>JAGKQL010000041.1:40041413-40060227 GCA_018398635.1 Cyprinodon brontotheroides | reverse complement strand
GGATGGATGGATTTATGGATGGATAGATGGATGATGGATGGATGGATTTATATTTTCAGACATATCTAAGCCTCTGTTTATTTCCCACAGTTGAAGTGTAGCCAACAGTTTTGCTGACCATGTGTGATTAATCCATCTGTGTTACTGTAGAGCTCATTGTTTCCTTTCTGATTTATAGGCTTGGTTTTTCAATATGTTTATACATTTAATAAAACCCATGTTTGGCTCAGCGCCTCCATATGCTTTTAAAAAAGATGGAGGATGTTTATTAGCTTGGGTCCAGTCTGCATCACAGCACTAAAAGCACAGAGTTGGTCCCACCGAGCTGGGATTTATTCCCCAGCCAGCTTCCTTTCTGCTAACCGAGCCGCCCACATGATTACAGGGAGGAGATAGATGTGCAGGATTAAAGGTTCCTCTGGTTCCTCTGGTCCAGGAATCAGTCCAGGGAAAAGTTAAAGTGAGAATATTCCCAACTGCAGTTGCAATGATTTACATTAACCCATATTTTTACACCAGACCTAACAATATTATTCAATGGCAACTGATTGTTTTGGGGGCAGTATTGGTCCATTGTTGTATAGATTAAAGGCCAGAAGAAAAAAGTATTTTTGATGCTACTAAAGTTTTCAGATCTAGTTTTTTCTGCTTCACAAAGACCAACAAGACATTTCCTCTTCAGGTTTATGCTCTTGGGTTAAGCCGTATAGTGCCATTCATTAAGGACACTTAGGCTGAAGCAGAAGTGCGTCAGCAGTTTCAAAGTATTGTAAGAAAGACGGCAGGAAAATGAATCAGGATGCTGATGGTTCAGTTAGCATAGAGGAGCTATAAAGATTCCCACAATCCTTTTGAGTGGTGTTGTCACTACCTGAACCGGAAGCTTGATCACAACCATCAAATTTGCACATGTGAAACCAGAAATACATACAGGTCGCCATTAAATTATGTAATTAGGGTATCAAAAATATTCCTAACATTAAATCCTTAAAGCGTGTTAAACTACACTGTATGAAATATTAAAGATGACTTTTTTACATTCTTTTACTTTATATTGCTTGTCTGAAATCAGCGACATAATCATATCAGTCCGGAGAAATTTTATCACATTTATGGTTTTCCCCTTTTGGACTTTGAGTTTTCATTATCTAAGTAATTCTGTTTTGTTGATCTTTGTTTTATTTTCTATTTTGTGTCATATTTAAGTAGTCTAATCTCTGTTGCCCCCTTATGCCTGTCTTCTTTCCCCTAGCTCCCTTCTAGTCACTTCCATCCACACCTGCTCCATATCAGCTGATTACCCCAGTCTTTGTCCTGTCTCCCATATATACTCTCCCTGTGCAATTCTGCAGGGCTGGTTCCTGGTTGTTACTTGGTTTCCTGACGTGTCCTATTTTTTTGTGTTTTATTCTTGTATTTTGTTTCTGTTGCCGTTTACTTCATTAAACCTACAAGATCTCATCTCTGCCTCCCTCATCTCTGAATCTGGGTCCTCAAACAAACTGCACCCTCACGCTGACAATCACACTGTGTTTATCTGTATTTTAGTTCTGTTTTCTGTAGATTATGCACTATAAACCACACAGGTACCATAAAATACAAACATAAAACCAAAAAGGACTGTAATAGAATGTAATTGGTAGCATGGATTGTATTGGAAAGAGGGTAACTTTGCTTTTCTTTTTCCTCTTTTACTGAACTTTGCAGCTCTTGCATCAAATCCTTTCTTGCTGCTAATGGTACATTGGCCCAGCAAGCATTAACACTACAAATGAACCAAATGAAGGATCTGATTAAAACAGTTCCAACACCAGAAGTTGTAATCGGCCAGGGTCCTGGACTGAGTCAGCCTGGCCTGACCCGCTTCAGAAACTGAACTTCAGGGACAGAAAAAAATTCTCCAAAGGTTTGGTGGGAAAATAAACTAAAAGTTCTGAGTTCAAACACAGAACTCCAGCTTCCTCCCTCAGTCCTTTTAGGAGTACACATCGAGAAGCATGAATGCACAGGAAAACTCCATGCACAAAGACACTGGGATTTGAACTCGAGACCTCTTTGCTCCAAGGCACCAGTGAAAACAACGGTGACAAAGTGCAGCCAAACCCAACAAAGTAAGATGAAACAGCATATTCAAAAAAAAAATCCAAACTTAATCATCGTGATGAGGATATTAATGCACCTCCATAAGATAATATCAACATTTAATATATTTAATTAAATCCAATTATGAAACAGTTCAGCCCACCTGAATCGAGTTTACCTGTTAAAACCTTCAGGATTCTCACCTTCTGATATGAGAGTTTGATATTGAAAAAGATATTTAAGTTTAATGAATGAATAAATGAAAGAAACTAAGTAATTAGCATCAGGATGGAAACAACATCTTGGTTCTGTTCACCAAGTTTATGGGTTTTCTATAATCTGATTCAGAATCTTAATGCATAGATTCAGCTGGATGATCAGTTTCTGGATGGAGGATAATGTGAACAGAAGAAACAGAAGGAGCTGGAATATGTTCAGGGTCTCCTGGGAGTTTTCTAATCTGCATTAGAGCGGCTTTTAAAGCACCGACCCGATTGGTTTAACAGTGAGAGCTCAGCAACCCGAGAAACAGCAGTAAATATACGGGCAGAGAGAGGGGTGGTGCATTCCAGCTACCATGGGACACATTAGGCCAAACCAACCAGAGGGAGGCCGGATCAATTACCTGTAGGTGATCCTCTTCTCCCTCCACTTCTGCCCTGTCAAGGCGTAACGTTTGTTTCTCTGCCGGCGGCTGGTGTGAGGATGATCAGGAACGCCACAGCGAGGCCTCCGCATCCACCTGGACATACAAAAGGATAGGAAATGAAGATATTTAAAAAGAAGTTATCATTGAAATTAGTCAGTAACTCACTCTATCGTCGTCTCATCCAGGATTCCTGTGACTGGGATGCCGTAGAAACGCTGCATGGCGGCCACGGCAGACTGCATGGCTTTTTCCTGCCGCAGGTCAGACGTCCGGACGTCATGAGGCAGCAGGTAGCCGTAGTTCTTCAGCCATGTCTGCAAGAGATAAGAGGAGAAAAGCATGAAAAATATCTGTCCATTTGGCAAATTAAAGCAGCTATTGGTGCATAACAATCAGGAAAGTGTTAAAGGTCATCTGAAAGAGAGTATGATCAAAGGAAAACATCTCAGACGTCTCAGCCTACGATCAGGCCGTGAAATTTAAAGAATTTATCCAAAACCCCAGAGCTTCACCTCAGACTCTACCACCCTCAATTAGCAGGTCAACGGTCCTAACCCTGAACCAGTTTGGAGCTTGTTCTCTCCGGAAACAAGATGACAGCAGGACTTTGGTCAGATTTCAGGGATAATGTCCTCTGGACTGATGAGACCACAGCATAGATCTTGGACCATGAAGGACAGAACCATGGATGGATTCATCACTGCAGGAGCTGCATCCAAATATGTAGTTAAGAATAATTTATGGAGTAAATTACCTCTGCATTTAACCCATCCCCTTGGGAAGCAGTGGGCTGCCATCATGGGGCACCCAGGGAACAATCAGGGTTTAAGGGTATTTTACTCAAAGAGCCAGAGTGGCAGTCTGTGGGAGGTGGTTTCGAACTCACATCCTCAGGATTCCAATCTCTATGCCCTAACCACTAGGCAGCCACTACCCCTAGTTGAATAGTCGACTCCCAGAATGTAATTATTCAGATGGAAACATTAAATAATTATTTACTGTTAAAAGAGTTGTAATAGTTACAGTTTCATAGGAAACATCACATCTTCATAAATTGAAGTCCTTGACCCTAAACGAGCAGTGAGTGCTGCTGATTTTCAAAAGAATCCCTTTCTGAACATTTATCACAGGTGTATAAAAGCAGATGTTGGAGATTAAAATAATGAGATGGCGGAGGAATGAATGGAAGCAGTCAAGTAGGTTCAGGATGAAAGTGAGGAGAACCAGGAGGAGGAAAACAACCAAGAAGAAACAAGGTTAAAAGAAAGCAGCAGATAAACTAAAATCTCTTTTAGATAAAGATGCGTCACAGCCAATTATCTTAATATGGACTCATAGAGCATGTTTATAATATATTTTCACTCACGAATTAATAATAACCATATTATTATTCAACTTAATTTCATATTTTCAGCCAAAAAACAAACAAAAACAAATGTTTTTTTTTTTCTCTCCCTGAAACTCTAAATCCTGCATAACCACACATCTCATTTAACTCTGGGAGTTATTCTTTATTCTGCTCCAGAAGATCCTGGAGGTCAGTAAGTTCAGCTCAGTGCTGCAGCTGAAAAACCATAAGAAGACTGAAATGAAGAAGTAAAAGTTCACTCAGACTTTCAAAAATCACCTAAAAGTTTTTCCTCGGGAATCAAAGAATACACAGTTTCCAAACCAACTCATTTATGAAATATTCTCTGTACGCTACTTCTTCAGACGGGACTCTGGAATGGTTCTGTTCTCTGAAGGAGAGAAAGAGCGGTGGAAGAGATCAGAGGAAGAGATCAGAGGAAGATAGATGTGTTTGGAGAGGAGAGGTAACCAGGAGGGAGGAAGAGCTTCTCTCTACAGTCCAGCATTAATAATTCAGAGCGAGGGAGCCTCTCCCAGCTAGGTCAGGTCCACCAACCTTCAGCTCCAACAACAATATTAAAGATTGTCCAACACCGACCCTGGCTGGATGATTTTCAGCACCAAAACAGATCATTTAAAGTCCAAAAACAGCTTCAGAGAAGACGAACATTAAAGTTTCAAATAAGGAAAGATGTACAGCGACGTTTACAATAGTCATCAAGAATTAAATAATATCACAGCGTTGAGACCAGCTGTCAGCGTCTCCTAGATGTTTTATCTGTGGTCAGTCCCTGCAGAAACGGATGTTTTCTAAATGTTATTAATGTTTAATCAGGTTTTTTTTTATCTGCAGAACATTTTCTGCTGTAATCCTGTTGAGTGTTTTTGTCTGTTTAATGAAGGAAAACTAAGAAGGAAACAGAAGCTTCTGCATCTCACTGATGAAACTAATTAAAACAACACCAAAGCAGCTTTAATGAAAATATTATAAACTGTTATCTAATCACATTAATCCTTCAAACTTGACTGATTTTTTTAATTCTAGAGCCTCTTTTCCTGAAAAACTCCATAGATAACAAGGAAAAAGGCAAATCCCATGAAAACAAATGATTACTTTAACTTTCTGCCTCAGACCAACTCTAAACTGAGCTTCAGATGTTTACAGAAAAAAACCAGACCTCATTTAGAGCTTTTACAGGTTCTCTACAGAGAGAGCTAATACAGTGATCAATGGGCTTTAGTGTCCTTTCCCTTTGCCTTTTTGAAACCAAGGACATATCTGGTTTGGCCATATGGTTCAGGTTCAGACCAGTGTCCAGAACTCCTAATGTTTACGAGCTGGGATGTTCCTCACCAAAGCAAAGTCTGTCTCTCAGGCTCTTGAGCCCAGGTTCTCGTATGAAACCATGGAGAGATTATACTGAGATTAATGTGTTTGCTATGATTGGACACCCTGGGGTTTCTTATAGGCTGAATGGCAGAAGTTTGTTCCCAAATTTTATATGAAACTTCGACCAGTTTGAGATTCTCAGCTTCTAATCAGAACCGATCCATGGAACCAGTTTTAAAGAAGTTTAGATTCGGTCCTTTGTGGGTCAGAAACTAAAAGCCATAACTACAAGTTTAACTCCTGCCCAGTAAGTGGCGCATTCCCACTCACCTGCTCTCTGTATCGTTTGCCGGCCAGTAGCCAGGTCCACTAATGGTAACCTAAATGATAACTTAACTTCCAATTTCATGCTGTGAACGAGCAGGACTGGGAGATGACCTGCATGCTGGGTGTGATTGAGCGCAGACTAGCTGTGGCGGTTAAACTCAAAGGTGAGATGGGATAATATCTTGGATGTGAACGCTCGCTTCAAGGTGGAACAGCCCAACAAATTTGTGAATATTGGATTCGCCACAAAAGAGCCAGCAAGAAAAGACTCAAGGCTGAGGGAAATTCCTGTGCAGCCTGCTCTCAAAACAATAAGTGTTATTCTGGATTTGACCTCCCCCCTTTATGTAATCTCCAATGTTACGGTGAAAGGGCACAGAAGACCTTCTCCCTCCCTCCCCTACCCATAAACATCTGTGGATGCACTTAGTAACTGTTGATAAACTTCCATCTCATCAAGGATATTGCCTGTGGTTAGCTGGCAAGCCATAAGAATGCGCTACTAGCAGCGTTCTGCGGCACGCATGGCCTCAGTAAATCCTTTGCCCTTCTTGGTCCCTCCACCCGAATGTATGTGATGTGATGTACTTACATTTCGATTGTGATGTAAATTGTAGTTGACAATAAAGTTTGAGTTTGATTGATTGATTGATTGATTGATTGATTGATTGATTGATTGATTGATTGATTGATTGATTGATTGGGAACCGTGCAGAGTTATGCAGGTGAATGAAGTCAATAATTAAGGTTAGCAATCAGGGCAGATCATGACATATAAATAATTTAAAACCATACGTATACAAAATTTCTTTTTCAGTAATATCTGTACTTTTATGTTGCACCATTCTAGATTTTATGTGGATGTGGTACCTTTAAATAAATGTATCATTTTGATAAAAACATTGCATTTTGATAAAAACACAGCTATGACCTTTAAAACTGTGCACTGATCCAGTTTGAGTTGCATTTTCTATTGCATGGTTTTAGGAAATGGTCGGGAAAACGTTTCTGGGGTTTCAATGTTTCTGTTCATCTAAATGTGAGAGTGGTTGAAACTAAGATTTATACGGTTTTAATAAAAGATTTTCTGCATCTGACATTTAGAACCACAGCAGCAGGAGAACAGAGACCAGCTGTGGACTCACTGCAGCCTCATCTCTTCCTGCAGACGCTGCAAAAACCGATTTGATCTCAAGCAATCAGCAGTGAAAACAGGCAGCGAAGCTGAACAGCGAGTGATTAATGAAGCTCATCTGTGCACCAGAGAGCCCCCGTCTGCTGAGGCGGTTTGATGTTTGTGGAGGATTCCCTCCTTGAGAGCAGTACAGATCCTCAGACAGCCCTGATCAAATCTGCTGTCAGACTTTCTGCTCTTTGTACTGAGCCAGCGAGGACGCGAGGGACACAGTCATCTTATTCAACTGCTTTTTTCAGTAAAAGAAACTATAAATCTGTTTTCTGAGGCCGTTTTTGAATACAGTTTCTTTTCTTTATATATCAGAGACACTGATTCCCTTCAGAAATAGTCAGAATCCAAGAGAAAATCACACAAAAACATCAACAGTAAAGAAGCCATATCTGGTGGACGAGTCCCAGGGTGGATTATGAAGAGTTTCCCTCATTTCAGTTTGAACATTTCCCTCACCAATAAAACTTAGAGCAGAAGATGATGAAGAGAAACTCTAAAAACTCTGAAAACAAATCTGATTAAACTGAGATAACTGCAGATTGATGCGTCTTAAAGGCCTCATAGACGATGCTTCATGTCTGCCTTCACAGCAGCATGTGGGAGTTAGAGCGCTACTACCCGCCTCCGTGGAGTTAACCAGAGAACTGCGGCTCCATCAAAACAAAATATCTAGGAAATGAAATCTGGAAGTGTAAAACATCTCTTCATCATGTAACGCATCTTCACTCTCGCTGCACGCTCCTCTTCCTCTCTCGGCAGGATCATTTCTCTTCAGAATCAGGAGTCTATCTAATCTCTAACATACAGACTCAGCTCCAAGTCTGACATGGAAACTCTGTTAAACCAGAGGTGCTGCTAACATCTTGACTGAGTCTTTGACTTTCCTGACACAAATGTCTGCTTACATTGAAATAGTTAAATTCAGGAAAACTTGCTGATAAATGATGCAGTCTTTTAACAAATCACCAACTTTAAATTAATTAATAAGAGCATAATTTGGTCATCAAATCATCTTCAGCCCAAAGGAATCATGTTTTCCCTTCTGCTGATTTCTTAAACTTTTCTCACAAACCTGTCCCCGGTTGAGATGTTTCATTTTATTATCTTTTGGAGGTCCTTTACTTTCAGGTGACCTGCTTAGAGTTTTCTGTCAGCATATTTTGATTTTCAAAGGATTTTTCTCTTCACAGCTTTTTTTTCTCTTTCTTTCTTTTCTTTTTACTTTTGCAATCCACTGTGTAGATTCCTTTCTTTTCAAAAGATGCTCAGACACTTTTCAATTGATCCAGCTGTTCTCTGCTTGGTGTCAAGTTTCCAGTCAATCAGTTCTTTAAGATCTGCAAAATCTCCTTTCTTTTGAATATCTGGTGGAATTAGATTTTATTACTGCATAACATTATTTTTTTCTCTATTTATTTTGGAAACATGGAAAATAACTCATTCTGAAATCAAGTTTGTCTTCTTCATTTGCTTAAACATCAAGGAGTTTAAAAACCAAAGCTCTACATATCTCTTATCTGACCCAACCTCTAACAACTGGATCACCGCAGCTTACATGGAGCAGCAACATCTACTCCTGTGTTGATGCATCATGTAAGCTGTGGTTTCATATGACGCTCATATATCATCTACACTCACATAGTGGACGATCAATAACTACCAGGGCATAGATGATAGCTATTCCCCAGAGAAGCTGCAGAGAGAGAATAGGAGAATCCGGGAAAGACCTGCAACAGGACCTGAGGATGTGCCAGGATTACATCTACAAAGGGTTGGTTCTGGCCTTTATAAACAGCAACAACTTTTAAATAAAAAGTTTAATATTTACAAGCTTAATGCTAAACAAAGACCAGACAAGCCAAACCAAAATAAGATTAACCAAGCTGGGCTAGGCCAAACTAAACAAAGTAAAACTGATCTGAGCCTAATTAAACTTTTCAATGACATTGAGGTAGACTGCAAGGAAAGGAGTTTGTCCTGCAACCACAGCTCCATCTGTCTGTCATTAAGCCACACCGGTGTAAAGTGCCTGGCTGCTGTCAATGAGCCCCAGGGCAGCTGGGGAAACCTGTAGCTTACCACCATTAGTGGGGAAATGACTGGATGGAGTGTTAAGCAATGTGGAGTCCCTTGACTTGAATAGGTTCCATATAAATACAAGCCAAGATAAAACCACTGTAAGCACAACCAATGTAAGAGGGACTGAACAACTATAAACTATAATAGGTAAAAGTAAACAGAGAGTAGAACAGCTAAGCTACATCCAGTTAAGCTATGTTTAAAGGTATAGTGGAGGATTCAGGTAATTTTTTTAAAAGACTTGCCCCTCCACTTTGAAAAAAAAAAATGCAGAACTCACCACCCTGTACCCGCTCCAGAGAGGGAACGCCTATTTAACATGTGCGAGAGCGTGCATGAACCCATTTCTCCTGCGCACTCTGTGGTTTATAAAGGGCACTGGTTTATAACAGGCTCTGGTTTATAACTCTGGTTTATAACGGCTCTGGTTTATAAAAGGGCTCTGTTTTTTATAAAGGGCTCTGGTTTATAAAGGGCTCTGGTTTATAAAGGGCTCTGGTTTATAAAGGGCTCTGGTTTATAAAGGGCTCTGGTTTATAAAGGGCTCTGGTTTATAAAGGGCTCTGGTTTATAAAGGGCTCTGGTTTATAAAGGGCTCTGGTTTATAAAGGGCTCTGGTTTATAAAGGGCTCTGGTTTATAAAGGGCTCTGGTTTATAAAGGGCTCTGGTTTATAACGGGCTTATAAAGAGCTCTGGTTTATAAATGGCTCTGGTTTATAACGGGCTCTGGTTTATAAAGGGCTCTGGTTTATAAAGGGCTCTGGTTTATAAAGTTGCTCTGGTTTATAAAGGGCTCTGGTTTATAAAGGGCTCTTGGTTTAAAAAGGCCCTGGTTTATAAAGGGCTCTGTTTATAAAGGGCTCTTGGTTTATAAAGGGCTCTGGTTTATAAAGGGCTCTGGTTTATAAAGGCTCTGGGTTTATAAAGGGCTCTGGTTTATAAAGGGCTCTGGTTTATAAAGGGCTCTGGTTTATAAAGGGCTTTGGTTTATAAAGGGCTCTGGTTTATAAAGGGCTCTGGTTTATAACGGGGCTCTGGTTTATAAAGGGCTTTGGTTTATAAAGGGCTCTGGTTTATAACAGGCTCTTGGTTTATAAAGGGCTCTGGTTTATAAAGGGCTCTGGTTTATAACCGGCTTTGGTTTATAAAGGGCTCTGGTTTATAAGGGCTCTGGTTTATAAAGGGCTCTTGGTTTATAAAGGGCTCTGGTTTATAACAGGCTCTGCTTTTATAAAGGGCTCTGTTTTATAAAGGGCTCTGGTTTATAAAGGGCTCTGGTTTTATAAAGGGCTCAAAGGGTTTATAAATGGCTCTGGTTTATAAAGGGCTCTGGTTTATAAAGGGCTCTGGTTTATAATGGGCTCTGGTTTATAAAGTTGCTCTGGTTTATAAAGGGCTCTGGTTTATAAAGGGCTGCGGTTTATAAAGTTGTCTGGTTTATAAAGGGCTTTGGTTTATAAAGGGCTCTGGTTTATAATACACTAAGACTATCAAAGTTAAAATAAAAGATCATATTCAAAGAGAGCTATTTGAGGCTGATCTGAATCAATAACAGATTAAATGAGCTTAAACATGAGTGAACCTGGCTTTTCAGACTATGTTTAATTAAAGCTAAATGGAGACGAGCCACATCATACTTCAGCTATAGAGAAATTAGGTCTCTATTAGGGGTTTTATTCAGGCTGCTCACCCAGATAGAATCAAAATGCATCAAGATTATATGAACTACTTCCTTCTCCACCATCTAGTTTATTAAACTGCTGTCGACCGAGGCATCAAACTTCGAGCTGCTCTGCCATATATCAGTAGATCAGGGCACGGACATAAATAAGAAGCTGTCAGAAAGCTTTAGCACCCCCACCTCCTAAAAGATTCAAAACAGCCTCAGGTCTGCATCAGGGTGGGATTGAGTTGGTTATTCCTGTTGGCTAATATCCTCTTCAGCATCCGGTGAAGAATACACTGTTCTCAATGGGACCGGTTCAGGCTGAGCAAACAGCAACATTCAATAAACTGGGCTTAAAACTGCAAACATCTTCCCCGAAATGGCTCTTTTATCGGGTTTTCAACCACATTCCACTACGGATCCAACAAACCAAAAGACATCAAATGTTCAATGATTATTTTCTATTTAATCAGTGGCATCATTTGAATGACATGTTTGAAAATCCTTGGACAAACAGTTGGATCAGAGATAAACATCATGAGGCTCCTGCAGGAGGATCCATAATTAAATGTCCATGTTGGTGTGAAATGGTTTCCTGTTCCTGTGCAGCCGTTCTGATCCTTCTGAACCGCTCTCAGGGAGTTCCCTCTCCCTCACAACAGACAGACCTCCGCCTGGTGTTCATTTATAATTAGAACGCTCTTCACATTTCTGTCCTCAGATCTTCCCTCTGCTCCACAGCGTTTTGGAGATAAACATGCATGTAATGGTACTTCTCCTGCATTAATGCCTCTCCTCTGGGGCTTCTACTGGTAAATCTACCAAAATAAGACCCTTTTCCAGTTTAAAAACAGAAATGTAAACCATTACAGAAATAAGTGCTTGAAAACATCCTGCAATGCTAAATCAGGGAATGAAATATCTCAAGTTTTAAATAACATTATTTTTTATTTAATGACTGTGCTTACGTATTTATCATATGTGCCACCATTAAAAAAGAAAATAGCCTTTGCATTAAAAATCTAGATTTAATTGTTTATTCAAAGAAATATTTAATCAAGATTCCTCCTATTTGGATTGTAACACCACATTTAGATAAGTAGCCCCCTCTTTGCCACCTAACGGACATGTGGGGTTCAAATGATGCAGATGCGTCAGAGCCTATAAATGCTATTAGCGGAAGAGAAAAACTGTTACTCCCCTAAATGTCATACAAAATTGCAACATCAACTTGGGTACTATTTGACTCAAATCTACCAATTATAGATCTATAGTTTTATTGCATGGACATTAAAAAGAACAAAAGAACAAGGCCAGTACTAAATAAAATCTTAATGAACTAAATTCAGTGTCACGAAGAAACTTTTAGAACCTTTAAGCCCCACATTGTTAACATGGCAGTAAAAAATAACAAAAAAAAAAATAGATACTAAAAATGAAATACCTTTAAAAATATAAAGAAGTGAAATAAACTGTTTCATTATGTTAAATGTATTTCTTAGCAAAAATATACCAACTCCAGCTACTTTAGTCTTATTATTTAAGCCAGCTCTAGTTACTAACAAAAGTAGTAACAAAAATACAACAATTAACTATTCACAACAATATACTCCAAATAAAGTGAACTAATATAGAACTGTATCTTTATTTTTTAAATATATTTTGTTGAGGGAGATCTAGAAGTGTTCTATGAAATCATAGATAAAGAACTGCTACTATGTAGAACCGTAAATTAAATTGAACAGCTCCAGCTTATAAATTATCTGTAACTTTATTAGCTTAATGAAAATCTGCTCCATCTTAAATTATTTATTTGGAAAATATAGATATTGTGTGCTTCCATTTTTCTGTTGGTTCATTGTGATCTTTATAGATTAACCCTTAGCGAGTTTAGGTGTACATTAGTTTTTCATCCCCCCGTTAGTGCACATTGACCCCCGCCTGGCCATTCCTATACAAATGTTCTGGAACTGTCGCTCGTGGTTCCTGGTTGAAAAAAGTTCTGGTACGTCGAGGCCCAGATTTGATAAAATCTAAAATACTTGAAATAACATTGTTTATTTCAACATTTTATGATCTGAAAATTTGTTTAGACACTGTTAGAAAATCGGACCTAATGTGGGGCCCCTTGCTACATTTGTGAAAGACAGTGTTGGAAGGAATCTTTTAACACAAACAGGCACTGTGGGAGGATGCATTTTGGGTCAGGATTATTTTGTCAACTTGGGCCCTTGCAGAGATTTCTACGGTTTTTTGTGTCCTGTAACCCATTGTAAGACTAATGGCATGAGAGCAAACCCAGCCTGGTAACAAAGATTGTAACTTTGTTCGGTTATTTTGGCATCTCCAGCCTTCCAGATTTCTTTAAATCTGCCACAGGCTATTATATTTACATCTCTTTCTTTAAGTTTTTTTTTTTTTTTCTAGTGAAGTTGTTTGTGGAAGAAAATCTAAAATAATTAAATATTAAAGATTAATGCACTGGCTGAAATTCTTTCTTTTCCATTTCCATTTTGTTTTATCGTCAGACGTGCTTTTGAAAAAGTCAGTAAAACACTTTGGCACCTGCAGACGATGGATCTGTTCTCACATAAACTCTGAATCAGTGAACAGATTAATTTGATCGTGTTCAGCAGAACAAATCGTCCTCCACATCTGCGCTGATTTCAGACAGAACAATACCATCATCAAACCCACGGTGACAACTCCCGGTATTTCCAGCTGCAGCTTCACTGAACGAGTGGCAAAGTGAGTGTGGGTGTGACAAACACAATGACTGGAAGGCAAAAACTAAAGAGGGTTGAAAAGAGCGAACGGAACGACAACAAGGCTGTCAATCTGAATGCAGAAACATTACAAATGTGTGTATTTATCTGCAACAATGAAAATCAGGACAGAGCTGACTGGAAGCAGGCGTGAATTCACACCCACCCACACAACAGCAGCCCGCTCTGCGCTCAGTAAGTGCAGAGCTGCAGGCTCCTTTAACCCATTTCTCAGTTCTAATGCTGTGTTTACAACCATCCACTGGCCAGCCTCTTTCCCAGAACATCCCATCTTTGAGAGGGTAAAAAACCCCACTGAGACCAGCTCACGGGAGTTCAGATACAAGCTTTTATCCTATTACCTCCATTATCATAACAGAGATCTAAAGTGAGGACATTCTGACTGTTAGTCATCTTTTCTGCTGAGCAACTCAGTGTCATTGCTGCCACGTCACCCTGTGCTAAAAGAACAGTCGAGGGTATTTCTTCTAGCATGTTACCTCTCCGGTATTCCTGATTTCATTTTCCCTCCAAGTCATTGCTGATACATAACCTCTGCAGCCTCTGCTCTAACTGGGTTCATCTTATGGTTCTCATTAATGATAAACGGATATATAAGCCAGCCGATATTTGTTTTTAATGTACCGATATGTGAAGTGCATGCTTGCAGTTGTCTCCATTTGCTATCCATTGTTCAGGTTTTGTTTGATTTGTTAATAAATGTGTTTTTTTCTTTTTGTTTGTTATCATTGTGCCATTTTCATCATTTAAAGAACCGAAAATTTTAAAATAAAATAACAGTCCAGTCTGGAGTTTTAAAACAGCATGCTTTGTCTTCTGTTCTTTCCATTGCCTGATTCCGCATGTGAGGAACTTTGGTAGAGGAAAAAAGAAAGAAAAACAACACAGGCTTGAAAAATCATCCTAAAAACATAAGCAGCATATATTGGTTATGGATTAGACTAAAGTCAAAATGACCAGTATCGTCATCAAAATTAGAATTGTCATTGGCCATTGATGACTCAGTCCATTCCAGTCAGTCTTCACTAACCAACAACTGCTCTCATATTTTCTTATGAGGAGTCCATATTCCATTTTCTGACTGGTCCAAATCAGACAACAAGTTGAAATCACAGGGAAAGGACCTGTTAAGCACGTCCTTAACAGTTAAATATAGTTTTGTTTCTATATTTAACTAAAATCGACATAAAACGACCCAACATCTCATAAGAAAACCTGAATGGGCCACAATTAGAATAGAAAAAACTACAATGATCACGCCCTAAAAGCTTGACATGAACATCTGTAACAAATTGTTCTCAGATTTTATGATTCATTCTCTCCATCAGCAGCTTCTCCTGCAGGGCACAAACCTATGACCAACAAAACTCCTAGTAGAGCCTTTGTAAATCCAACCTGTTGTGTAAACAGGCCAACAGGGAAAGTGCGAACAGATGAGTCAGACAAAGAGCTCAGCATCTCTTTCCTCTGCTCTGCCTGTTTTTCTGTTTGTATCACAGAAAACCAGCTGAGTTCTCTCTGCAAAGTAAAAAAGTACCACAGCAACAGGTGGGTGAGGGGCAGCAGTACTTCAGATATATATCCATATAGATCTGCTTACTCCTTCTCTTTGTCTACAATTTTTAAAAAAGAGGATTTCCTCGACCCATGTTGGTAAAACTGTACCATGCTTGGTTCTAGTCCTGGAGCACTGTGGGATTGTGCATGTTTAGCAGTTACACAATCACTCAGACTCATGCCAACCAACAACATATCCTCTATCAAATTCACTGCAGTTTTGAAGCTGCAGTCTAATTTGTTGAATGTGGCCCATTTATCATAGAAAAACACAAAATATATTTAAAAAGACAAAGCATTGTCTATAAAACGGGAACACGGTTATAATACAGGTTTACTGAAATGTGAATGTTATAAACTACAAGCCTAGCAGGTCTGATATTAATCACTTAAAGTTAAATAAAATACCAGTTAAGATCATGGAAACTGAAATATTTCTATTCCTGATTTACTATTACCAGATGTTTTTGCTCGCTAACCAAAGCTTTTCAGCACCAAGGTCAGCTCCCAGAGAAGCAGCTACAGAAGGGATGTTATTTATTACACAGAGCTTTGACTAATCATAGGTGCACAGAGATGATATTGAGCGCTTCACTTTTCTCCTATTTTCCTCCCTGTTCAGGGAGGCAACAGACATGATAACATGCAGCCAAAAATGGTTTTAAGAAGGCTTGTTTTATAAGTTTGAGTCAGCTGAGAAGAACCACAAAACCCACTGGGGTCCCACTCTAAGGTTCTTTATGGGTGTTTGTAGGTTGACTGGATGTCAAATTTGTTCCTTCTGTGATCCAATCCAATATCCAGAGTATGAATAACCCTTACGGCACACAGCCCAGATACATGATGGATGGACTTGAGCTGACTGTAGACCTTCTCTAAAAGCTTTTGCTAACCAAAGCTTTTCAGCACCAAGGTCAGCTCCCAGTCTCAAACATTCCTCTGCAGATTTCCCTCAACAGTTTGTTTCTTTTCGACATTCGTGTGTTGATCTGTTTTTCTTCTCAGGCTGCCTGCCCTGCATTTCACACTGGATCTGTTGACATCCAGACTCTACAGCTGAGCCACATCAGAGACAACATCTCCTCCTTTGTTCAACACAGAGCTCACTCAGCACCGCCACAGGCTCTTTCTTTGTCTGAATCAAAGTGTCACTAACAACACAAACAGAAAAAAAAAAAACAGGAGAGCCACTGATCCACTCTCACTGAGCTGCATGCCCAACAAGGAATCCTCCCAGTTCAAAGACCCCCAAACCCTGCTGAGACCATAGCAGGAGGAGTTTTGCTCCAACATCCCCACAGAATTCAGCCGTTTCCATCCTTCTCTCAAACTCAGAGCGGATCCATGAATTATGGAGCAGGGGCTATATTTGGACTGGGTGGGGGGGCTGGCTTTGTTCAGCACACAGTCACTTTAAACCTGCCTGGATGCTGATGGTTGTTTATGGCCAACATGTGTCTGTGCACACACAGATACCTCCCTAACTGACTGAGCGGCTGCAGCAGAGAATCTGAAGCTTTATTATCAGTATATGTTCCTCATCCATCCTGACCAACACCCAGCAGCAGCGAGACAAATTGAGCTGAAAGACTTAATAAAGCAGCCAAACAGACGGAAACAATCAGGTTTAATGAGTAATTAAGCTGTTTGTTAGTGGTAGTGTTGATGCTGGAGCGGCAGCTGAGCGCGTCGCTATGCGCGCCTCCAGCGTCAGAAAACAAAGAGCTGAGCGCAGATTCTGAGTCCAAAACATCTCAGTTGTTCAGCTCAGAAAGTCGTTTTTATCTGTTCTCATACATTCTATTTTAAAGCAGCTATAAGGAGGAGGACAGTGGACAGAGGAGCGCATCAGTCCGCTTTCTGCTGCGCCTTAGGATCGGGGAAAATATAAAATAAAAACCACAGTCCTCCTGTGCGGGACTCTTACCTCCACTATAAAGGTCTTCTCCTCTCCGCACACTGAAACCACCCAGAACAGGATAGGAAAGTAGCAGGTTTTCCAGCAGAACCCGGGGAGCCCCGCTCTCCTCCTGCGCGCCGCTCCTCCGCCTCCTCCGCCGCCTCCTCCTCCTCCAGTCGCCATGGATGTGTCCCCGAGATCTCCCCCTCCACCTCCTCCGCTTCCCTCCGGCGCTTTCCAGGCTCCTGCTCCGCTCCTCACGGGAGGAAACGCTTCTTTAGCTCGGGCTTCATCCCTGCGCCTGGGTCCGGTTCCTCCCTGTTTCTGCTGCGCGGATGGTGCCTGACTCGATGCGCTCCACCAGTTCAGGAGCAGCGGAACAGCTGCACGACTCGGGCAGCAGGCAAACACTGATGCAGGTTTGTCGCTCTGGGTACCAGAGAGCAAGAGGAGGATGAGGAGGAGGAGGAGGAAGGAGGAGGATGTTGTTGCAGGAGCGCATCATCAACAGAGGGGGCGCTGTACAAAATCCTATTTTAATCAGATTTTCTGATTAAGAGTCTGAATTAAAACAGAAAATAAAGCAGTCAAATAAAACAACCAGTCATGATTGATGGTGATGATTTAATGATTTCTTAAACACTCTTCTTTTGGAACTGGGTGGGTTTTTTCAGCCCAGTAAACATTTCTGACTGAACAGCCTTTAGACCACAAAGATTTGTGAATTATAATCAAAGTTTAACTCCTTATACACACACACAAAAAAAATAAAAAGAAAAAAGAAAAAAGTTGGCGGGATTAAAAATGTAAAGGTCACCAGCTTGAGAAGATTTTTGAGTTTAGGACTTAATAATTTAAGTTTTGCTGTTAAATTTACTTAACCTTTTAATTCTATGTTATTATAAGTTTAAATGATAATTGATGATTTTTTTAGAGCTTATTGAACCCTATAGGGTGGAAATTTACCATCTGAATTTTGCCTGTTTGTTTAAGGGATATTAGTTTCAAACCTCAGACCTTTACTGTTGCTCCAAGAAGCAAATTATGTTTCCTAACCACAAGGCTAGCTCATGACAGTTCCAACTTCTGTTATTTAATTATAAATCCGCTTTAAATTTGAATAAGAAATTAATGAGTCTTTATTGTATATTGGAACACATAATATTGCTATGGCATCTATTTTGCATCAATGTATATTGTTGAAATTGAACCCATTGAACATTGAACCTCTAACTCAAAAGCTGAGCCCATAAGGTAGTTTTCCTGCATCTCACAGTGAAACCTGTAATTTGGCTTTAAAGCAAAAAACTTTAAAGCATAGTTACTGCCAACTCACTTGATAAAGATGAGGACTGTAACTATCTCATTTTTTCTGAACGTAATTAATTTATTATCTCAGTATATAACACTTTTTTTTCCAGGTTTTTCAGTTCAAAAAAGTTTTTTTTTTGATTTGAACCTAATAGATTTCTGACTTTATACTAAACAAATTATTGTTTGTTTGTTTTGATTCTAATCTAATCATTTAGTTTAGAGACTCCTGCTCAGACTCCCCGCTCCTCTAAAAAAAGGGGTAATTAGTTCTCCAAGCCTCCTTGGGGCCCTATAGTGAAAATTTTGGTGAGGTTATGAGTCAGACATGTTTGATAGCCGCAGTAAATAAAAGGAAATATTATCAACAGCATTAGACTGTGATGAGCTGATCTTATTACTCAGGGCGTTCAGGCAGTATTCTACTTGTCATTGGAGGTAATTTTTTAGATTTATAGGTAAATTCACAGAATTATACTGTTGACTATGTTAAAACATCTGTGGTGGAATTCATGAAAGTGAGGAAATGTTTAAATATTGTGCAGACTTTCATTTTAAATCTTAGCTGTTTTTTTTTTCTATGTGTT
>JAGKQL010000041.1:39999023-40030753 GCA_018398635.1 Cyprinodon brontotheroides | reverse complement strand
GTTGGTTGCTCTATCAGCTAAAGTATGTTTAAAAGTCTCTATACTCCAATTAGCAATTAATAAATTAATCAATTACTACATGGATCGATTATTTCAATAATCAATTAATCACAATAAATCCGACCAATTGCTTCCTCAGCCCTAAAAAAAACACACAAAGCTACCCAATACAACCAGATTTTCCTGAATAATCTGACGTACTCCTAAAAATCTAGTTTCTATCTATGGATGAAATTTAACAGCAACACAAACTTAAATTAAAACCAGAGGTTTCTGAGCAGAAATTAGCAAATAGAGAGGAAAGATGTATAATTTATTAGGAGCATCTCACATGCTGCTGGGAGCTTTGGGAACAGACTGGAAACTTACTGAACCGCTTTCTGGTTAAAATTCATCTTCATGCTAAACATCTGCCAGGCTGAACCCACGCCTACCTGTCAGAGTGTAGATCCAGCCCCATTGGCCCGCCGATCCCCATGGTTATCCCATGGGGCAAAAAGGACTGATATGGTGGAAAATAAGGCATGTCGTCTTCTTCTGGGTTGAATCTGTCGATGATCTGCGAGTCGGCGTACAGACAGCGGAACTCCTTGTCGAAGCTGTCGGTGATGACGCCGGAGAAGTGCATCACCATGTTGCTGTGCACCTGAGCCGACAGCCAGGTGAAACTGCAGAGAGGAGGCCCAGAATAAAAACCCAGATTTTACTTTTTATCTTTAATAACTTAAAGATCAGCAGAGAAAACAAAGTGGCTTTATACACAAATTAAACAATCATCACAGATTTGACCATCCGAGAAACTCGACACATGTCAATCTAAGAATAAAACAAGTTACTACATGTAAAGGCTTCTGATATAAACTATAGATTGAGTGAGAAATCAGGGTTAAGAACGGACTTTGTTCGTTGGTGGGAGGCCTGTTAACCGGTTATCAGCATCTGGTCAATAAAATCTGATGTACAGGAATTATAAAACAGCAAATAAATGCTGCTCTGAGCATCTATCAGCAATTATTGTGTAAATGATCTCCCTCCCTCCACCTCCAGATGATAAAGCAGCGTTAACCGTTTCCTGCCTGCTGATGAGTCACCGCCATGACTCATTCCGTCAATCAGGACATTTATTGGGTTTATTTGGC
The DNA here is from genome assembly GCA_018398635.1 of Cyprinodon brontotheroides. Lineage (NCBI taxonomy): Eukaryota > Metazoa > Chordata > Actinopteri > Cyprinodontiformes > Cyprinodontidae > Cyprinodon > Cyprinodon brontotheroides. The sequence goes on along the minus strand of JAGKQL010000041.1, from coordinate 40,029,614 downwards.
TGCAATAATGGACAAATAACAGCTTGAGCGTCGACATCTCTCTAGAGAAAATGCATGTTTGCATTTAAAACATGTACTGTATTCATTACTGAGAGAAAGAATCCAAACCTTAACAGGAAATCTGATTCTTTTGAACAAGAATTGGTCATCGTGCTGAATCGAATATTAATATTAATATCAGCCTGAAGAAATAAATGAGATTAAAAGTAAAAATTGTTAGGAATCTATTAAAACAATAAAAAAAAAAACCTGTAAATTATTTCAATATATTTAATATTACTAAATATCCGTATCTTTTGAGTTTTGTTTCAACCTTTTAGTGATTTTGATTGAAGAGGAAACTTGGTTTTCTGTAAGCCAACCTTTTTATTATAATAATAATATTAATAACTATTATTATAATAATTAGCTTATTTATTTTCATTAATAAGAAATGAATTAAAAAGAAGATAGAAATTTGATTTACAAGTTCATTTCTAAATCTTTCTTAAATTAATACAAAAGCATTTACTTTGACTAAAAATATCCAGCTTACTCATTTAAAGCTCCTTAATAAAAGTGGAAATAAATTGAAGTTATCTTTAGCAGTGAATTTTTGATATAATTACTGCTCCAAGTAGGTTTTTCTATCAGCTAAAGGAATGTTTTAACACTAAATGTTTATGTAATGCCTTTTATCAGATGCAGGCGAGTTTAACAATCTGTAATAATAACTACAGGAACTACAGATTAAAGATAAAAAGTTCAATGCAGACGTTGTTTTCTGTCGTTTTTCTCCTTGCACCAGGTTTGTAGAGGCGTTTCTAGACCTAACCTCCCCTCAGCATCACACCTCCCTCGCAGCTCCGACCGGCCGAGGAGCTCACTTTAACTCTTATTGTCATGAGAAGAACCCAGACATCATTTCTGTAGGATATCGATGTGAAAGTTGTTAAACCTGTTTGGTCAGATGGCTCTGCAGCATTTTTCCAGCAAACAGCAACATGAACGGAAGCGCCTGTGAAACCAGTTTAACCGGTTTTAAGTCAGCTGCAGCCAATCAGTGAAGCCGCCGATGTTTCCCTGAAGGAAACGCTCAGATCAGCCATGAGCCTCCCCTGCACCCTTTACTGCTCCGCTTCATCAAACTTTTACTCCACAGAGTTATAAACTCATAAATATGTTCAACCAAGTTAAGATAAAGCAGCATCTTTTTATCTGCTTCCTGGAATATTAAATTTTTTTTACATTAAAATTTCCAGTCAGGAACTGAGCTAATAAACCAGTTTGATGAATTATTAATGAAGCTCCTCCAGTCTGTCCTTTCATTCTCTATTGTTTTACAGTTTTCACTGGAACGTCTTAAAAAAGAAAAAAATTACCATCATCATGAACAGATAAAGATTGTCTCTTCTTCTTGGCCACAGGCTGTGATATATTAGGCAGTCTGTCAACAGTAGTCCTTAAAGTTGATAGAAAACTTGGGTGAGAAAATCTGCAAAGCTGCAGCCGTATGCATCCAAATGATCCAACATGGGATCAGAAGTGAAACATAAATTAATGCAACTTGAGAGAAGAGGCTGAAACGTGCTGTTGGCTACTGTAGACTATATGCAGCTACGCATGCTGAGTCAAGTTTACCGCTGCAGGGACCAATCCCTGGCTTCCCCGGATTAATTTTAAAAGCTGCAGATTCGATTGAGCGCGTTGCATCAAATTTTAGATGCATGAAGGTGTGGCGACGTAATAAAACCTGACTTAAGTGCTTCATTCCAGAGCAACATAAAATGTGCCAGCCTGTGGCGACCCAACCCTCATACCTGCAGCACAGCGGAAGCCAAACCCCAACCCGCCTCAGCCTCCAACGCATCAGACTGAAGACGGATTGAACAGAAAAACTCCAAGAAACTTTCTGCTCCCTGATAGTGACAGCCTGGGGTTTTACAAGCTGTAGCAGGAGTTATAATTACACCATCAAGTACACGCAGTAATTATCAACACTTCTTCTGAACTGATCTGTGACAACAGCTTGGTAAAAACGAAGTCTCAGTTAGCCCGGCAGCTTCACGGCAGTTTGACACTCAGACACCCTCAGCATCACTTCAGAGGACATCGCTAAAGCATGGAGCTGAGTCTCCACTCTAAAGCTGGACCCATTTACTCGTCACATTGTGCGATTTGTCCATTAAAGGAAGTCAAGTCCTCACAATGCGAGTAGGAAAGCTTTACAAAAAGAGACAAATAAACACTTTGGACTGAAAGCTGCAGAAAGTGGAGCTCAGTCTGAGCTGAGGATGAGTAACTGAAGCGACACCAGGTTTTTTTTCCTCGAGAACATTCAGATCACACAATGGCTGCTTTTAGAACAAGTTTCTTTACTCACTCCGATTTATTTCTGTGATGAAAGTACAGCAGGATCCAAGATTCATGACAATCAACAGTAGAGCCATAAACTAGAGACGCAACTTATTCAAAAATAGTTTAACCCTTTAAAGCCCGATCCAAGAATAAGACAAAACAGAAAATTATTTTTTTTTTTGGTTTGAAGTCCTTATTTGGCCTTTTAACAAAATATGTAAAAAGAAAAAACAGAAATCCATTTTTGATATTAATAATTTATTACCGGTACTATGCGATAAGTCAAGATAATTTTTTTGTATAGTCTTCTGCCCTCTGTTATCAGGTATATCTGATTGTGTACAATAGGATTTTGAGCAAAGTTTTTACCATTAAATTATGCAAAAGGTGTCAGACGCAAAACATTTAAGAAACAGTATGTATCAAATATGATACATTTGGCATTACAGGGTTAAATTTAATCAATCATCTAACAATTAATTGATAAGCTGCCCATTTCCTAAAAAGCCTGAGTTTACCAGTGTATAAAGACAGGCATGAAAAACACTTATTAATTAAAATATGATGATTTGAAAAAATAAATTTGTTGAATTTGAACAGTTTATTGTGCCAGCTTCATTAGAAACTGACTGAACAGTTAAAAATGTGTATAAAACATAAAGCAGAGACCTTTATGATGAAAAAAATATGATAAATAAAGTAAAATATATGAAACTTCTGCGAGATGTAAGGTTCAAATGGATCAACTTTGAGACGCACTAAACAGCCGAAGCAGCAGAAAACAGGCATCTGGGAAATGTCTCGGAACTTGTTTGTTTTTAGCCTAGACTTAATAATAAACAGCAGAAGATGCAGGTTTTTTTTTATAATAAATCGAGCATTAAACTGGCTGTGAGGTCGGCCTAATGGGATTCTGTGGGTCAAACACAATAATTTAATTTATCTTATGTGAGAATGTCCTTATTTTATGACATCTTTTATTTTTCCTTCCCATTTATATAAAACCATCTGTTTCCACCGATCTCTCAGATTTTTTGTGGACTGTAGAAAGCAGACGGTTCTAATTGAAATTTATCATTATTTGATGCTCAATCACAAAATTAAAGCTCTTCATTATCTAATCTTTTCCATTGACTGGAATCAGTCTCATGCTATCTGGAAGTGTTGCTCTATCTCTCTAAAATGAAAGTGTTGGCCAGAAAAAACTGTTTAGTTGAAACATATATAGCAGCTCAGATAAATATAAACCATAAAAATATAGATATTGGAAGGCTAATGTTGAAGGTCGGTTTCAGGTATTGATTAAATTCAGAGAGTAATAGCTGCAGGGCTCCTACTCCATAGTGCAACAATTCGCCGGATCGCTTTGATTTAATAATTATGGATAATAATAGAAAAACAAACGGTAATTCTCGAAGAAGTGACATTTAAAATAAAGCAGTATTCTAATCCAGACATGGCTTCAGTGTTGATCATTCCAGGCCAGCGTAACTTCTGTAATTCATTATGTTTGTGTAACCTACAAACCATGTTATAAACAAGTTTTCTGCCAGGTGCTGATTTAATGTTTATGTTATTTAGTTCAGTTTTATTCCGAGGAGAATAAAAGGAAAACCATGAGTTGGTTGAACTCTGCCCTCCGTGTCTCTTATCTGCTCGCTGGGCGTGCAGCTGTGAGAACAGGTGACGCTCTGGTATTTCACAAACTGTTTTAACCACCAGCAGCGTCTGGCTGACAGCCGTGCTGCACGTCGGCTTCATCAGCTTCTCCACAAAGATTTGCAAACTCATGTGAGGCTTCCTCTGTCAGTCCTGCTTATCAGCATGGATGCAAAGTTAACGTCAGGCTGCAGAAGGCGAGCAGTTTAAAGGCAAACTGTCCTGTTCTCCCCTGAAATACGAATAAATGCTGATGAATCTTTTGATTGCTCTTAAATACCTTATTGAATGTGTTTTTTCTCTGTATACCCTTTAATTTATATCCCCTCTTCTTAAATAGTCTTTTTTAAATAAATAACTAAAAACAAAGTTCAGGACCGTGTCTCTCTGCCTCAGCAGCTTTCAGGTCAGGGTTTGAGATGCTGTCCTCTCACCTGTATGAGCCAGCAATGACCTCCTCACAGTCGATGATCATGAACTTCTCCAGGACCTGACCGGTGAACTTCTTCCCACCTCTGGTGCAGTACGTGTCGCCGCAAACGCTGCGGATTCTCATATTCTGCAAAATAACAGATGGATGCAAACAAAGAAAACAGCTCAGCAACATACAGGTAAAATATTTGATCATTCTAAGAGTTTAAAATAAAGCATCTAATGCAGCATTTATGGGTTTGGATAGAAGGAAGAAAACAGCCGAAGATCTGCAAGACAATTGCAAGCGCTGTTAGTTTTATACACAACATTTATTAAAAAAAGTTTCCCCTATTATATAAAAAAAATCTTTAGAAAGCTACAGATATAAACTTATTTTAAAAACTTAAGGAATATTTGACTGTTTGGAAGAAAACATGAAGGCCTAAGGAGTGGATCTAAGTTCTGGACAGAACCAAGAATCACTGAATATGTGCACCATCATGCGCATCATTGCATTAGCTTTATATTCTTTAAAAATACACTTGACCAGAATAATTAAAAGATTTTCATGAAACGGTAAATAATCTAGTAAATCAGACTCCTTGACAATATGGGGCCTATTGCTAAGACTGCTTTGAGTCAAATGTCATGCATTCAGATTTTAAATAAAGACCAATTGGAATGAGAAAAAAGGCGAAATGTTACTTAGAACATCATCAAAACTCTGCAGCCCTAGTTTACAGATAAACCCACCAGAGCATCGGGTTCAGCTTCCAGTTACCAGATCATAATGACGGCATCTTCAAAGATTCACACCTCTCAAACTTTACAACCATAACTTTTATTTCAGTCGGATTCCTGGCAGACCTACATGAAGGCTATTAAACTACATGTACTGACATGGGCGGAGCTAAAGGGGTAACCTTGGTAACACTGGCCACATCTGGAAACTACGGGCCTTTCCCAATCAGCGGCTGCTCCCTCCCCCTACTCACTACACACTATGGCCTTTCCTCCCACTACCGGAACAGGAAGCTGTCGTCACCATGGCAGCAGTCTGAAATCCAACAGCGACTGTTGCCAAGATACGCCAGCGGCTGGAGATTGAACGCTTAAGATCATCCTGATGGACATGCTCCACTCACAGTTTCATCAATTCTTTTTTTTCAATAAAATATTTAATTATGTTCAGTTCTGACTTTATTTGCAATTCAATTTAGTTGATGTCATCTTAGGGCACGTCACAGAAACAATTCAACCAGATCATACATACAGATTGGTTCAAAGTTTTCTATCTAAGTGCAAACAGTGCAATAATTTGTCAAAACAATTGCAGGTTTGACTAAAGGATTTATATAGCTTCGTGAAAGGATATTTGTTGGGGAGGTGTTTCTATATTCAGAGTATCTGTGTAATGCATTTGCAGAACTTTCATTTATACGTCCCGTCCACCATAATTTGGTGCTGGTGGACTGCGAAACAGGTCCTCCCTCTATGGAGGACCTTATAAGCCACTCGCAGTTGTACATGAATAGTTTCAGATGGGACTCAATATGGCCGACCCAACACAGGCATGCTCTACCAGAATGAGTATTGGGTAGGGGAGGGAGTGGCCACTGACTGGGAAAGGATTGATAATCACCATTTTTTTCGTTTCATCAAAAGTTGACCAGTTCAACCCGAAGGACGCCTGTTTTTACCAGCATGAAACCACAGAGGGGATCATTATAGCTGAAGGCATTTGGATTTATAAGGCCAAACTTAGGGGTTGGCAAAGTCTCAGTAATGCACTTCCTGTTTCGTCTCTTCTTCTGGTGGTAAAATCCAGGCTGGTTTTCTCTGCAGCGCCATCCACTGTTTCACCTAAGCGCTGCAGCTCTTCAGCCTCGCCTAAATCCCAAATAACGCAGCAGTTTGGAAAATTTAAAGGGGACAACATGAACGCCATGACCGCATGGGCTGAATGCAAAATGACCTTTGACCTCTGAGCTCAAGTAGAAGAGCAGTTGACCAAAAATCAATGCAGAAGTGCTGCTTCAACAAACAACTCCTAATATTGCACAAAAACCGACAATAAGAGGCATTATCATTGGTCATTTGGACTAAAACATAGAATATGAATCTTGTAACTGAACTTGTGGTTCAGTTACAGCCCTGTGGTTCCAAACTTACCATCAGATGCGAGTTCTGGATGTCCAGCGCCACACACATGTCTGTGAAGTAGCTCAGATTCTTCTCGTCCAGCAGGATGTAGACGGGGACTCGCCGCTTGTTGGACGCCTCCATCAGGTCGCACATCAGGTCCACGTCTGTGAAGATGTCCATCACCACGGCGATGACCTGTAAAGACAGCAGCAGTCAGTCGATCTGCCTCAGAAGCTATGTGCTGAAACATGTTGGATGTTCCCTTCTGGGGTCCATAGGTTCTCCTCACCTTCTAAAGTGATAAACGTCAAAGGTTTTTTAGGCTTTCTAAAGATTTTTTTTTTTTTCTGCAAGCTTTAGCTGATGTTAGAAGGAGGAATGTTTCTATGTTAAGTTAGCTTTGATTTTGTTATTTTCTTAATCAGGCTGTAAATCAGCTCCATGTTCTGTTTCTTGAATTGATAACAGGAACTCCAGCTCTGATTCTGACCTCCTGACCTTCTCTATTTATCTCCTCGCCTCCCGTCTCTTCCCAGCTGGAAACTCATCTCTTACTGACGCCTCTGTGTTATTTTCCGGGTGGAATTTTACAGAAGCGGGTTAGAAGTGAGATCTGAAGCAAAACAAATCGGCTCAGGAGGAAGAACATTTACTTTTCATAAATAAACCAGGAAGAAGCATGCGTGGGAGGCGGAGGAAGAATTTTAATACAACCTGATTTAATCTACTATGTTACAGTAAAAGCTTCAGCACTCAGACCCATCTGGACCCGTTTGGACCTTAATGTCCAGAACCTCACAGTAAGAACCAACATATTGATTTACACCACATGAAAACAGGTACATATATAACTTATAAACAGACAGGTTAGCATCTATTTGTTTTTTTTGTTTTTAACTCTAAGGATCTTCAGTCACCATCTGCTGCTCAAACTGGTCATAAACTTTCAGGTAATTTCAGACTAAGATGAAGCAAACAACATAATTCAATCACAATGCTCCTTTCTAAACCGGTTCATCTACAGCTGTGATCACTTAATCCAGATTATCTCCTTATTTGTCAGTGTTATTCAGGTTTGTTCCAGGTTTTATCTTTAAACCATTTCTATAAGTTTGAGTAGTTTTCCTTCCTTCTACGCTGTTTTATTTTGGGTTTCTCTTTGCCTTGCTCTGTTTACAGGTGTGTGTTTTCACAACAACAAGGTAGAAAAACATCAACAATGACCTCAGAGAAACAACTTCTCCTGTTTATTAGAGATCAACGCCGATATCGATTATTATGACATCAGTCTAGCTGATCTCCAACAAGCGCTGCTAATTTTTGGTGCTTGATTTTTCAGACCAATATATCTTTCTTTTCCTCCTTTAACAGGATAAAATTACTACACACTAATAAATGTTGCAATAGTCCCATTTTAAACAATAGAAAAGAACAACAAATCAAACATTAATAATGAAAAGCCAATGGAGGGAGCAGCAATTCATGCGCTTCATGTGATCAGAAGGCATTGATGCTGAAAGTACTGATAATTCGCTGAAAGAGAGTGTATCGACCGATACGATAAATAAAAAAACAAATATCGGCTAAAATGATGAGCTGGCCAATGCATCCATCTACATGGAGGGTAAACAGGCCATCTTCAAACCAAGAACATTGGAGTTTGGACTGATCTTAACATAAAATAAGTTTGGAAAAAACAGACAGAATTCATCATCTGTACTGCAGAGGCACGGTGATGGAGGGATGGTGATTTGAACTCCTAATCTGAGGCCATCTGTCAGTCAGTTTGGTCCAAACTGACCTAATATTGAGGCGCTGTCAACTCAGCTATCAAAATTCCTCAGATGGAGGAATCAAGAGTTTATTTGTTTCATTTATTAGTCACCAAATAAAACACCTGAAGGCTGGTGCGTAGGTCTATGATCAGGTCTATCGTTTCAAATCAACGCTTCAAATTCAGGACAAAACCGGATCGGCTGCCATTTGTGCTAAAGTTTCATGTTGGAGGTTTATTTACTGCATTGACATATTTATCATTTATGAGCCTAAATAGTAAAAAACTAAATAAAGCTCAATATTTTTGGAGGACCATGTTGCTTTAACCTGATAAACCAGTCTTGGAGCCTTAGGGGGTTGATCCACTCTGCTGTGGGGCCACAGATGCCTCAGAGTTCACAGAATCCACAGCTCAAATCAGAGTCTAACAAAACCCAGTCGACAACCAGCCAACCCGCTACAGCAGAGGTCACGGATTAGCGGACCACAGTCCGGATCCGGACCCACCTGATGGCTAATCCTGACCCAACCTGATTTAAACATTTATAAACTATTGCATGTGTCAGATGATAGTGTCTAACTTCACTTGCGCTGCTTCTCCTATTTGTATGGTAAGACCATTCATAGCGTCCGGCTCCAGGCTTCATGTGATCAAATTAATCAATGAGCTGCTGTCAGTCCATGAGTTGCTGCTGCTGCTACTTTTAGACACAGCATGGGCAAACCTGTGGCAAGCCGGGCGGTGAGAAAGAAGGAGAAGATGATGAGAAAAAAGAGAGCAGAGAAAAGTGTGGACTGCTTCCGGAAAAAGAACTGTGAACTGTTGAAAAGAAAAGTGAAGTAATTTGCTCAAAGGTGACCCCTGAACATTCAGGGGATGTTTGAAACTCGGCTTGCTACTGTGAAGCAGGATTCTCCCTGCATGGACAGAATCGGCAATGAATATGGATCCAGGCTCAAAGCTCTGCTCCTTGAGCACCTGTGCTTGAGAAATGGCTTAGTCTGCATTCAAACCAGGGTTTAAAGCACTTGCAGGGCAGAATAAAACCCACTGCCAACATTAAGACAGAGAAAATAAAGAAAAAAAGTAAAGAAAAAAAGTTCAGTTCAGGTGTTTTATAAAAAAAATAAATCAAGGAAATTGTCTATATACCAAAATATAAAACTTGTTGTTCTCTGCTTCAAAAAAAATCTAGATTTTAATATACAACAACATTGTATTTTTTTTATGTATATATTTATGTATCCATGAGTTAACAGATGGAGCCATTAAACACACCTGCATTTTATTTCAGTGTTAAATTCTGTTTAAAGTAACGGATTATAATTAAAAATGTCTCTGGATCTTTACTGGTTTTTGATGTTTTTGTTCAGACCTCAATGCTTTTTAATTGGTTACGCCTGCTCTATGGCTTCGTCTGTAAAACGGCCTCAGCGAGAGACTAAAGATAATTTCTGATTAATTAATTTGGACGAAGAAAAACTTTGACTTCTTGCATGTAATGAAAACAGAAAATACGTTAGAGCTAGAAGGCATAATTCAGACTGAATACTTAAGATCCAGAAGACAAACAGAGAAGAAAAGCAGCAAGTAGCTGCATAGCAGAGCTACCAAGAAAACTAAGATGCAACCAAACAGTCTATTGTCTCTTCTTATACCCATGCAACTAACCAGCCATCCATTTATTTTTGAATAATTATGAATGCAGATGTTTATAAAATGCACCATCTGTTCACTTTAACTGGTTATTACTCTATAATAAATAAGTTGCAACAGTTTAAACCAGGTTTCTCTCCAACCTTCCAGCTCCTTCCTGACAGACAGAGGGGGAAAACCTTATGTCAGTAGGGGTGGACAATAAATCCATTTAAATATATAAATAATATAAATATTAGTTCAACAACGTTGGTATGACTTTTAACAGATTTAAGATATTTAATATACATAACATTTATCGATAAAGCATTTGATGTTTCAGGTTTTATGTGTTTTGTTTTTTAAAGCCAGTATTTGTAAAATATTATATTGGAAGATTTTAATAAAATGGCAAAATAATTGTCATAAAGTTGTACAGGATAATCAAATCATTATTGGAAGTGTTTCTGTTTGTTTTTTGTTGTTGTTTTAAATCAACATTGAAACCATATTAACCAAAAGTAGGACATAGATCCTGATATACGTTTTGGCCATATTGTCCTGGTGTATTTTAACAACTTGTAATCATAATAAACTATTATCCGATTTGAGGTTCATCAAGGCTCCATTCTCGCACCTCTTTCATTTCATACTGATCAGCTCCCTCGGCTCAGTTCATAGTATATAAAGCATAACATCATCTGCATCAAACTGAAACACAAGATATGCAGAAACTGCTTTAACCAGTCTGTAAATATCACATAAATATATGCTGCAGCTTCCCCGTCAGACCCAACAATTACTGAACACCTTTCATCGCATTATGGGACATTTATCCAAATCTCTTAGCCTCTGGTACCTAATTTAACTGTAGAATTGCTGTGTGTATAAGGTGCTGTACAAACAAGCTTGTTTAACTGCAGAGCTGATTGTATAAATAACATCCTCTTATGACTTCGCCACATCAATATAACAACATTTTACTTTTATGGCTTTATTGTATAAAAACTGACCAATGTTTTAGTTTCTTTTTCTAGTGCATGGCATCTTTTAGTCATCGTGGTTGAGTTTAAAAAAGAGCAGAAGGAGTTTCTACTCATGAAATAAAATACTGGATAAATAACTTACACTTTATAATTATAAGAATGATCAACTTATTTTGTTTTTAAATTTCAGTGACATTCAAAATTAGCAGTTTAAGAGAGAACAAAAAGTCCAAAACTCCTTGTTTTGTTTCTGAAGTGCAGCAAATGCAACATTATTTCAAAGCTAAAGGAGATAAAGACTTTTAACACTGGGTGTTTTTTTTTTTTTTGCTTTTAGCTTTATCAGGGAGGGATTTCTGCAGTGTAACTTTTAATTCTTCAGCCTGAAAATAAGGATCATGATGTTTTTACTTGGATATATTACTCAATAAAACATAAAAAGTGGTGTTAAAACTTCAGAGTGGAGATTAAGTCCTTTCCTAACGCCGACAGCGAGTCAACAGCAGCTTTGCAGATATCTTCAGCCCAATCGTAGCTTGGATGTTTTGAAAAACCTTTATCGATCATTCAAAAAAACATAGACGGGTTCTGTTTTTTCATCTTGTTCATGTTTACTGCAACCAAACTGTAAAACAGCGGATCCACCATGATGTCACTGCAGTTCAATATCACAAACTAGGTCAAAGGTCGTTTATTGGCTCAATCTGATGAAAAAACAAGTTACAATCAGCCCACGTTTAAAGAAACCTCAGATTTCTGCACATAAAGCTTCTGTATTTAGACACAAGAGGAGGAAGTGACTCACATGCACCGCGTGCTGGACTGTCTGCAAACAGAACTTGTGTTCTTCTGGGATCAGTCCACGGTTGCACGGATGGGTTTTGCATCGATGTTCAATCGATAATCAGGAAGTTCGAATTTCAGAGAGAAACACACCTCAAAATCTGCAAACTTCATGGACTCACCAGCAGCGGCCCAATGACAGAAAACTCTCCAACATAGAGCGGCTTTAAGCTGCATGTTAAACAAGTAGAACCAGCTGCTACAGAAATTCAGACACTCGGAACAATTCAGAGACTTATGAGTTTAAAAAAGGTGCAAAACCTGACTTCCAACCTGCATGCAAATCATTTTAACTTCACATTTTCAAAATAATGAAAATGGTTGAAGAGAAAAAAACACTTAAAGGAAATTTCAACCCCAAAAAGAAGAAAAAAGCCTGAACTGACCAATGTGATGCTGAAACAATTTATAGGAATATTAATAGTTGATCTATTACTGAAATAATCATTAACTAATTTGGTAATCGATTAATCATTAACTGTGATATCGAGATATAAAACCTGCCATTGGCTTAAATAGCAACACACTCAGAGGAGCAATTAGTCCGAAACTGTAAAGAACACTTTGGATTTAAATTTCGTTTTATCCAGGATTCCTAAAGTGACATAGTTTTAGCTTAATTTGGTTCTATTTTGGTATAAAATATTTTAAAAACACTTTCTTGCTATCCAATTTTAATCAATAAATCAAAAAAATAATCAAAAGATTAAATGATTAGCAAAATAATCATTAGATTAAAGAAAAACTAAATTATATAATAACAGTTTAAAAACAACAAGCTTAAAACACTGAAATGCGTTTAAAAAACATCCAAAACTGCTCAACAGAACCCCCAGGTCTGTTTGGACCCTCAGTCAAACAGGAAACTGATCAGATCAGGGGTCAGCTGCAGAGTGAAGCACCAGGCCAGGGGCCAACCTCCCTGCCAAAGGGCCCGGGGCCTATAAGAGCAGAACAAACATGGCAGCAGGTGGAGGACAGGCGGGTCGGGGCCTGTTGGCTCTAGAGACGGATTAAGGCAGTCAGCTGGAGGAAACTAAGGGGAACACACCTGTATGACTGCAGATGGTTCCTTTGACAGAGTTTACCATGCTTAACGAGGTTCTGAGGCGAGGTTTGGACCAGAACAGAACATTAATATCTATCCTGGATGACTTCTCTGAACACAGAGAAACTTTAATCAGACCTTTGCTGCCGTTTATGTCTCTGAAAGCAGCTGCTGTAATAAATAGCAGTAAACCTGAGTTTGTAATCAGTATTTCTGAGCTGTTTCTCTTAGGAGGAGCAGCAGCTGCAGACAGACAAACATCATGCAGAGCAAACTGAACATTTTGGATTGTGCAACAGTCTCACAGATATGGAACCCATTTGCATTGTAAATGAATAAAAAGGAAAGGCCCTGTTCCTAAAGCAGTCCGGATTCACTAGAAGTGTTTAGATCAGATTCACAGAGACGTTATTTATGTCTCTGGTCAGCTTCACATTTTGGACTTTTTAATGAGTTTTTATAAACTGAACCGGTTCAGAACTGACTGATAAAAACTTTATCTCTCCATCCCTGAAGTTGAATCAGATCTAAATAAAACTTCATCAATTCCTCCACTGATTAAATCACTGATTAATGATCTGACATCCTCCTGAATGTTTGTTAAAGTTTTTTTTTTTTTTTAAGGAACCTTGGAACTGACCACAGATTTTAACCTGAAAGCAAGTTCTGGGTTTAGGGCCCCTGAGGTCAAGCACCTCCTCTGTGGCCCCCAGTCTGGACCCTCTTACCTTTTTAGCCTTATTGATCATGGATCTGATCAGGTCTTTGATGTTCTGGCTCTTGTCCCTCTGGAAGTAGATGTGGGTGTCTGAGGGACCGAACCTGGCCGGGGTCTCCGGCCAGCCGAGCTCCAGCAAAGGCGGCTCATAGTCGGACATCATGGGGAAGTAAGTCCCGGAGGTGAGCTCCGACACGGCGTCCGTGTCCCCGTCGTCCCGGTCGGTACAGCTGTCGGTGTCGGGGGTCTTGCTGGCCGCATGCTTGCTGATGTATCGGATCTCCAGCGGGGAGAGGAAGTTGAGCTCCCGCTCCTCGGCCAGGACTCTCCGGTACTCCTTCTCTCCGTGCTCCAGCAGCGCGTCCGTGGCCAGCCGGGCCGCCTCGTTGTGGCTGAGCTCCAGCTTGGAGCCCTCCCTCCACGGGTTCTTCACCTCCTCCAACCGGGAGGCGAGCTTCCCCAGCGGCTTCCTGCCGCCGGTGGCCGGCCGCAGGCCCTCGGAGCTGATCATGGTGCTGCAGAGGAGCTTCCACCTGCAGGAGTTTGGAGATTATCGACCTGAAACCTGGAAGCTGCTGAAACTAGTCGCTGCTGCTGCCGCTTTGCTCAAACATTGTCGCTATTTTTATCGCAGAAAGAGGATTAATGTCTAATAAAACAGTCAGATTAAGTAACCCCTACAGCTCCGGCCGCTGATTATAATGCACAGTTTTGTCCTGCTTGACCCAAAGCGGGCGGAGCGTTGAAATGGTCCCAGCTTCTCTGGTTCCGGGCCCGTCTGTCAGGATGTCAGGTCCCAGGAGCCTCTCTGCGTCGCAGCCGCCTCCTCCTCCTTTTTCTCGGTGTTGTGTTGCACCAGCGGGGGTCAGGTGTGTGTCTTCTGCTCACCTGTTGCCGTCTTTGCCCTCATTGGTTCCCGGGTCACATGGCACACCTCCCCCTCTCACCCCCATTTACCAAGCCAACCAGCTCACAACAAGTAGCCTACGTCTGGTTAGGGGATTTCAAAATAAAAGCGCTGACAGCTGATGGCATAAATAAATAAATAATGCAGAGAGAGTCAGAAATATTTCACGGATTAAACCGAGTAAAAAATGAACGAATTCAATCAAATACAATTGAAGCCCGTTTCCGCCACTTTGTTAAAAATATCAAATCATAATGAGATAGTATCCCATTTTAATGATGTAGAGTTACTAGCGTTACTATCTCATTATAATGAGGTAGAGTTACTAGCGTTACTATCTCATTATAATGAGATAGTATTACATTATTTTGAGTTACTATATCAGTATAATGAGGTACAGTTTCTAGAATTACTATCTCATTATAATGAGTTACTATTTCATTATAATGAGGTAGAGTAATTAGAATTACTATCTCATTATAATGAGTTACTATTTCATTATAATGAGGTAGAGTAATTAGAATTACTATCTCATTATAATGAGATAGTATCCCATTATTTTGAGTTACTATATCATTATAATGCGATACTATTTCATTATTTTTAAGTTACTATTTCATTATAATGAGGTAGAGTTACTAGAATTACTATCTCATTATAATTAATTACTGTCTCGTTAAAATGAGGTAGAGTTACTAGAGTTACTATCTCATTATAATGAGATAATATTTAATTATGAGGTAGAGTTTCTAGAGTTACTGTCTCCTTATAATGAGTTAGAGTTACTAGAGTTACTGTCTTGTTATAATGAGGTAGAGTTACTAGAGTTACTATCTCATTATAATGAGATAATATTTAATTATGAGGTAGAGTTTAGAATTACTAGAGTTACTGTCTCATTATTATAATGAGAGATAGTATCCCATTATTTTGAGTTACTATATCATTATAATGCGATACTATTTCATTATTTTTAAGTTACTATTTCATTATAATGAGGTAGAGTTACTAGAATTACTATCTCATTATAATTAATTACTGTCTCGTTAAAATGAGGTAGAGTTACTAGAGTTACTATCTCATTATAATGAGATAATATTTAATTATGAGGTAGAGTTACTAGAGTTACTGTCTCCTTATAATGAGTTAGAGTTACTAGAGTTACTGTCTTGTTATAATGAGGTAGAGTTACTAGAGTTACTATCTCATTATAATGAGATAATATTTAATTATGAGGTAGAGTTACTAGAGTTACTGTCTTGTTATAATGAGGTAGAGTTACTGTCTTGTTATAATGAGGTAGAGTTACTAGAGTTACTGTCTCGTTATAATGAGATACTATTTTATCATAATGAGATAGTAACTCAAAATAATGAGATGGTGACTCATTATAATGAGATGATTTATTTTTTTATTTTTTAACAGAGTGGCAGAAACAGGCTTCCATAAAATACAACAAAACGCAACAATAAATGAAAAATTTTGTTGTTGTTGTTTTCAATTCTGTTTATGTTTTAGACTCATTTACAGGATTATAACTCAAATAGCTCAGGAAATAAGGAATACAAAACAAATTTTATTCTTAAGATTCAAGGGGAATAAATAAAAATTTTAAAGAAATAAACTTTTCTATTGTTCTCATAATTTTTCTTGTCTATTCTAATTACTGGTGTTTGCACTAAATGATTAAAAAACACAGTTTCAGGTTTAAACCTGATCAAAAGGTCGTGGTGGGTTGATTTCATTTCCCCCTGCCACTCTTTTATGAACCCCTGGGCAAGGCACTAAACCCTAAGTTTCCAAGTCAGTGTATTCCTGTATGAAAGTGTGAGTGCAGCTCTTGTAAAAAGCTCTTTGTTAATTTATTTCCATGAAACAGATTCTTTAGATAAACACCAACCATGTTGATGCTTCACATTTTAATACGGAAATGTGGGCTTAACTACATTTTAGATTATTTTTTTCTAATGGGACTTTTAATCCGACAGACAGGCCTCTGATTTGACTACAAGCATTAAGTCCCTCTTAATGATAAAAACAACAAACTGAACATGATTTGCTTGAACCCTTCTGTTTCAATTGACTTTTATGATTCAGTTTAATTCAATATCAGCCACATTTTCAGGTCATTTTGAAATTTCACATATTTTCATCAGCCTGGGTTGGTGCACATTTTATATATTTTCATGCATTAACATGTAGAAGTTATTTCTGTTTATTTCAAACATCTGTCTGTTAATTAGTTGATGGAAAACACATCATCTCAAAGTGATTTCTGTATTTCCTGAGGAAACTTTTTAGTTTTATTTTACTTTGTGTTTTGTTTTGCCATTTGATGTCTTTGTGCGTCCCGCCTGTTGCTTGTTTGACAGTTTGTGTTTCTTTCTAACAACATTGCAGTGAGTAACAATAGAAAAATGTTCTCTAAAAATGTTATCTTTTTTATTTTGGTTTTCCTCTCAAACCTGGAAAGATAAAACTCTTGATACGATCTAAAGAACTTTATCCCACTTAAAAAAAAAAAAAAAACAGTACATGCTGGTTATGGTTGCTCTGGAGATCTAAACCCTAACCTGGTGGACCTCTCAAGTCTTTCGCACCCTATCCTTCTTTCTAGGATGTTTCTGTTTGTATTTGAATTTTAACAAATGTATTAAAATATTGTTGAACTGTAAGTAGTCTGGGGAGTTAACAGACTTTCCTTTCATTTTAGGCATCATCTATCACTAGCCTGTGCCAGAAAAAACAATGCTTTATTATAATTGGAAGTGATACTAAAAGTAATAATCCTTCCAGGGAATAGAACTTCAGTCCTATAAACACGGTTCTTGAGAATTTCCTTTTCATGTTTAAAACCTTTATGAGTTCTCTTCCTTTTGGCAGCCAGTCAACAAAAGCCGTGAATGGATGGATCTCTGATATCAGTTTCTGTGTTGTGATGGAAAGAGGGGTCACGCAGCTTTTAAAGTGGAAGAAAGGCCAGATGAGGAAGAAGCTCACAGACAGGTATGAGTCGCTGCTCGTATCCGTAAACATCCGGGAACAAACCAGAATGAAGTGTGACTTCGTATTTACCCAGCAGGGAGGTGCAGGTGATCGAACTAAACACCTCTCTTTGACATAATCTTCCGGCTCTATTTGAATAAGTAAAGTAAGCCGAGTGCATCTGATTTACATGCAGTGGGTCCGGGTCATGAATAGGGAGGAGGAAGGAACAGTCAGGATGGGTTGGTCTGTGTTTGCAGGAGGAGAAGCTGTAGAAACTCTGTGGTTCTGTTGGAGATGTAGGCCAAAGCCAGATTTAATCCCACAATCTGTTATTAGAGCAAATATAATTACCTCAGTTTTCTCCTCCTCTTCCGATGGCTCTAAATGGGTTTATTCTCTCAGGTATCTGATGCAAACACTGAACCTCATCTGTGCTAAATCTGACTCAGGATCTGATCTTCCTAATGTACAAAGTAATGATTTCTTTCAGTTCTCTGAAGGTCCAACCACAGCCTTTTCATCAGGTTGATCTGAACTTTGACTGGACCATTACTTAATCTTGATTTCTTCTTTTCAAGCATGCTTTTATAGATCAGGCTCTGTGTTTGGGATCATTGTTCTGTTGATGGCCTGTTTTGGACCGAGCTTGAAAGATGAGAGACTCCTTGTTTTCTTTGGTATACAGAGAGGGTGAAATATTGCGGAACATGAGTGGAAGTAGGCAGACAGACAGCATAAAGCAGACATTTAGAGTTTCCTCTTGGCAAATTTTATTCACAGACATTCTCATTTCCTGCTCAGAGGCATTTTTATAAACTCTCTTTCCGACTCTTTCTCAGCTGGGGACAACATCTACATTACTGAATGGGAATTTATGATGTTATTTAAACCAGTGACATCATGAACCTCTAACTACAGGAAGTGCAACACAATTTACCTGGAAAGAGGATTCAAACAAAGATGTTTAATTTATAAAAACATTATCAAATTGATCTTTAAAATTTTTTTTATTGTTTTAAATTGAATTTGAATTAGAATCAACTAATTTAATTAAGTGGTATTCATTTTAAAACCTCAATAGCACTTTACAGTAAGGTTTTCTTGAAGTTGCTAATAAATAATATAGATGTGTTATACCGTATTACTGAATTATAAGGCTTATTACAAACGCCTTTTTTCCCTCACTTTGCGCGGTGCTCTATAATCCGCGTATTTTTATACCACCTCATTGGAGGAGACACATAAAAGTGAGACTTTACAGTTAATTATTTAAGAGTGAAAAAAGACCAAACCGGCAGGTTTCCAAATTGTAATTGTATTGTATACATAAATCTTTACAGTTAATTATTTAAGAGTGAAAAAAGACCAAACCGGCAGGTTTCCAAATTGTAATTGTATTGTATATTTCACCTAGCGTTGCTGAAATTCAACATTTCAGACATTTAAGCATTTGTAAGCTTGCATACCATACTGTGTTGGACCGCTGATGAAGACTTATAAATAGTGATAAATCATTGATAAATAAATATCTCTAAACCCATTAATATACATCTATAAGGAGAGTCTCATGGTAAAGTGCAAACAAAACCACTGGAAATAAACTGTAACCAAACACTAAAGAAAACCAAACCAAACAAACCCTGGATAGTATGTGAAGCTAAGTTACAACAAGGGTAGTAAACTAAAGCTTTAATATGTTAATACAATATGGGGAGCAGTTGTGAATAGATGCCATCTCAGCCAAAAACTTTATAGCGGGGTCTGAGATTAACTTAGTTCAGCCAAATCACCATCTCTCCTCCGTCGTGCCTTACAGATGGCTCAATGTCATGACCTTTGACCTTTGACTTGCTGACTAAAGCCTGTAGGGTCAGAATGGAGCTCTTGGCTTTATGGACATTTCTCTGAGCTTCAAACACTGACCTTGAGCTGAATCTGTTAAGATGTCCACTCTTTGAAGGGTTAGCAGCTGTCTGAGATGTTCTCTGAAGGACCTCAGATAGCTTAGAGATGTTAACCTGAAGTCCTTAAGGACTGCTTTCTTGCCACCTTTAGCAATCTCCCTGTTCCAACAAACCTTAATCCAATGGCTTACTTATTTCTCAAGTCAAGTTCCCCTTGAGTACTGCAAAGGACGCAATTATTTTATTCTGTTAAAGCAGAAACACATCTTGAACGGTCAGGAAACTGGCCCTTAAGGGCTAGTTTATGACACCACTGGTTTAGAATTAATCTCATGACTGAAACCTTTAATATGAAGAGAATTATCTGACTGAAAGTGGGCTTTAAATTCGTATTAGTATTTGTTTTTTAACTGTTACCCTGCAGCAAAAATGCAGGGTAACGGATGGACAGACGGACATATGGATGGACGGACGGACGGATGGATGGTTGAATGGATGGTGGATTTATGAACGAGTTTACTTTGCCATAAACCAGCCTAGAAGTTACTTCCTTAAACAGCTGCAGGTCATTACAGCTAATTTGCATCAAATTTCTAAAACAAAGACGTTGAAACATTGATTTAAACCAACAGGAACACCCAATGCCTCCTTCCTGCTTCCTTCTCATTGATGCTCACATATTTGAGGTGAGTACGTTGTCAACATGATGATCTCAGCCCAAATGGGGACAAGTCTCAGGTTTGAATGTTCAGATGAAACCAGTGAGTCATTCCAGTCAGGCTGCTGTTAGGAGCAGGTTACAGAACCTCACCAGCGTGATGCGATTAGGTTTAATACCGCGGAAACACCTGAGGCTGAGCAAATACATGCAATAGCAAATTCATGCTTCATAACCAGCAGCAGTGAAGTGGAGGAACTGGTTTCCAGTTGTTGAAACAGTACTTTGGGTTTTTAGCAGAATAGATACCGGAGCTAAAATCAGCTGACATTTTGTCACAAAGGAACAAAGATTATCTTCAGTTTCAGATGATTAGAGGAAACTATTTCAAAGATATCCGGAGGTTGAAATTAAAAAAAATATGTGAAGAAGTTCCCACTTAAACCCTTGTTTATATATTATAATGATTAAGGCTTTTAGCTGAGCTAACATCTTATAACATAACATGTGTAGGATTTGACTGACAAGAGAAAAATTGAAGGGTGGTGCTGTAGCTCCAGACTAAATCTTTATTTCCAGGTCTTCCGTAGAGTAAATTCACACACAAACTACAGTTTGTTAACATTTGGACCAGATGTATCTAAGTATTAAAGCAACGCTATATAACTTTGGCCCAACTTTTTGCTTAATTTGGGATATATTAAATGATTTTTAACATCAATTTTGAGAACCTGGTGTCTATTGATTCTCTGTGCAGGCTGTCCTTCTTAAAAACTCAGCTATGTAACCTGAGAGTGTCGGATCTGTCATGAATGAGTCATGTCACCCAGAGAGCCGCTTTAGGGTAGTCTGAGCTCCCCTTTAACATGAGAACTAACGAAGAGAAAAGTTGTTGTTATGCAACAAAGAGGATACGACCCTTACTTGATCGGACATATTGGTGGTTCTTTAATCTAGAGTAAAAGAGGCCTTGTCTTTACCAGTTATTCCCAACCTGCTGGACCAAAGTGCTTTGCTAAAAGGCCATGTTTCCAGTGGGCTTCAGGGGATCTAAACCTGGAAGTTACACATCTAGAATCCCTAGTGGTTAAAAGATACACACAGTTCTTTGACCACTCTCCTTCCTTCAGTCTCCACTCTCCTTCTCAGTATTCGCCCATTTATAAGGGGAATCCAGGCGTTTCCAGACTTCTTGATCAGATCTCTAGTCCTTTATCATTTTTGGTCTCCTTTCAGGTGGACATCCCCAGAAATCTTTGTAAAATAGACGCAATGATGGGGTATACCCTGTTCAAATTTCTAAATCCTATCAATCCGCTGCATGTTTGCGATGGTCTGAAAGAAGAGATCAAATGGTGTTTATTGGGACAAGAGGTCACCATTCGCTGCAGTTTTTACCTCCTTTATTGTACCCTCCTCACCACTGTTGTTTTGTGGCTGATGAACTTGGCTCCTTGGAAGTCTTGTTTCTCACATCACTTTCCTTTGTTGCTAGTCTGTCCCAGGTCTAGGCCAGTTGCTGTCTCCATTTCTTGATTTATGAACAGCAAAAACACTTCTGTCTGCTTGGAGAACCATGTTTCTTGTCTTTCCCAATTATTATCTAGGAACAATGTGATCAGTAACAGTATTTTTCAGTAGATGATTTATCACATCAATTAAGTATGGTTAATTTTAAGGCTTCTCAGGCTTTACCCGTTTTAGTATGTGTGGAGGAGATTTCTGAGTTTAACAAGACTTTCATGAATTTCTACTTAAGTCCTTTAATTTAATAAGTCAATAAGTCAATTTAACTCAACAATGGTTACAGATTTCTGATTAATTTAGGCCATTAACTATTACCCATCCATGGAATGTATGGTGCCATAAAATTTGTAGCCTCATGCTGCCACAATTAGGCTAATGTCTGCCATTGCAATGGTTTTACTTAGCAGGTTATTCAGCAGGTTAGTCCCTCCCTAGGGTTAAAGAACAGCAGCTGATTTTAGTCATGTTTTTTCAGCCATTTGCAAATGTTTTTTGTGAGTTTGAAGTTGCGAGTTAATAGTTTTGAAGAGAAAGAGAAAGCCACTCAATCAAAAGGAGTTCTTCAGCTTTACCGCATATTTCTCTCTTGAAGCCTGAAAGACCATACTGACATTTATCCAGTTATTTTAAGCAGTGTTACGCAGGCCAGCATCAGCTGGAAGAATAAACTCGATGATGGACGTGTTGATGAACTCCATGCCTCTTTGTTGCGGTTGAGAGCTTTTGGTAACGCCCGCTGTTAGAAACACATCAATGAACCGGTTCTACCTGCTGCCAGAGAAAAAGCTGACGCATCACTTTACAGTTGTAATCAGCGTCAGTTTATTTATACTTCTCAGATACCATAAAATGCTATAGGCTTAGGCTGCCGGAGGACATCACAAACACTTTTTCTTGTCTGCCAGATTTTTCTCCTGTTCTCAAATTTTGTTATATCAATTAGTTCTTCTCTGCTTTTTTCATCATAGTAGCTTCTTCTGGCCTGGAACTGTAGGGAGGCATCGGTTGAGCTGCTTATCAAGCATTTCCTTCATTTTTTATTGTCATTAAGTGTCCAACCAGCTCTGAGCTTGTGTGATTAACTGTTTTTTTTCCTAGACATAACCCTCTATAGTGCTATTTTAAGGTCGCCTTTTCTTACATAAAATTCCCTATGGACCAGTGATTCTAAGTTAATTTTGTACGTCTTCTTCTGCCCCCCAGTGAGCTTCAGCAGAAGGCTTCTCACTCTAAGCCTGATTCTGCGGGAGGCTTTTTCCTGTTACAAAGGAATTTATTGGGGTAACAGTGGCGTTGGATGTAGGAGTTTGCCCTGAAATCGAAGAATTGACGGTTAAAGCCCCGACTCCGACTTTCATTGTCGTTGTGTTCTTGGGCAAGACACTGCATATGTATATTTATATTTTATTGTCACAAAAGAAGAAGAAATTACAAGCTCTAAACTCAACTACCATTATCTAAATACAGAGACTTAGATCCGATAGCTTCTGATTCAACTTAGGAATGTTTTAGAAGATGCAAACATATCAATATCAGATAGAGATTACCTGAATGAATAAAAATATATACATTGTCATGATATGAAATCAAATGATTGGCCAAACTGATGTGTGAAGGACATCAAAAGATCTGCCTTTTTGAGCAACAAAAAGCTTAATTTTAACATTTTTTTGTCCAGGCCTGTTTCATGAGTTTATTTTTTAAACTATTCCGTTGAAACGTGGTTAGAAAGCAGTACTTGACTTTCACTTTTTGATTTTCCAAGAATTCTGTCAAAATGAAGTTATTTTTGTGACCATAGTGTTTTTTTTTTATTTAGGGAGGGGTACAATTTTGCCCATGTGTGTATAATCCAGATATTATGTCATGAGTTTTTGATGGAAGTTCTCAGAGCTGCTCTTTATTCTCCTGTCACTTCGCCCATAAATCAAACTCCTGATGACCGCAGGCAAAACAAGCTGGAACAGGAAATATCTATGTAGAAAGTTTACATCAGTAATAACCTGAAAAAAACAGACATGAAAAACTTCTATGAAGCTTCAGAGAGCAGAGAAAGCTTCAATTAAGACCCTTTTCTAGATTCCAAATCAATATTTTTTCACTATCAAATGACTGTAAATAGTCTGGACTTAAATGCTTTTTGCACAGTGATGCTTTTTTTTGCACATGCTCAGTTGTTGCTCTCTGTGAGCAGCCATGTCAGGTTAAACCTTCACCTCTGACCCACACCTTAATGAAGTCAAAGTCTTCACCTCAGCAGTTAATGATCCACCTGAACTGGAGCTATTCTTCCTCCTGAAGAAGAGTAACTGTTGGAATAAGAGGCTGTTTTTTCTGCCAGAATTTGGCCTGCAGGCTGACTGTGTGTTTATGTGTGAGGGAGAGAGAGAGAGAGAGAGACTTGAGCACACCTTCAGCAAACAACAGGAGCTGCCATCATGAAGTCAGCGTTACGTCATAAAGGCAGCCATCAGATGTGGAGAAGAGAAGCTAGAACCGATATTTTACTACTAGTAGAACCAGAAAACCTCTAGGCTGAGGGTACCTGCTGCTGAAGCAGGTTCTGAAGGCTTCTAGGTCACAATCAGGACCTTAATGTTTGATATTTGTTAACTAAAAAAAACCCTCTTAAATAAGAACATTTTGAAACTGAAACAAAATACTTTTCTCCAAATTTCCTTTGTGAGATATTAGAATGATTTGTTTGTCTTTTTGCCTCCAACCCATAAAACTGCATCACTATAACCGACTCAGAGGCTAAATCAAAGGTGTAAAGGACACATAAATCAGAACCTTTCTTCTTATAAGTTCATAGAAAAAGAGAAAAGATGTCAGGAATTTGTGTTCTCCTGCCGTCAGGTTTTCCCCGGAGCATTTAAAGCAGACCGGTTTGTCTCTCTGTTTTCAGAAGACGTCTATTAAGCAGCACACAGACTTTCACAAGGTTTGTCCACCCACAGTTTCAACACTCGGACAGAACGGCATTGATGGTGTGAAGCTGGCTGGCAGTTAAAGGTCCCAGCTCATAACACACACTCAGAGAAACCAGACTATTGTTCTTCTTCGCACAAGAGCAGGACTCAACCAGAAGGCTGAAATTAAAATAATCCCCACAAAACATCCAGTGTCAGAACCTGGACCTTTAAGGCCTGAATGAAGGCCTTGTTGATGCTCTGAAACACAACAGATTGACACAGTTTGCATGAGAGCATCGTAAATGTCAGCAAGTGGAGTTCTGGTTCTGCTACTCAGTCAAAGACTAACAGCAGCAAAACTGACAAAAATGTTCAAAACTAAAGCAGAATAAGGAACACAGAGAACGAACAAAACTATGACATGTCAACAGAACTGACTGAAATGTGTTAGAATCCACTGATAACGGAGAATGTGACGCTAACAGACTGTCACATTTATTTAACCTTTATGTCCATAGAAAACACTTCACTGAACCAAAATGTCCAGTCCACAACCAGAACAATTCAATCAGATTCAGACGTAACAACATATATGTTTTCCTAATGATTGGTAAATTGTCTGTACTTATATAGTACACATTCACGCACACACTCACACACTGATGATGGGAAGCTACATTATAGCCACAGCTGCCCTGGGGCTCACTGACAGAAGCGAGGCTGCCGTACACTGGCCTCTGTCCATCATCAGTAGATAATGTGGGTGTACTGTGTTGCCCAAGGACACAACGACATTGAAAGCCAGAGCTTGAACTGACAACCCTTCAGTTGCAGGGCAAACTACTTCATTCAAGGCTACTGTGTCCCCAGTACGAAGTGATCTACTTCGCAACAACCCCACCCCCTGAGCAAGCATGTGGAAACAGTGGGTAGGAATGACTTGTTTAAGGAGAAAGAAACTCCTTGTCATGTTCTTTTTAAGGGATCTGACCCACATGATGAAACCACTCAGAAAACCAGAGTAAAAGTTTAACAGGTTTATTGAAAATACACATTGCGTTGGATCCAGGGTAACTCAGAGAGCTGGTGAACCGGAACTGGAAGTGAGAAGGGAAGTTCAAAGTTAAGTTCAGGTTCCGTGGGAAACTTGAACGACGACTTGCAAAAACATATATTGAAACGGGACTCACGTTTCCCAAAAAGGTGTTCTTCCCAGAATCCAGTTGGTGTGGGTAATTCCAGAACTTGGTTGACTTGTTGGAGGGAGCGGACAGGTTTTACTTTGGTTAGGTTGGTTCCTTGAGGAGCAATGGAGCAGACTGCCACTTATAGATTTTCAGGAGAACTTGAACGGTTCATGTGGAGATTTATCCCCTGCTCAGTGTGAAGCCCAAACAATCCTTTCAGGGGGAGAAGGCCCAAACATCCAGTTTGCATCCCCTGCTCAATGTGAAGCTCAAAAGATCCTTCCAGGGGAGAAGGCAAAACATCCAGTTTGCAGGATGACTTCCTGCCAAGAGGCAAAGACAAAAACCAAGGTTATAACTCAGACAGACAAAAGTGTGACTCAGTTAAACTCAGCTTTGCTAAGAATACCCAAAACTGGCAACACTCCGGCGTCGAGGTAGTGGCAGTCCACCGCTTAAGAGTCCTCAGATAATGAGCCAACCAGCCGCAGGTGTGTGGAAGGGCCAACGAGGGGGAAAACACAAACAAAAAACACAACCCACACAGAACTGGATTCCTAACACTCCTCCAGAAACCTACTGCTGTGGAGGAGAGACTGCAAATAAATGTGGAGCTGGAGATGGATTCTGAATATCCAAAAACCTTGCCCAGTAGGAGCACAGCTATGAGAACAAGCAGAAAAAGTTCTGCAGTTCTATGTTATTGTCATGATCTTGGCGCTGATGACTGGCCTGAATACTCATTTCATTTTCCTGCCTAGCTCCTTCAGTTTCTCATTACTGCTCATCATATCCACCTGTTTCAGCTTTTATTTTAACTGTTTGCTCCCAGTCATCAGTGCCAGATTATTCTTGAGCCTTTGGTGTGGGAGTTTTCTAGCGTAACTGAGTGTGCTCTGATGGCCTGATCTTGACCCATTTTGCTTTTGGACCTCTGAGCCTGTCTGTCCCTGTTCTGATCTGTTTTCTTGACTTGTCTTTGTACTCCTGCTGGATTCTTCTTGTGGACTCAACCTGGATCTCCCTCCTGACTTCGATCTGTATTATCCTGCCTTTCTTCATCAGTTTGGACCTGATCTCCTGCCAGTTTTTCAGTCTCTCTGGCAGCATCCTCTGCATCTTGTCAGCTGACCGGCTGGAATCATCCTCGCTCTCTGGGCTTGGACTCAACTGTAAAACCAGGTTAGTGACTCACGCGTTCCTAATCATCCTCCGTCAGATTATCGTGGTCACTGACCTGTGCTTCTCTCCTGTAGAGGTTCCTGCCTTGGACAGCCTTGCCACTGCTACTGCAGATCCGGTTTCAAATAAAGGCTTTTTGAAAAATCCCATGACAGCCATGACAGTTATGGCTAAAACTGCTTGCATTTTGAGGCAGAAGATGAAGAAAAAATCCATATAGATCCGGTGTATGAGTAAAATCGACTGTAGCTTACTGTTAGATCAGAAAAACATATATTGTTTGGAGGAAATTAGCAACACAAAATTTTCAGAAAACCTTGGGTTCTCTACTTACCTCTGGCCTGGATCTACCTACCCAAATGATCCTGCTTGTCAACTTGTATGTAACCTGTGATGACATCACCGCAGCGTCCTTCAGAATCAACCACTCAAGGAGAACTCAGACTTTCCTTTCTGCATTGTAATAGATGATGTCTGCTGATAAGCAGATGAAATTGTGGCCAGAGGAAGTGGAACGTCATCATGTGTGTAAATGATTTACAGTAATGAGTATGTTGGATGTGCATTTCCAATATGTACTTCCGTGTTGTTTAAAGTTGTGCACAGCTCTATCCAAAAGGAGCTAATTTTTTTTTGTTAACAATGATCTATATTGCTCTTTTGCAATATGCTGTAAACCAACAAGAACAGTGAACAGCAGAAAAAATATTATAACAGACATAGTCTCTCACTAAATAAAGTGATTTACTGCACTTTACTGCAGGTTTCAATCAACTGTGCCAGTAATATGGTGCTGTCTTGAATATTTTCAGGTAGTGTTATGTCATCTGATTTTATTTCTTTGATTGGAAAACATTTATAGAATAAACTGTCATAATGAAAACATGACAAAGTCTTTTGTTCATCTTCAGTTGTTCGATTGCTGTTAATAAAAAACAATGATGTCAGGACTTTTCATCTTAGGAACAATGAAATGAAAACTGGCTTTCGATGAATACGCTTTTCACTTTGATCAAGAAACACACTTCTGCTTTATCGACCTGGTTTTGCAGTTTGGAGTAGTTTTTTTGAAAACTGCATCATAGAGTTGTGGAAATATTATAGTGATGTGAGAAGCGCACTGAGAAAAACTGTAAACATATGTTCTCTAAGGAGCAGCTCCAGACTGCAGCCCACTGCCTCCTTTTCAAAAACATTTGGGCGATCTGGATGCAGCTTGTGGAATAAACATTTGAATTGAGTTCAGTTTATTGTACTAAAATAATTTGCATGTTTTCATTCAACGGCTTGTTCAAAGCGAATCTCTTCCTCATCTTCTCATGATCAGATCAGCGGTTTCATGTTTCCTAAGCGTCTTTTAGTTAAATGAAGTGAGACCTGGGGAGAAAGATTCCAGCATTATGGGATCAGGCTGCATGTTCAGACATGTTCAGCAATAAACCACTTTGAGTCCTGAGGCCTATCTATCTATCTATCTATCTATCTATCTCTATCTATCTATCCTATCTATCTATCTATCTATCCTATCTATCTATCTATCTATCTATCTATCTATCTATCTATCTATCTATCTATCTATCTATCTATCTATCTATCTATCTATCTATCTATCTATCTATCTATCTATCTATCTATCTATCTATCTATCTATCTAATATCTATCTATCTATCTATCTATCTATCTATCTATCTATCTATCTATCTATCTATCTATCTATCTATCTATCTATCTATCTATCTATCTATCTATCTATCTATCTATCTATCTATCTATCATCTATCTATCTATCTATCTATCTATCTATCTATCATCTATCTATCTATCTATCTATCTATCTATCTATCTGCTCATCTATCTATCTATCTATCTATCTATCTATCTAATACATCTATCTATCTATCTATCTATCTATCTATACATACTATCTATCTATCTATCTATCTATCTATCTATCTATCTATCTATCTATTGGTTAAATCCAGATGAAAACATGTTTTCTTATATATTTAGCATTAAATTGGACCTTTTGGCAAAGGTCTGTTATCAAAATAAAACATTTCAAGAAAAGCATCATTTTATTTTTTCTGATCACAGTTACAGGAAGTATGGATTGAATATTTATCACTCAGGAATTTTGAAATAAAGAGCCAAATCCATCCTAAAGGTTCTGGCCTGATCTGCCTCCTGAGGACTCAACCTGTGTGTGACCCAGATGTCACTGAGTAAGAGTGTCACATGGGAGCCTGATAATTAGACCCAGTTAAGAACCCAGTTCAGGTCCCAAGACAGAGCCGCAGTACATTTAGGTCTGAGGAAACCTTTCACCAAAAGGAAAGGTGGATTATGTTTATCATAACGCAAAGTTATCATCATCTATTATGGTTCACAGAACTGGATTCTCCTTCAGATGAAAAAGGAGAAACGTTTCATCCAGCTGCAAAAAAAAAGGTCAGATTGCTGGGAGCAAGAAGAACTGGGTTTGGACCTGTGAGTCAATCAGGATTAGAAACACTCCTGAAACCATAGACACAGATGTGCCGCTGTAGACTGAAAGCAACCATTAATATAAAAATCTATCAGAATCTTTGTCTAAAAACCTTAGTAGGATTCATAAGGTGGTCTGATGCAATCTGATGACAGAAAACAAAAACATTCATCATTAAACATGAGCAGAGGAAAACCTTTGCTGCTTGAGCTGTAATAAAAGCGAGAAACTAATAAATACAAGCCAATAATATTTATCATTTAGAACTAAATAAACTCAAAAACAGAAATATTATGCTGCAAAAATGCTGCATTATGTTAAAATCCAGTAACCCCAGAGTATAATGTTATGATAAGTCAAGTGAAGAAAAATCATTTTAATAATGGAACATATTGTGGGTTTCTGTCTTCTATCGGGGATGCATAATTGACCCAATAATAGTTAAAATAGTCAGTTTTAAAATTTATTATCAAACAAAACAATTATTTATCTGCCTTTAAATGTAACTTTCTGCTTTAATGTATGGAGAAATATGAATATGTGACCAAAATTTGTTAACCGTCCAATAAAGTAACAACTTTTCCTAAAGTTATATCAGAAAAATGTATTGTGTTGGTATTATACAAAATCAAATATTGCTAAGTTATTGTGTAACTGGCTTTATTACGACTGAAAGGGTAAGAATGGTAAAGATTTGGACTTTATTATATTTATGGTTGCAAACAACATGTTTTGATAAGATGATGAACAGCAGATGCTGATGAAAACTGTCACCCATCTTCCTACAGTTAATAAAGCAAGGTTAGGCTAGAATTTCATCCTGTGATGAACTTCAAGGATCACTGTCAGAAAACTGAGAAGTCTGAAGAGGATTGTGTTTTTATTCTTTAGTGAAAACTTATAAAACCAGTTTCACATTTGATTGTCTTCACATCTTTGTATTAGATCGAAACTGCTTAAACTTCTCCATTTTTATAACACCTTTTCCATTAATTGTACAATAAAAACAAACAAGAAAACATCCTCTAAAAGGGGTGTGGCTCCCCCTACTGGGCAAACTTCGCTTTTCTAGGAAAGGGAACGCATGTCTTTGTAGTCTACATATCTACAAAAAAAGTCATTTTTTCCTGCTGCTCTCAAAGCAGATAAACAATTAAAAAACTATTTTTTGCTGACTTGAAAAGAGTCTTTGGAAGCCCTCAGCACAGAGGGAAGCATACTGAATATATCAGAGATGGCAAAAGTACTCACTTTCCATACTTGAGTAAAAGTACA
>JAGKQL010000041.1:39985080-39998523 GCA_018398635.1 Cyprinodon brontotheroides | reverse complement strand
AGAATTCTGACTTTTATCTGCCAAATTCTGACTTTTCCACATGTTTAACTGGAAATAAGGGTAGAAATCAGTTTACTTTTCGGTGGCTAATCATATTAACAAATACTTCTAGGAATTTTTCAAAAACAAAATAAAGTGGTAATAATGATGAAGCGTAAAGCTTCTAGCATAGATTTACACAAAACTGTGTGACCAGAAGCGCATTGAAAGGAGCCTTCATCATTATAAAAAGATAAGTTATATGCTCTGTTTTAGGCATTACTCCACCCATGAGCTCCAGCTTGCTGTGGGGGTCTTCACTAGCACTCTGCGACAGGATTTCCTCCACCCAGAGCTGCGGCAGGGGCGCGGTCACCAGACAGCAGAGATTCCCGTAAGAAATATTTCATTCATCAAAGTGCGTTGTGTCCGGAGAACTAGTAGATCCAGTTTTCATTTCTTAGGGGATACAGAAATCTGCTGCTGAAGTCAGTTTTTTTCTGCCTTTAGCCACATATTATCCAAATATGGCGGCGCGAAAGGTTTTTCTGCAGTCATGGTCATAGCCTTCACTGTAGTGGCATCAATCTGCTGCGGGAAAGCATAATCTCAGTGACGAACGCGACTGAAGTCAAAAACCATCGCAAGCTCGGTATAGCGCGGCAAGAAATCTTGCTTTTTGACTCAGGAGGATAGTTGCCTGACCTGCCAGTTGGAAAAACAAAGCCTTGATGACATTTTAAATTATTTTAAGTTGGAAACTTGTTTATTTTGTAATCAGAGAGTTGAGTTAAATAACTGAAAATACAAGTTTTGCTGATTTTCTCTGAATATAGAAACATATTTGCACCAAATGAAGATGCTGATAATCTTCAAAAGGTAAACAGTGTTTGTTAAATAGTTCTGATTCAAAGTTAAAGCTGAGATATGTCAACAAGTGTTTCTGTTCTGGACTCTTGGGGGTCAAGAAAAAAAGCCAAGAGACGACCAAAGGTTCTGAACAAAGCCCGGTTTGTAGCCGACAAGGTAGGAAGCAGCTGTTCTGGAAACCAACCTGCACAGTG
Organism: Cyprinodon brontotheroides; assembly: GCA_018398635.1. Lineage (NCBI taxonomy): Eukaryota > Metazoa > Chordata > Actinopteri > Cyprinodontiformes > Cyprinodontidae > Cyprinodon > Cyprinodon brontotheroides. The sequence goes on along the minus strand of JAGKQL010000041.1, from coordinate 39,997,480 downwards.
AGATCTAATGAATCAGTCTGCGGCGGCGGCGAGCTGCGGCGGTTTGTTTGGTTTCAGAGAGCTGCATGAATGTGAAGGAAATGATGAAGGCTTTTCCTGCTCTTCATCGCAATTAACATGAAACCTAAGAGTGAGTCCAATCACTGGTTCTGCTTGTACAAATACTGCTGCTTCTGTCGCGCTCAAATGCAAACACAGAGGTTTAGGAAATCCTGAACTTCCCTGAAAGGTCCTTCAGGTGAAGATTCTGCTGCTTGTTCTGATCCAGTCACTGTTAATACATCAGGAAATCTAACAGAACCCTCTGAATTAAATCCTAACAGTAAAATAGATTAAAAAGAGATTTCAGGGCTAAATGGATCAAAACCTTAAGTTTTCTATTTTAAGTATTAATTCAGATTAGGGCATTACCGTATGGCATGCGTGTTGCAATACGATACGTGTCACAATACGATATTATTACAATATTGCAATATTTTATTAAAATTAAATATAAATTAAAAAATATTTCTAACTTACATTTTATTTTGTTTTGTATTTTTAGTGGCAATTAATTGTATGCTTATTTATTTATTCGAGCATTTATTTATTTCTGTATTTATTTTAAATATGGCGGGTCCTCCATAAACTTTAACCTGGACAGATGGTAACACAGCAGGTGTTTCCTTTCACCTGATTCAGCATCACCGACAAATTCTGATTCTATCCAGAGTCCCGATAATTGACCCATCAAACTGCTGATGGTTTCTCCCTCATGGAAGTTCCCTTCGGCACGTTTAAATTAGACGCCTGGTTCACGTCAAGTCGACCAGAGGTGAAGCTTTTCTCCGGACAGCTGAGGACGATGAAGCTTTGTTCTGGTTTTATTTGTGTCCAGACGCAGACAGAACCACCTGTTCCTGACATTCTTTGTTTTATTTAATCCAACCAGTCCAATAAAACCTTTTTCTCCCCAAAGCGACCCATCCCTCTGATCCACTGAGTCCTGCAGACTGAGGCTGACAGAGTTTGGCAGCAGGCCTGCTATCGTTCTGTTAGAGCAGCCTGGAGCCACCGGTTAGGAAAAGCTGTAATGCTTGTTGAACTTTCCAGAGCTGTGCTTGTTTTTCATAAAGTGACCCTAAAATATCCAGAACTAAGGTGAGTTTCAGAGTGAAACCAGTAATTTGGGCTCTGTAGAGGCGGTAATCGACCTTGCAGGAGACGTTCTGTGAGCCGGAGTCCGGCGCCTGATGCCAACCGGCGCCGTTTCCTGGAGCTGCTCCACTGACGGAGAATAGAGGTGCGCCTCTGTGGCCGCGGCCGCCACAGCCAGCGCCGCTCTCCTGGGATCTGGCTGCACTTCCTGCTGGTTGGTAAAATCATGCTGATGTAAAGCCTGCATCCCTGTGCTGCTAACAGCAGGCGACTCAAAGCCAGAGCAGCTATTTATTACAGAGAGGGACATTTGGTAGGATCGGAGGTTCTTCTTGGTTCTGAGGGGTTTTATGTCACAGAGTTAAGAAATCAGTTTTTAAACATTAACCCTTTAAAGCCTGATCCAAAAATAAAACAAAGCAAAAAATTCCTTTTTTTTGGTTTGAAAGTCATATTGGCCTTTTTAACCAAATATGTAAAAGAAAAACAGAAATAAATTTTGATGATATTAATAATTTATTACTATCACGATAGAAGTAAGAGATTATTTTTGTGTAGTCTTCTACTGAAACATTTATCAGGTATATCTGATTGTGTACAATAGGATTTTGAGCAAAGTTTTACCATTAAAACAGAATTATGCAAAAGGTGTCAGGCATAAAACATTTCAGAAACATTATGTATCAAATATGATACATTTGGCATTATAGGGTTAAAACTTAAAGCATCTGAGAGGACTTCAACACAATTAACATTTGGGTCCAAAACTACCATATGAGAACAACAGGAACCATAGAACCCTGAAGAATAAATACAGAAAAAAAGGTTTGAGGATATTCTGATAAAGTTTTTAGCTTAAGATAGTCATCTAGTCAAAAGTCAATTGACCAGCAGAGCTGCTGAAGGAAGGTCCTTTTAAAGCAGCCAAACCAGTCGTATTCCAGGGTTCCTACAGCATAAGGCAAGTTAAATTCAAGACTTTTTAAGCCTTTTTTAATGCCCATTATAATAAAAAAAATTTAAGACCAAATTCACAAGAAACACAAGAAAAAACCTGCTTACACAACTTAACCCAAAGGTTTATTATAACATAAACCACTGCACTAATGTTTCAAATTTTTAAAAGCTTTTAGCAGGGAACAAAACAAATCAGTTTTAAAGCCACAACATAGTCAGTGCTAAGTCTTTTTTGCAGCATTTTTTCTTTGCATCCTTTTCTTAGTTTGATTTGGTGATAAGTAGGCGTTGCAGAGACAAGCTTTGTGTTAGCACAGCTAAAAGAAAAAACAAAATTGTCAATTTTAAGTTTTATTTATATTACAAAAATAAATTGTAATAAAAATGTAATCCTATTTATGATGTGTTTAAGAAGAAATTAAGACCCTACGAAAGACTGATTTAAGACATTTTAATACCAATTAAGGCCTTAATTTTTATTTTGAGAAGAATTCAATGCCTTTTAAGACTTTTTAAGGACCGTAGAACCCTGCCACAAGAAACACAAGAAAAAACCTGCCTGCGACAACTTAACCCAAAGGTTTATTTTAACATAAACCACTGCACTAATGTTTCAGATTTTGAAAAGCTTCCCCATACAGGAAGAAAGCTAAAACACACAAATGACAGATATATTTAACAATTATTTAACTGAATCCGCTCTGACTCCCTCCTGGAGAGAAACATCAGCCGTGCTGTGAAAACTCCACTGCCTTAATTCCGTCGTTCTGAGCTTGAATGACTTCTGCACAAAATCCACTGAGGCCTCATGTATGTTCCCTGGTTTTAGCCATGGAGAAAAACTCTTGGCTGGAGACAATTTTGGTTACATTTACACTTGCTCTCATATTTTCCAGACAAAGAGTAAATGGTTGCATCTCCCCAAATGTCGGCATAACAACGCTTTTATTGGTTCTGCTATGGGTTTAAACCAATAATGTATAGAGCCGTTATTTTTAAGTAAAAAACAAATTATCCGAATTTTAACGTTTTATTTAGAAGACAAAAATAAAATCGTAATAAAAATAATCCTATTTATCATGTTTTAAAAAATTAAGACCTAATTTTAAAGACTGATTTAAAACATTTTAATACCAATTAAGGCCTTAGTTTAATTCTGAAGAATTCAATGCCTTTTAAGACTTTTTAAGGACCCGCGGGAACCCAGGTCTGTCTTAGTATCAGGATGTCTAAAAGTTGTTGAAATAATTTAACAAAACACATACATTGTTTTTTCTGAGATGAAATCTTACCTGAACTACTTTTTCCCAGATATGTTACGTTTCTCAGAGCAGGAGGCTCGGTGACGGCGGGGACACTGCTGCTTCTCAGCAACAGATAGTGAAAGTTTCACACCTTAAACCTGAACTATACCTTTAGCCTTTAACTCACATAGATGGTATCCCTAGATAAGCGCATCCGAGTCCCTTCTATGTCTCTGATCTGCCTGCTTGATGCCATCAACTTACTAAACTCTAAAGGAGTTTAAACAGCAGATTTCAACTCAGCAATATTAGAGCACTTCCATGTAAATCATTATATCATATCCGTTATTTGTCAAATGCTTTATTACAAATTTCTGCTTTCTACATTTCAGATTTTTCTTTTTTTAATCCATCTATTTATGTTTGCTCTGAGCTATTCTATTTAAGATTTCTTCCTGTTAAAGAAGAGTTTTCCTCTCCACTGTCGCTGCATGCTCGGTATGAGGGATTTCTGCAAAGTCTGGACCCGACTCACCCCCATGATTTTACTCCTCTGCTCCACGTCCTCCCACATGGAGTGGACGATGTAACGGCACATGAACTTCCCCTCTCTGCCCTCCTGACGCATCCGCACCAAGCACATCCTGCCAGGAGGAGAACAACCAACCGTGAGACCCAATGTTAGAGGAAACCAGCTTGGTCCAATCATCTTTTTCAGGCTGCTTGTGTGAAAATGAAGAGCATCAAACATTCAGTCAGAAATTCAACTCAAAGTTATTATTTATTATCAGAAGCTCAATCTACAGCTGCTAAAGGAATACAGTTTTGTCTCAAAGAGAAACCTAATATAAAAAACATATTAGGGATGGAACGGTTTATGAAAACCGTCCGAACCGCTCGTTCGACTGTCTCGGTTCGGTTCACGGTGTTGGGTTATGCGTTTGGTTCATGTGCTGCTCCTTTTTCTCATAGGCTAAGCGCTTACACTCCAGAGCAGAAGGTGGCGGTACTGGGCACCAAAGCCAACCACCAGTAGTAAAACAAGAAGAAGAAGTGAAGCAGCGTAAGCCGGGGTGTAGCAGAAAAAAATCAGTTGTTGTGGGAGAATTGTGTCGGTATGGCGAAAGGGGAAAGAACAGGAGTTGAAAGACGCTAGCCAGCAGCACTTTTATAGGTCTGCTGTATGGGACCACTTTTGCATTTAGAGTGACCTACTCTATGACGGCGCGAAAGAAAGGTGTGTGGATAAAAGTGCAACAGTGTGCAAGCATTGTGCAACACATTTTGTTTATGCTAACAGCAACATGACCAACATGTCATGCTAACCCCTAAAATCCCACATACTCTGTAAGTGCGCTCCGATCAGCGCTGAGCCCCGACCGCCTATACAAAGCAAAGCCTACAGCCTCCACTGTGGCTCCCGGCCCGCCCCGCCTGGGAGTTCCTTTGAAGATCATAGAGGGCATGCGCCCAGATGATTAAATTCAAAAGCAGCAAAACATGCGGAAATGATCCAGGGTTTCCGCTGGGGATCATTAAAAATAATTACTATTCATTCATTTTTTTGATTTTTTCATTAATTTTAAGGGATTTCGTGTAACAATGAACATATACCGTAACCAAACTAAAAACCGTGACTAATGTAAACCGCGGAACTGAACTGACCTCGCGGATTTTAGGAACCGCTCCACCCCTAAAAACATCTCTGTGAGGTGGAAAAACTTGACTTGGAATCCCTTCCCTCCATCCATCTCCCTCCAGCTGGGCAATTAATTGCGCTTTGGTAATATACTGTATTTTTAATACTATAAGGCGACTTAAACGCTCTTTTTTCCCCCTAAATATGCGCGGTAAGCGCCTTTGGTGCGGTAGCGCCTCTATAAAAGCTGTAATCTGCTACTTTTTGAGACTTCGAACTTGACGAGTAAATTGAGCAAAAGAGTGGCTGAGGGAGGATGAACGGCGTCTGCAGCTTTTTTTCCACTCATCACCATCTCTGTTAATATGTAACTCCATGCGCCCATCTCACACACAGCTGATGTCAAAAACATTGTGAAAAACAAATTAACGCTGTGTTTGCTGTTTAACTGGCTGACATCGGTGTGAACCGGATCCAGCAGGTGCAGCAGAAGCAGCGAATTTACATGCAAAGTCAACGGTCGACGCGCATCAAGGAGCAGCAAAAAGGTCCTGCAGCGCCGCTTTGAGCAGCAGGCGAGCGCCGCTGGGGAGCGTGCTTTTAAGCATCTGAAATGATTAATCCTATTAATTGTTTCCAGCCCTACCATTTTCAGCAAATGCATGTTTTTAAGGGATGGACTGCAGGAGCAGCAGCTATTGGTACCATAACCGATGCCTGTTTTTCTGTGCTGTAAGTCTGCAGCAGCAGTTCCTGAGTTAAAGAACCTGGTTTACAGCTTTCAGAGATCAGACCTGCTAATATGAAATCCTTCAGCTGAGAACTGAGGAACCTCCTCAAAGAAACCCGACCAAAGTCCTTCACCGATTCATTTATGATCATCTTCATTCTGCTGTTAAAGTGGAGCTTAACTAAAGCTCCTGAAGCGAACCTGAGCTGATCTCAGGAGGTGATGAAGGAGAAACATGTTGGACTCACCAAACGTGCAGCTGAGCCACCAGGAACCAGGAGTTCAGGGTGTCGGGTAGCGAGCATTCTGAAACAAACAGAACATCAGTAGTTCATCATCACAACAGAGCAGCTCATCACAGCAAGGGGAAACAAAGTCCCAGAAAACACTGAAGCAGGGGTGATCAATTAAAAATCAGCGGGGTCCGAATGAAGGAAATCATCAACCAGTAAAGGTCCGGAGACATTTTTTATTATAATCTGTTACTTTAAACTGAATTTAACCCTGAAATAAAATGAGGTTCTCATGAATCCATGTTATACAATGAATTTTTAAATAAAAACACAAAAAAGGGTTTATATAAAACACTTGAACTTTTTTATTCCTCCTTTTCTTTTTTCTGTCTTAATGTTGGCAGTGGGCTTTAGGCTGCCCTGCAAGGCTTTAAACCTGGGTTTGAATTAGGGCTGCAACTAACGATTATTTTGAAAATCGATGAATCAGCCGATTATTTTTTCGATTAATCGATGAATCTGACAAAAAATATTTTTTATACTAACCTCTTTATTCCAAAATAAACATTTTAGACAGAACAAACAAGCACACAAGTACAGGTTGCTCACAAACATTTATATGAAAAATAAATGTTTGTGATAAAACTACACAAACTTACATGAGAAATGTAGCTGTACATCCACAAAATATAGGGTACTTTGTTTCATAAAGCGCAAAAAAAGACAGGCAGTTTTGTTTTGAAAAGCCCCTAAGGGGTTCAAACAATAGGTCCCCCCATTTCAACAAATGAGTTTTTTTTAGACTAGAAGAGTTCTGCCTTTTAAGACAGGAAAGTATAGCAGTTAAAGTTGCTACTTGAGAAAATACTGAACCATAGAGATAAAAATTCTCTATGAAATTATAAATTGTATTTGGAATAAAAATGAGAGAACTAGGGGTGCTAAAAAACACATCCTCCAAAGACAGATATTTACATGGGAATGTGGCATATACTTAATTGACATATTACTGATCTTGCTGGATTTTATTCTGCTTTACTTCCATAAATTGCAGAATCTTCTTTACTTTATCTTTGCCAGAAGATTTAAACTCTCTCAAAGCCCTTGCCCCTCATAATTTGCAAGTAAATTTATTTATAAAGGCTATTTTAATTATTATGATCAATTTGTTTGATTTGCAGTCTGGACGCTTGAAACATCCTTAAGGCTCTGGACTGCAGCTGAGGGATTCCTGCAGGAGAACGGGTTGGGATTGGGGAGGTGCCCCACGGCAGCAACGTCGCTGCAGGACAAGAGTAGGAAGCGATACATGCTTTCACGTAAGAGGCTCCAAAAGCCGCCAGTGACACAGTAAGAATGGCAGAATGTGGTGCTGGAGGGTCTGAAAAGTAAGCTAAATATAGCGACAAAATTAAGTTGGCAACACTGCTCACTTGCAGTGCTGGCTGCATCTCTGTCGTATTTTTCTTCCCGTTTCAGTCAAGTAACACAGTGATGGCGGCGGATGGCGAAATTATCGCGACACAATAATGCGATGATGAAATTAAGTTATAGCAGCTTTTAAAGTGGATTTTTATCGATTTTATCGATTTGTTGTTGCAGCCCTAGTTTGAATGGAGACTAAGCCATTCTCAAGCACATATCAAGGAGCTCATTTTGAGCCTGGATCCAGATTTATTGTTGATTCTGTTCATGGTGGAGAATCCTGCTTCACAGCAGCAGGTTGAGCCAAACATCCTCTAAATGTTCAGGGTCATCTTTGAGCACCATTTCACTTTTCTTTTCACCAGTTCACCACAGTTCTTCACCAGCAGTCACACTTTCTCTGCTCTCTTTTTTCTCATCGTCTTCTCGCCTGGCTTCATCAGCCGGCTTGCCACGGTTTGCCTGCTGTGTCTAAAAGTAGCAGCAGCAGCAACCCAGACTGACAGCAGCTCATTGGCTAATGTGGATCACGTGCAGGTTAGCCAGCAGGTGGGTCTGGATCCAGACCCTGGCCCACTTATCCGTGACCTCTGCACTAAAGTTTAGTGAACCACCAACAGAAACAGCTTTTATAAGCCCATATATGGAGCTCTAGATCTATGTCTTAAGAAATGTTGAATATGAAAGAGGAATGGCCTTTATAGGTGAGCATTAGACATGTCCTGATTTTCCCCTGAAACAAGTGAAGAATCAGGACCAGATCATGACAGCCTGGTCAACAGTGAGAAGATGCAGTGATATAAACCACGGCTCTTTTATCAAAGGCATAAAAAGTACAGAAAAAGACAAAGAAATTGTCACTCTAGTTTTCTAACCAACTTTCTGTTTTAAGGCTTAATTAGATTAGACTTAATTTCTGAACCAGCAGAGTTAAAAATGAGGAATTTTTTAGCTTTTGTTTGTTTTTGGAACAGAAAAATCATTTTTGTTTGTTTTGATAAATTCTTACAAAGTCGTCTGAGCAGCAGTGAAGGATACTTCAAGCAGAACAGATCACAGCATCATTTGCATAACAATGACACAAGCATGTGATAAAACTTGATTAAGATTCATATAAACAAATGAATAAAAGCGGAACCAGAACTGATCCCTGAGGAACACCTTTGAATGCATGCAAGAAGCTGCAGGAGGTCAACTTTCACACACTGGGTTCTGCTGGAAGGAGCTTCTAATCCAAACCATCTATGGGTCACTTGTTGAAGTGGAGACGCAAGTTTTAAAGTTTAAGTTCTGGACTTACTATCAAAGAACTCGTCATAGTTTATTCTCTCCACACAACATGTGTACATCCGCAGCGCAGCGATCTTGATTTTCTGTTAAAACAAAAAGAGAGAATCAGCAACTTATTACATGTTAAAGAAACACTAAAAAAAAGTTTGTGTAGTTTCAGTTTAAAGACACATTTGGACCAAAGGGATCAGGACATAAAACCATCTCTGGGTTAAAAACTCAAATGGCTTCTTTCCCTGTTAGATTTCTACCAAACCCCCCCGTTAATCCCCACTCACCCATTTGTTATATTTGAGCGGTGCGGTGAAGCCCATGGCCTCTATGAGTTTGGTGAAGGCTCCGACCTCCTCCTGCGAGTGCTGAGGCGTCTCCTTCACGCTACGGAGCTGCAGGAGAACAGCTGATTAGTTCAACGATGCTCTAGTCAAACGGTTTAAATTAACCTAAAGGAAACTGAAGCATTTCATCAAAGAAACTGGGAATAATTTGATTACATCCCAAAGTATTCTTTTGTTTTTTTATCCACCAGCATAGAAGCTGTAAGATTTAATTTTCCAGAATATTTGGGCCGATCAGCTGGAAGATTAAACATAGAGGTTAAGTAAAGGGTTGCTGAAAGATCCAGTCTGCAGATGATAAAAATAAATGGATAAAAAAAGTTTTTTTTACATGTTTTACTTTTCTGTTCCTATGCAAATAAAATTATTAATCATCGTAATTTTAATTGACTTCTTAAAACCTTACTTTGGAGGCTAAGATGATCAAACCATTGCCTTCAAAATGAGCTTGGTTTTCCTCTTTGTTTCCATTTTCTGTATGTTTCTAGTTGGAGTTTTTGAGGAATCAGAGTAAAACCTGGAGCAGCAGGTTAGACTCCTCCTCTCACTGGGGTTCAGGTAAACCTGCAGCTGTTCTAACCCCCAGATTCCACATCCTCCGTCAGCGCTCTGCCCTGCTCACACACGTCATATGGAGTACTCGACAGTCATGTTTATCAATGAGAACTTACGTTCCACATCCACCGCTACTCCCTCCATGTCTCCGTCCACATACATCTTCTCCTTCAGTCACCATCAAAATAAGGCAGCTATTTTTTGCACTGCTCGGTCCGTAGATCAATAACTGCGATTGCATTGCACCAAACAGGAAAAAGAACAGCGAGGTAGATCCGGTTTGTCAAATTAAACTACAGTAGCGACTAGGGGTGTAAATAATAAATCGTTTTGGATAGATGCATAGATACAAAACCTCGATTTTTTATATATATTTGCTTCTGGGTGTAATTCTCCCTCCGTGCTGCGGTGGCGCTAAACTTGCCCTCCTACTTCCTGGTTATACTCTTACAGCAGTGTGTTGCAGTGAACTTGACACAGGCATTTTTAAATTATGCTCAATATTGAGGCGTCGGTCGCAATTGCTAGCTGTGAATCACAGATCACGGTGACGGCCCGTGGGGGAAGCGAGGTTGAATCGGCGGAGGACATAGTCACGGAAATCAGGTGGAAAAAGGGTCCAAAAGCGGCGTTCTCGTTACGCTTCGCTCTTCTAGCCCGAGTCAAACTCACGGTTGTTTCATTTCAATCATAAAAGCTCAAAACAAACCAGCCTCTACCTGTCTCTCTTGACTTACTTGATTTCGCGATCAGCTACAATTTGGGAGAGGAGCAGCGGGCGTCTGTGGAGGCGAGGCTTGCGTCTGGAGCCGGTATGCGCACATTGCACTCATTGCACTGATTTTGTGCAGTATTTTTTGATCACAAAGCCTTTCAGAATCTATAACGCAGGGGTATTATTATTTTCAGTGAATGAGGTTTTAATAGGAATAGGTGGAGTACAACTTTCTACTTCTGTTATTTGCTGTTGTTTTCTCAAAAAATGCATAACGATATTACAGCTTTTCATTGATTTTTAGTTCAAATTTTAAACATTGTCAAGCCTGTAAAGTGTGTAAAAAAAAGAACCAATTAATCAAATCGTATTGTGGTGTATTCTTGAGTATCAAAAATAATCGAATGCGTTGAATCAGGAAATCGAATGACTGAATCGAATACCATGCATGATGGGTGTGATTTACACTCCTAGTAACGACGGATCGGTAACTACAAATTGGAGAATAATTCTTATATATAAAAAAATTACACCGTTTATTTAAAGGAGTGATGCAAACTACTGGTTCCTCAACAAACCAGGGAGCAGATTTCTCATCTCCATCAAAATATTTATTTTATAGCGAGGGGCTTAAACGTTTCATCAAATCCAATCAAAACAAACTTCTTATTGCAGGAATGCTTGAAGAGATGCTGAGTTTGAAAGTAGAGAACAAAGTTCATAAAAAAAAAAGTTTTGAATGATCCTAGTTATCTGGTATAAAAATCTACAACTAAAATAACATATTTGGGCAGAAACTGCACTTATGCTTGAGGGGATGGGGATTTTTTATGCTTCATATTAAATTAAGCTTTCATTTCTGCATGTTTTGGTCATATGAATTTAATAATAATATAGCGCATTCTCTCCTCGAGCTCAGAGGAAGTCAGAGAGGAGCAGGACGGGAGGAACAGCGAAGGCTGTAGGCTTTGCTTTGCGCAGACTGTTAGGTTTATTCAATGATGATTATAAAATTAATGTATGCTTATGAAACATTTGAGCAAGGGGATGCTCCACTGTGTCTTGTGATTCAGTCAGGAGACCATCCTGCCTTGTCATTCTGGTGGAGCATTCTGTCTTTATGAACTGATCAATTGTTCTGTCAGAACAAATACTGTTTTGTAACCATGTGTTATGTTCTGTTAATAAAGACGGCTGCAGGAGAGGATTCGGAAAAAGAAAGCTTGAAGTTGGGTTGGGCTTTTTCTTTCCACTCCTGCAGAAGTTGCTTGAATCTCTTTCCTGTGTAGACTCAATTTCTCTTTTTACAAACCTACATTTTTTAACCTAACACAGACGGTCTGGAGCGCTGCGGGGCGGACAGGAGCGGGGCGGTGACTGAGGATGTGGGACTTTGAGGTAAGGGAAACAGCAGATGGAAGCTTCTACCTGAAAAGATGGCAGGTTATAATGCCAAAAGGGTTACCTGTGTGCTAATGTGCAAAGATCGACACTGAGTCCAACAGCTGGACGGCGTCCGCCGGCAGGCAGCTGGAGATATCAGACACCATTCCTGCTCCAGCAGCTGGGAGGAAGAACAGAAACCGGATGGTTACAGATTGAAGCTTTGATTTGATTATTTCTAACAGGAACTTTTCAACAAATATAGATTTCCATCAAACGTAAAAATCTGCATTTAATATTTAATAAATGATGAACTAAGAAATAAAACAATCTTAGATTTTTGGAAACCTTAACTGGTAATTCCTGGATCAGGTTTTTCTTTGTTCAATGTCCCCAGGAACATCTTACCGTTTAATTTTACTGCCTGAAATCAGCTGAATTAAACCAGCAGGGCTTTTCACATGACAGAGAAACATACAGGCGGGAAAATAAACCAACAAATCTGTAAACCAGGAGGTTCTACTGGATCCTGACATCATTAAATGATGGCAGGAAAGAACCCATCCAGTCAGGAAACACTCAGTAAAGATTTTAGGAGAAGGAAAGACGTATCTTCATCTCTGAATGTGATTGGTGCCGATTACCCTAAAAGGGGGCGAGGATTGTTTGGCCATGAAGGAAGTTTTTTTTTTTTCAACTCTTTATTTAGTCTTTTTCATAATACAAAAACAAGAAGAAAAAAATTTTTTTTTTT
>JAGKQL010000041.1:39926922-39975080 GCA_018398635.1 Cyprinodon brontotheroides | reverse complement strand
GGAGCGCGAATATCGAATATCCAACTTGAAACTAACTTCACTGCGGTTCTGAGTGTAGCAACTTATTGAGGTTGTTGGGAACGGTGGGGCTTTGTTCCCTACTTTCACATCATTTATTAAAAATACACATTATTTTCATGCTTGCTTGAGCACGTAAAATTTTACAATTCAGTATACATCCGTCATTGTACCCTTCCTCTCTCTCAAAATGATAGCCAGCCTGATGTTTTATCCTGATGGCTCTTTTAAGCAGCGTGCATATCGCTTGAGTGATGTTCTGCAGGTGTTACCTCAAACAATAACACAACAGCTAAGGTATGGTAAAATCAGCGAACTGTAATAAATGTATAATCCTTTAAAGTTCAGTAAATCTGGCTTTAATAAGAACTGGCATGCTTCTAGAAAATTTTATTTGGATATGTTTGATATGACTTCCAGCAGATCTTTTACTCAATAATGACATATAAGAATTTAATTTAATTAAGTTGTTCCGCGTCTATCTCATAAATTTTGACTTTAACTTCTATGTTTCCTTCATGATTTATAAAATAACATGCATTTATTTGTTATCCAGGTTCAAGTACAATTTGTTTTTTAAACCAAAAATCTAGCTGTTAAAGACTATTTAGGGAAAGCTGATTTGAGTCAATGGTTGCCTTGGCAATTGCAATCTAGGAAGTGTTAGCAGTTAGGAAGGAGGTAGGAAGATGAGCCTCTAAGACTCCTGTAGAATAGGGAACTAGGGAGGTTCCTCATCGACCAAGAAAAAACCATCCATCCATCCATCCATCCATCCATCCATCCATCCATCCATCCATCCATCCATCCATCCATCCATCCATCCATCCATCCATCCATCCATCCATCCATCCATCCATCCATCCATCCATCCATCCATCCATTTTCTTTACACGCTTATCCCAAGTGGGGTCGCGAGGGGTGCTGGTGCCCATCTCCAGCAGTCAATGGGCAAGAGAAAAAACATTTTCGGAAATCCACAATCCTCTGTTTGACATGATGTGATAGAAAAAAGCATTCATTTAAAATCTCATATATCAATATTTTATTCATATCGAGAAGTTGAAATAAAAAAAAAATGAATGTTAGAACTGTAACTATACAGTCATATGTTTACATTACTGTTTTTCATCACAATGTTTTTTAATCACTGCTGCTTACCTTGCTACGGAAGAGGATTAGGGCCACTGAAAAAAAAAGGTAACTGATTTTTAAATATTATTTCAGTTTAGTATGGAAAAAAGGTCAAATTCTGACTTTTTCTCAGAAATTCTAACTTTAATCTCAAAATTCTGACTTTAATCTCAAATTCTGACTGAATTCTCAGAATTCAGTCCAAATTCTGACAATAAAAAATTCAGAATTCTGAGATTAAAGTCAAATTCTGAGAAAGAAAAACAGAATTCTGAGATCAAAGTCAGAATTCTGAGAATAAAGTCAGTTTTTTCCTATGTTTAAATAAAATTTAAAAATCTGTTAACTTTTTTTTTTTTTTCCAGTGGCCCTAATCCTCTTCCGTACCTTACCAAGGCTGCACTTTAAAAAATGAAATTGTCTAGAGAGCTGTTCTTAACAAAATTTCTTTTTGTTTACACTTGTGTATACAAAATGACAAAAAATCTGTTGAAGTCTAAATTGTATGACAGCTAAATGCTATATATTGGAAATCTAATGGTGGCATGGTTTGTAACACTGTTGCCTTGGATCATAAGAAGGTCCAATTCCCGGCCCATAGAGTCTCTTTGCATGTGTGGTTTTCTTGGTGTACTCTGGCTTCCCGACACATGTACACAACACGACTGTTAAGTTTATGATTGTCTCTAAATTTCCTTTTGGTGTGTGTGTGCCAATGTATTGCCCTGCAATGGACTTCAGTCTGTCTGATCAACCCTCAGTTCCATCAGTTATTGAAAATCTCTGTCAATTTACCTTTAAGCCCCAGTTTAACCAACAAAATGAACCCAGAAAGCAGATAAGAAGCTTATGAGCAGTCCAGTGGTTTTCTGAAGGGCTGATGTAATGTTTGAGCTCCTTCATCACTTTATGGTTTTATTTCTCTCATCTGGAATCTGGAGGCAACATGTCAAAGTGAGGAAGGTCACAATCATCACCCGGATCAGCATGTTGGCCCTGGAGCAGGATCAGAGGCTCCGCCTCATGGCTGACAGGAACATTCAGGTTGGAATAACAGGATTCCTTCAACTCAAAAAACATGGGGGTCATCGGGGAAGGAAACTGGCATGAAAAGGGAAAACTGGAAGGTCAAGTGGAGCTTTCTGGACCAACAGTCTGAACATTCACATTGGAGGAAATGAGATCAGTGGCGTCAGATCGAAGTTGGATTTCAGCCCTGAGTTATGAGAGGCGGTTAAGCGGGGCTGCTGTTTCCTCTGCAGTCAGTCAGTCAGATGGTGCTCACCCTGCGGTGACCTCGCCCACAACTCACCATTCCTCATCGGTGACCTTGATCCGACATTAAACAACCCTCCCAGGAAGTCAGAACAAACCCAGCAGTCTGCCTCCGTTCCAGACCTGGATTTGGCCAAATAGATTCTATTACTGCCTTTAAGGAGGTGAGATCTCACAGAACCTTCGGCGCCACGTGGTGGAGAAACACATGTCAACCTAAAGTCTGTGTCAACAGGAACCAGTGCATATATCTATCCAACAAACAAGAATAAAATCCATAAACCCAAAGGTGCAACTAGGAGCAGAACATCAGTTCATGGGAATCTACTCTTTATTGTGGATTTTATGTGGATTTATTGTAGATGGAAAATAAGCAATGAAGTAAACCAGACTTAATGATTTAATTGTTTTCAGATATTTAGATTTCCTCCATTGACCGGAAGCTTCTGTTCTACCTGTAGGGATCACCTGTTGCTGCTTGAGATGGGGCCTTTCCAGCCTTTCCAAAGCCTTGGTGCAGATCTCCAGAATGGATGTCCCATTAACCTTCATCACATGGTTCATTGCAGCTGCTGACATTCTCTTTCATCCTCTTTCAGCTTTCAGTTTTTTGTCCTTTCAACTGCTCCCATGTTCACGGGTCAACACAGCGAATGATTACAACATGCTCACTGCTTTGAGAAGGTTTTCACACCAGATGCAACTGGGATTCAAACCGAGGTCATCCAAATTACATTCAATGACTTTAACCGATGCAACATAAAGCACAACAATTAGTGCTCACCAGGGAGAGTTTTGGCCTAGTGGGTTAGAGTAGTGCGCTTGTGCTCTGAGAAGGTTGCACATATCCACAGCCTCCACTCTGGATCTCTGAGCAAGATCCTTAACCCCACACTGTTCCCCGGGCGCTGGGCAGTGGCAGCCCACTGCTCCCCAAGGGGATGGGTTAAAGGCAGAGAGAAATTTCTCCAATGTGAGATCAATAAAGTTCAGTTACTATATATTTTTTTAATTATATATCTTTAAAAACATGATCGAGATGCACAAGAGTAAATCTATCCTGGATTTATTTCTGGATTATTTCAAGTCACTGACAAACAACTGGTCTTTCCAGGCAAGGCAAGGCAAATTTATTTGTATAGCACAATTCAGTACAAAGACAATGCAAAGTGCTTTACATGATTAAAATACAGGAAGATAAAACAGAATCAAAAGCAGAAGGAAAAAAAAAATAAAAATAAAATAAAATAAAAAAATGCAGAAACAAAAGAATATTAAAAAAACAGTTGGACTAAAGAAAATCTGTTTTAGTTGAACTGTCTAACTAGAACAGTCGAAGGCAATCCTAAACAAATGTGTTTTAGTCTTGATTTAAAGGAACTCAGGCTTTCCGCTTCTTTTTACAGTTTTTCTTAAAGTTTGTTCCAGATAATTGGAGCATAGGAACTGAATGCTGCTTCTCCATGTTTAGTTCTGGTTCTAGGTATGCAGAGCAGGCTGGAGACAGAAGACCTGAAGTGGTGTGGAGGGTTGATACACTTAGGACCATCCATCGGTCCATCAAAGTTTCAAAGAACAGCAAACATGAAGCCTTAGAAGAAAAGGAGTTCCTAAGATGTTTAGGAACAATCCAGAAGCCACCAAACATCAACCTGTAATGAACTGGAAGCTACTGGAACACCAGCGGTTCTGGCAGCTTTACATCTCCATGGAATGGGATGAAGCAAGCCTTGGTCCCAAAAACTTCCCCTTCAAAATGGACTGAATTCTGCTGCTGTTCACATGGACCAAACAGATATCTGCTGGGAAAAAAACAGGTGTTATGATGAAACCAGATAAAGATTGAAAACCTGTCCATTGTCATGCACGGTGAAGGTAGCATCATGATCCGGGACAGTCATTACTAAATCTAGCTAAATAAAATGCAGGAGCTGCTAAAACCAGCTGAATTGTCTGGATGGGGTTCTAAGCAGGACCTCCTCAGCTTTGCATCAGCTGCTGTCACGGTTGCCTAGAGACAGGTTCCCCTTACCAACACTGCTCTCTTCACACATGTTTACACCACCTGATACTATTGTGGTTCTGTTGTTGTTTTTGTGGAGTTGATGATAAAGGTGTATAAGCAGCCATTTAAAGAGTAAAGAGCTGTTTTTCTGTTTTGTTTTTTCACATTGTCAAAATGTGTTTTTAGCAATTTTTTTGAAATTTTTTTTTTTATTGTAAGGTCTCAGTGTTAAGAGGTATAAACAATGGAATTCATCTTTGAAACTGATGTCATGGAGAATGTAGATGATTTCGCTGCTGTTTTGTAGCTCTCATAGTACATTTTATTTAACATTTAGCACAATGATCAAATCATTAAGCAGAAAATATTGAATATTTAGTACATATATTAAAATTTTTCTTTATTACGCACTTCACACAAACCGATCTGACCACCTTTAGGTGCTACTGCTATGTAGTAGGTCGTGCAGTAACTGTGCAATAACTTGTTTCCATAGGGCACTTTATAATTTACTCAATCGGTTCCTATATAACCTTATAATTTAATGTTATACATTGAATTGTCCATTGCTAGTCAAGGATTTTAAGCTTTATTTGGACTAATAGCTTTCTTGAATACCTCTTCAATATAAGCAGGGTAACTCCGTGTCCCTTATTATCTTAATTTGTGAAAGGTGGCAACCGAGTTATGGCTTTCCTGCAAGAAACTCTTCCTGTGGTTTTACATTAATCTGCTCTCTAGAGAATGAAATATACAAAGATCTTCCAGATCCTGGTTTTGGCCATATCAAAACACAGTCAGCTGATCCTCTTTGGTTTGTTGAATTATAAAAGTAAAATCTTCCCTCAAAAAAGGCATTAAAAAATCAGCAGGGCATACGATGACATGAACAAACTGCAATACAAAATGACACAAAATAACAGAAATAAAAAGTCAAATATTATGAAAACTAAACTAGTAAACATATAAAACGCAGGAAAAGGCCAAAAATCTGTCCCAACATGTCTTAATGTCTTTTTCTATCCTAGCTGGATGATTTATGCTTTTAAACCAATTTATATTTTTTAGTTGCTTTTTCTCTGGGGTTTGTGTGTTGGCAGTTGAGGGAAACTCTGGGCTCATTAAATTCCTTCTTGTTGGTCGTTTATTAAGAAGTGTGAGAGATGCAGGAGAAGATGTGAGGACAGCTCTCCTGCAGAGGAGGCCCCATTTCCTCAGGGTTTTTCATGGTGGGGCTAAAACAACAAGGCCAGTGACATGTTGGCGCTGCTGGTTATGGTGACGCCCCGCTCGTGTTGGGCCGCTGGCTCTTCCCACCCCCACCCCCTCCTGCTAATGTTACTACTAACACCTCCTGACGCAGGACGGGGCACCAGCCTGCTGAGCAAACTGATGATCTAACCTCTGCAGCTGCTCCAGCTGTGGCTTTTACTCCAGATCAACATGTTTGTGTGTGTGTGTGTTTGAGTGCTTTACTGAAACATAATATGCCTCCCGTTAATGAGTAAGGCGGTGAGGTTCAACAAGCAGGACAGAACAAGAAGCATTAAACTGGCACTGGCTGTTTTTCACTAGAAAAACTTCACCAAAGGTCAGAACACATACATTTGCATTAAATGCAAAGTTTTAGACAATTTTTTAGATCCCTTTTTAATATTTAAGAAAGAACACTCATGTGAATTAAATAAACGCACAGAAGCAAAAGCCTATAGCAAAACATCTGTCTCGTTAAATGACCACTTCTCTGTTTATTTCATGCAGTATTTCAGGAGTGAAATTTTGACTCATGCCAGAGGTCACAATTTTCTACTTTAAATTGTTCTGGGGTCCTACTTATATTGGCTACTCTCCACCTCACTCACAGGCATCCATTTTTACCTCATTAACTTGCACATATTTTCTGCTCTCTCTACTGCAGTTGCCATGGAAACGATCAAATAACATTGATAAGATGGCTCATTTAAATACACATTTATGATGCATTTTGCATGAACCATTTATGGCTGAACATGTGGCAATGAAGAGGGTTGAACATGAGATGGAAAATTATGCACAAACTCTGAGGTAGAGCTGTGATCTCTAAAGGAAATTGTTTGGTTTTATGCATTTTATGTCATTCGGTTACCATGGGGGCGCTCCAAGGTGGCGGCCAAGAGCAGCTCCTCACGACAATTTCACAAAATATGCAGCTTAAAACGATACAAACTAGACATCAAACCTGCATCTATGATCGCCAACGCCTGCTGGAGCTACGATCAAAAAATGTTTTAAATACTGATATTTTTGACCGTTTAAAAAGTTTAAAAAACTAAAGATGGATGTCAACAAAACAACAGCGGAAAATAACGGACAGAGGAAGAGATGCATGAGACGGAGAAAGCGAGGCTGCAGAGGGGAGCTAACTGCGAAGCTAAAGAGAAATCCCCACAGACCCCCGCTTCCATCAATCCTGCTCTCTGAAGTCCGCTCTTGGAAAACAAAATATCCGATTCAAACCGCGCCGATAGAAACAAAGAGCTCTGCGTGAATGGAGGCTCCTCTGAGGCGGTTTCCCAGGCAATCTTCAGCAACTAGAGGGGAAGCAAAGCCCTCTGCAGGTGAAAATGAGAAGAGCACTCTGAATTAGAGTCCTGCAATGGGTCGGGTACCACAGGGTTCGACGGGTCACCCGCTAAAATGCTCTTTTGCGGGTGAAAAATACATAAATAAAAATAAACGGGTTGGGGGTCGGCGGGATATTTTTTTAGTGCGGGCGGGTAGGTGATTTTTTTTAAGCGTGTGTGTTGTTATGGACATCAGAAATGTTATATTAATCAGGCATTGGGGTCACCCTTGTTGTAGCTTAAAGCCCTGCCGGCAGTGTGGGCTTCCCTCCAAAAACGGCCACAGTCAGTGCATACACATCTGCTGCAGTGTTAATGGCTATAGAGTGTTCTGCAGCGCAGCGTACTATAGCCTATTACTTGATGTGTTAATGGGTCAGGTTGCGGGTTAAATATCAAGGGGTCGGGTCGGGTTCGGATTTGAATTGAAGATATCCACGGGTGACAGGTCAGGTTCGGTAGTCATCCTAATGGGTTCAGGCGGGTGCGGGTTGGTAAAACTCTACCCTTGCAGGACTCTACTCTGAATGCTTCCCTGCCAATTCTGAAACATTCCCTGCCAGCTTCTCCCGGCCCCCTCCAGCTTCCACACCTTCTCCAGCATCGTCTGTCGCTGCTAAACCTGCCGATGGCACCACTGCTGCTTCAACCACGTCAGCCTCTTCCACCCAGGGGGCTACCACCCTCACAGCATCGTCATCATCGTCCAGTTCCACCCCTGAGCCAGGAGAAGCGAGTGCTTCAGGAGCTCGAGGCAGTAGTAGAAGCTCAACAACAAATGATGGGGTGACTCTAATGCACCAGCATCAGATCCTCTTCCACCAGGGTAAAAATCCCATTTGGATCCGTCTGACATCACTGCTGCCAAGCAAACATGAATGATGCGCATTCCATAACTAGATATAGTGACTTAATATCACAAATTTTTTTTTTTCTATCACTGCTGCTTACCTTATTAGGCTGCACTTTAAAAATTAATTTGTCTAGAGAGCTGTTCTAAAGGAAATGTCTTTCTTCTGGTCCCTGACCCTGGGACTGTTTTGTGGAGAAGCTACTCTCATTCATCCTCTGCTGAGTCTCTGACTTCAGTCTTCCTGCAAAGCTTGGAGAAAGAAAGCTGCAGATAGCTTATTCTGCTCTGTCTGTTGTGGTCTATTTAACTTCCTATCAAAGTGTACCATACTTCATTTTGATAAAAGTTTAAAGAATGCAATTCCTTGCCAGCAGACCCTGTCTGATCTGGAGTGGGCCGTGGGATGATGAGGCCTTTGGCTTTATGAACAAGGTTTTGGAGGACCCCCAAAGGGTCCCAGGATGTCGTGGGAGGCTCCTCCCTTAGAAGTATTTTCCTAAGGTCATCAGCAACTGTCTGCAGCCCATGCTTCAGTTCAGCGTTCTTTAAAAGCCTGCGTTTATCTTCATCTCTACAAATCTCAACGTCTGGTTCAGGCCCATTAGGTTTCCTGAAGTCCCAGTCATTGCAGCCATCTACCAGGGCAATCTAGAGTTCTCCATGTTTCCTTCTTCATGCTTTATGGGGATTCTCACATAGCAGCTCACACTGCCGAAGTCAAGAAAAGCTGATTGGATGACCATGGTGGAACTGGCCTGGTTTGATCAGTAAAGCCCTGTTAATGGAACCTACTAGAGAACATGATGAATATTGTGATGAGAGACCCCAGAACCAAAAACTTAGATGATCTAAAGGCCTCTATCAAAGCAAACTGGACTTCCAGAGCACCTAAGCAGAGCCACACTGATGCAGTAGTTCATGCACAAGGAACCAAAAACAAAAAGGTGTTCAGTGCATTAAAAATAAACCAACTTTTACAATATTCTAATTTTCTAAGACATTTTCTGTAGCTTTTTCTAAACTACATATATAACATTCAAATAGGATTGTGGCAAGTACATTGAGTGATTTTAAGTCACACTTCATTCTACTACACTGAAAAAGAGGCCAATCTTTAACAGTTATGAACAGAGGTCTTGATACCAGAAAAATCAACAAACATGTCTGATTATGTTTTATGATTAATTGATCAAGAATCGGATAGTCAAAGAGTACTTAAGCAAGACATTTTAGAAAACTTGGTAAATTCAGTCATATTTTAGGGGTCCGCTATAATTAGAGTGTCTACACACATATGTATCAGGTATTGCACTCTGAAATAAACAGAATACTCCTGTAGAAGTGTGATAAAAGTGAAGGCAAGTCGCAGCTCTGACACAGACTTGTTGATTGAGGCTGCAGGCTGGGAGCGACTCGGTCAACCACTATGGAGAGAACACGCCACGAAGACTGGATCTCAAATTCAGATGAATAGCTATTTACCTAGGTGCAGCCATGGTGGCATCGGTGTTACCTGTGGGCGACAGAGATAGTGGATCCAGGTGGAGAAAGTGTCCCAGTTGTCATGATGTATTAAAGGATCTGACCAAAAGATGCAGAGAACCACTCAGAGAGCAAGGCAAAGGTTTGAACGGGTTTATTGAGGTAAGGGTTGAAGGGTTGGATATGGTACTCAGAGGGCTGGTGAACTCAGAACTGGAAGCGAGGAGGATATCTCAATGCAGTTAGTTCAGGGACCGTAGGAATCTTGAATGTCTTAAGGTTGATGCTAGTGAGGAACTCACGTTTGGGGGGGTTCTTCTCTCACTTTGAATCCAGAATGTGTGGGTTGATCCTAGAGAAGAGGGGACTTGTTGAAGAGTGGACTGGTAGACATACTTAGGACCCGGAGTCGCAATGGAGCGGACTGTCACTTGGATTTCCAGTGAGGGACTTGAACAGCACATGTGGAGGTTTCTCCCCTGCTCAGTGTGAGACTCAAACAATCCTTCCAGGGGAAGAAGGCCAAAAATCCAGCTTGCAGGATGACTTCCTGCCAAAGGCAAAAGGCAAAAACAAGGTTAGACTCAGATAAACAAAAACTCAGCTAGGCTCAGTGAAACAAAGACTCAGGTTAGAACTCAGCTAAACTCAGCTTGGCTAGAGTACCGAAAACTGGCAAACACTCTGGCGCCCAGGTAGTGACAGTCCACTGTTTAAGTACTCCTCCCGATAATGATCTAACGAGATGCAGGTGTGCAGGAAGGACCAACGAGGACAGGGCGCCACCTGGTGGTGAAGAGACAGACACAAAACAAACCACACAAACTGGATTCCTGACAGAAAAATGTAAATTGGTCATCACCTTTATTTTATTTTTTTTTCTGTAACAGGGACTTTAAATTGATGTGATAAAGTCAGACTGAAAACATCAAATTTACCTAAATGAATGCATGTTCCACCCCTTTTTTACAGCTGTGGCCCTTCTGTGGTACCACAAACAAACTTTCGAAAATCAGTCCTGGCTTTGAAAATAGAACTAACAAGGTCTGCATTATAATCATCAGAAAGGTTATAAATCCCCTTTAGCCCCTGCAGCTGCAGCCACTCTGATTTGTCATCTTTTGTGAGTAGGTACTGAGTAAGAACCACACCAGGCTGGGAAAACAGTAGACGGGTTTGAGCAGGTAGAGGCAGTAATCTTTACTGAGAACATGGAGACACCTTCATCTGTTTAAAGGGAGGGAGAAACGGGAAGCGCTGCGGCTTTGAGTTGAAAAAATGACTCTGAAGAGTGTAAGAAATGATGAAGGTTGAAGTTTACTAAAGTGTTTCTTGGCAGCCAAGAAAGTCTCACCTCACTGCAGATGCCAGAGGACAAAATTTCCTCCTATATGAATGTTTCATCAAAGTACACTACTTACAGGAAAATGTCAGAATAACCTTGCTTCTCCAGGATGAAAACAAACATTAGAACCAGACTTTCAAAGCTTGTTTCATTGTCACCTTTAGCAGAGGAAACTCTGGAGCATCGTTAGTGGAAAAAAAAAGATGATTTAACCCCCAAGACTTTGGCAGCTGCCTCTTTCAAAGCAACATATGTAAAGCTTTGCTGAATGGAAATGACTGAGATGAGCCAATCAGTTTAGAATTAAAAACATTCTTACCATTTTTTGAGGTTTGTTTATTTTCATCCTACTGTGAGCTTCTGATGACAGAGCAGAAAATATATGCATTTATAATAAAGTCTCTCCACTATTGGTTGCATTAGGTAAGGCAAGGCAAGGCAAATTTATTTGTATAGCACAATTCAGAACAAAGACAATGCAAAGTGCTTTACATGATTAAAATAAAGCAAAATAAAACAGAATCAAAGCAAGTAGGAAAAAAAAAAAATAAAACATGCAGAGACAAAAAAAAGAAACTGTTGGACTAAAGAAAATAAAAAAGTTGAACTAAGGATGTTTCAGTTAAACTGTTTAACTAGAACAGTCATAGGCAATCCTAACAAATCTATTAATTACACCTTATGTGATCCATATCCATTTATATAACACGGCTTAATTATTTGAAATACATAATCACCAGGTTTATGTATTTAGTTTTAATAAAATACTTACTCAAAGTTAATTCTAATTAGTGTATTTTATTTCAATTCATATAGTTTGAGTTGCATAATAATCAGGTTACTATGCAATTTAAGCAAATACTCTCTAAGTGTATGAAATCAATACACTCTAAAGGAGCATTTCACAAGTCACTGGAGGCCTAATTGTTTTCCCATGGTAACGCTCATGGATTATACATTTTTTGATAAAGCTTATCCTGAGCTATCTCAATACTTATGCTGCTATAGGCTTAGACTGCTGGAGGGACCCCTTTTTCATCATTCTGCTTTATTCTATCTCTATGCTCCCACTCTGCAGAATTTGTTAGTTCAATCTCTAAGGCTATGCTCTCCCTTTTTCCTCCCCAATGTCGCTACAAGCATGCTTGGTGTGAGGGATTGCGTTCGATTCAATGAGTCGATGCAATCAACTGGTTTTCCTTAGTGCGCAAACTTTGAATCAATTTGACTGGATGATCTGATTAACTGTAAAGTGCCTTGAGATGACATGTGTTGTGAATTGGCACTATGTAAATAAACTGAATTGAACTGATTAGAATCAGTTTGTGACTAATTATCCAGCATACCTCTGTAAGCTACATGTTAGGATCACTACCTTCTTCAGTCCTGTAACAATACTTCTTCAACATGTTAACTTTCAGAGCTCCCGCGTATTCCTTTTGCTGCTGCCTCATTGGATTACCTTTATTTATTCATAATAATTTTTGTTTAATAAATATTATTTTACTGCAACTGTTTCTCCTGAGAGTCCTCCCTCCATGTAGGTCAATAGACACACAAAAACGCTGGGTTTGGGGTTCATTGTGCCTTCGTACCTGTTGCGTCGCCAGCCGCCAAAGATTTGCATGATATATTTAATGGACAGTGTAACAAACTGAGCTGTACGAGTTTGGCGCTTTTGTAAAGGAATTCGATTTCTCCACCGAACCATTATTCAGTGATGCGGGAAAAAACATTTGAACCCATTGTTTAAAATGTATTACTGCATTATCTGATAATGATCTGCTTACTTTAAACCTTTGTTGGTGGAGGGAGAACTCTGTTAAAATAAGTTTGTAGGTTACTAAGAAAGTGGGTACAGGGTTGTGAGAAAATATTGTTATTTCTTTACAGTCAATGTCATGTCAGCGCAAGGTCCAGAGTATGAAGATTACAGAGTGTGCAACTATGCAATTTTGAACACTAATAAAACCATTTGGAGTTATCTTTAGTTTACGTCTAACGTTTTTTGTTTAAATAAATGTTATTTTACTGATACTGTTTCTATTTCTTTTTTATATTTATATTTTTTAAAAACAAAGCGGAGTGTGTATGACATCATCCGCGTGCGCCGGCTACTATTCATTCATCCTGTCCGCTGAACTGCTGCTAGTTTTACTCACATGCCTGGAAGATGTCTAATGCTACGTCATACACACTCTGCTTTGTTTAAAAAATATATAAATATAAAAAATATAACCGTCTGGGGGACAGTGATTTGCCTGCATGTTATGAATGCTGGCGTACCATAAAGAATAAATTATGAACAGTTTAGTTTGTGCCTTCAAGTCATCTGCCCATAGGAAGACGTTACTTGGATATAACCTAACAGAATATCTTCAGAACGGCTCCAAATGACACAAAACTCATATGGCTGAGTAGAACATGATGTAATAACATAAAATCAAGGGCCCAATGTAAAAAAAAAAAAAAAAAAAACGGTGTTCCCCTTTAACTCTCAAAGATAATCATAGATTCATCAAGCAATAAACTTAAGAGGGAACTTTTATGTTATCTAAACCACATTTCCATCAACTGGATGGATGATCATGATCCATCCAGTTGATCATGTTTTACTCCTTTAGGATTATTTGTCAAATCATTTTGAGCGTGAACAAGACATTGGATGGAATACAGAGTGGGTAACAGTGGAGAAGCTGCAAAAATGTATGTTAAACTCTAATTCTGCTTCCTGGTCTGCACGCTGGAGTGTCAGGGTTTTGGAGGAATAATAATTTTGTCCAAATTCCTAGAAAGAAGAGCTGTCGCAAATCATAAGTGGGATGGATGCTATTTCTTCGAATCAGGCCAGTCTTTCCCCAAAAATCCTGCCAATTGTAAACACAGCCAATGCCAGTTTAAGGACATCACCTGGACAACCCTGTGGCCAAACATGTCAACACTAGTCAGATCAGGGAGGGGGCCAGGGAAAGTTACAGAGACCGACATCTTTTTTGGCAACGACCTTCGATCGGCATAATCAGGTGTTATTACTGCCAACTTTAATAGCATTGTTACTATATTTAACCTTATACTTGGTCAAAAGTTTGATGTAGGACTTGATATCACCTATTCTGGCCGATGGTAAACATTTGACAGTGGTACCTGGTGTGTCTAATGCCTTAGGAGGTGCCAATTACCAGAGCTGATTTCTCAGCATGGTTTGTCACTGAGCGTTAAAATTTGGTTAGAAACACTGATGGGTTGGTGGTGGCCAGTGTGCAAGGATCTAGGACTCACACTACTGGCTGTTCAAGAACTACTGAAGGACTACTACACTGCCATGTCCCTGGTCTTGTTGGCTTTTAGCTACAGAGCCTGGTCTACCTCCTGGACATTCAGCCGTCCAAAGCTGAGACTAGGAAAGCATCAGGGGAGATGAGAGGAACCAATAGAAGACACTACCCTCTACAACCAGAAATGAAACCGTGTTAACACAAAAAGTGCAGCTATAGAAAGTATGTTCAAAGAGCAGTTTGAGGAACTTAGAGAAATTGCAGAGGGTCATGAATAATCAAATATACTGTAAATGATACATGTTTTTGAATTAAATTATACAAAAACTGATATGTATTTAAATATCTGTTTGAGTATCTGTTATTTATTTATTTTTCTGTTCATTTAATTAATTCAAATGATCAGTTTTCCACACAAGTTGTCCCAAAAAATGGTGATATGATTTAATGAGTTAGCCAATCAACAAATGTTTGTTTTGGATGTTTTCTCTAAAAACTCCTTATAGCCTTGTGAGTCACCCTCTTTATTAAGATACCATGTTATATGGATTTGCTTGGATGATGATACGATGTTTGCCGATATCCCAAAGTCTGTCATGATATGATTTTCTTTCAATTCAATTCATAAATTTTCCCTTTAATATGATGTATAGTTCCTAAAACATTTACTTTGAAATAGAGATAAGAACTTTAAATGTTTATTGTACAGAAAAGCATCAGATTTCTAAAGTTGGAATTTGTTCCCACTGGTTTGTCTTGGCTTTTGCCTTGTTGAAGAATTTTATACAAAAAGGGAGACGATGCCAGCTGTTGATTATAGAGAAATACCAGAGAAGTTGGAAGAACAGTGCTGAGTCTGGACTTCCTGTTTGACTGAAGGGAAAGCCATCAACAACTTGTCATCACCTAAAACCACTCCTGCTTCTGTTCAAAACCTTGAATATATCTTGACCTTTTGTCCTTTTGTTTTGTGATGATTTTTTTGCAATAATAAGATCAAATTAAATACATGAAACTATTGCTTTACTGATTAATAAAAGATTTTGATTAAGGAAGAACATTTTCATAAAAAGTAGACTAAGACAAAAGGTTTTAAAGTTTCGACTCAAAGTTTATTTTGCACAGATGAACTAAATTATCCATGAATAATTAAATACAATTTTTTTTAACATTGAACAAAATGAACTTAATAACCTTCCTTTTTCTATTTTTTTCTTTAAAAAGTTCCTTAAACGTTGCTTTGGTATGTTGATGAATGATTTATCAAGATCATTAACTGATCCATTACCTGTTTGTATATTTTTGTTCAACTTTTTCCCAAAGTCACTTTGTTTTTTTTCCCAAGTGGATCAAACAGCCTGAGTTTCAGGTTTGTATGAGCTTCTTGAGAACCACTTCATCTTTAAGAGCAAACTCTTTTGTTCTCAGTCAAACATGCAGACCCAGAAGCTCAGGATCAGTTTGTTCAGGGTTTCCTGGCTGAGGGTGGGTCATGTTTAGGTGGAGAAACTGTGACATGTCAGAGACGCCCCTCATTACTGCGGGATCACCGCCAACATGACCCCCCCCCCAAACTTGGAGCAGAGTTTGTGTTTTTGTGCCTTAATGTGGCAAAGGCTGCAGAGAGAGACTGAACAGCTTTATTTATGCAGCAGCTCTGAGAAACCAGCCTGACTCAGCTTAAAAAAAGGAAAACAGAAATAATCAGTCTAAAAAGATAAAGGAAAAACAAGCAGATGAATTATAGGGAATTAGGCATGTCTATAAGAGCAGACTCTAAGAAAAACAGTAGAGATCAAGCGGCCTGGGTCTGGGTCTTTGACTTAATCCATTTACATCAGTTCAGTAAGGACTGTTAAGCCAAAGCAGAAGTCCATCATAAGTGCAAGCCGAATAGTGCTGCCAGTAAGGGAGGAGGTAGTAAAAGGAAGCTGGATGCTCCCCATAGTTATTTAGCATTAGGTCCTCACGGTTGTGCTAAGAACCTACATGGATTCCCACAATCCTTTGTGTGACAGCAGTGCGAAGCCCACCTGCAAACACAAATGTACAAACCATCATATATTTTCTTTTTTTATAGAGATCCTCCAACCTTGCCTGCAAAATGAATTCTAGTTGTATTTTCAATGACTCAGAACTGAGGGATCAAGAAATCAGGCAAGACAGACAGTGGGCTAACTTCAAAAGCGTTTACCATAAAACAGGCGGAATGGTTCCGCAGTGACTGCGGCTATGGCGTCTAAGACAGGAACCTCTGGTTTTACAGTTCTGTGTGTTCCCAGAGAACGAGGATGATTCCTGCCAGTCGGCTAACAAGTCACAGCGGACGCTGCCAGAGTTCCGGAAGCTGAAGCCTTGAAGGCTGCAGAACTGGCAGGAGATTAGATCCGAGCAGGACGAAGGAAGGATAATCCAGGAGACAAACTCAAGTGTCAGGTCCAGGTTCAGTAAACAGTGGAATCCAAACAGAATCCGAAGACAGGTAAGGTAAACAGATCAGACAGGGGCAGGCAGGCTCAAAGGTCTGAATGCAGAAACGAATCAGGATCAGGCAATGAGAACACTATTAGAAATGCTAGAGAACTCTCAACGCCAAAGGCTCAAGAATAATCTGGCACTGATGACTGGGACCAAGGAGTTTAAATTGAAGCAGGAGCAGGTGGATCAGCTGAGTAATAATGACAAACCAGGTAGAATTAGGCAGGCAAATTAAATGAGCAATTACTGCAGCCAACAGCAAAAAGATCATGTCACTCTTACTGCTTCAGCTATAACTGTCCAACCGACAATGAGTCAGCCAATCACGTTGCAGCATTGTGGTTTAAGCCGGGCCATATAACTGTTGTGAAATTAAGAGCTGCTGAGCCAAAAAAAAAAAAAAAGAACATCAGGAAAATGTCAGAATCCACAATTTTATCTTTGAAAAACAACCAAATGCTTATAAAAGCAAACTGGGATTTCTAGTGGTGTCTCCTGCTTTTTCATTTATTGATTAGCTAAAACCAAACCAGGATAATTCCCGGATAATTATGGGCAAACTAAACCTCAGTGCTAGACATTATAAATCTGGCTTGCCATGTTAGAAAGCTTCAGAATCGTTGGTGTAAAATGTGTGTTAAAAGCTGTAGTCCCAATTAAAAAAAGCATCATTAATTTTTTTTTCAGTTTTTCTGCAGCCGTCTAAAATTTATCTTCTACCCACAACAGAATTCTTACTCTTAATCCTGTAAAATATGAGGTTAGAGGAGCTAGCAACGATGATAGAAGCTACAATTAGCTGTATTTCAAATGAGTCTTAGGCAACGTTCACACTGCAGCCTGAAGTGACCTAAATCCTATTTTTTGCCCATACGCGACCTTGATCTGATCTTTTCATGGCAGTGTGAACAACACAGATCCGATTTTTTCCAATCTGACCCAGGCCACTTGGCTCTGTGGTCCTGAATCCGATACGAATCAGATCTTTTCAAATGTGACCTGTGTCTGAACGGCCAGGTTGCATTCATCCGACCTGAACGTCATTAATACCCGACAAAGGTCACTATTCTGCGTCTTGCTACAGCTACGTAGAAGTGGCAAGAAAAACAACAACCATGGCAGATGATGATGCGAGAGAGCAGCACTTCTGTTTAACCATATATAAGGAAAAAGATTGCAGCGGGACGCACTTGCGTTGTATGACTGCAGTTCACACAGGAGATCACATACAAGTCGCATTACATTTGGAAATATGAATGGCAACGCAAAAAAAAAAATCGAATTTCACAAAAAAATCGGAATTGAGCATCAAGGCCTGCAGTGTGAATGTAGCCTTAGTCCATTTTTGATCCTGAAATTACTTTTTGCACTGAGTGTAATCAGGAGACATAAACAAACAAGTTAGCATCTTGTGGATGCTTATGTCACCAAATTGGACACAAGAACGATAGCAAACACTGTATACATTACACATGTAAACCCTTCTGTCAACATAAATAAGAGCTTAAGAAAAGCATTGCCATGATATCAATGCTAGTAAGCAAATTTACTAGAGTGATAAGGTCCGGTTTTACCTAAGAAATTGCCGCATATCTCACTTCTTTCTCGCAGTCCCACAATTCAAAGCAATGCCCCTTATTTGGCTTTGAAAAATTGGAAAGACAAATGAAAAAGTTATTTACACGCTTTTAAAATGAAGAAAGTAGAACCAAGGCCCGATGTCATGACCTGTTTTAACAGCATCGTGCACATAACGTGTGGGACAAGCATCCTACATTTCTAATTATTTACATATAGTCACCCTACCATGTACTCACTCAGACATGAGATGAGATACCCGAATGCTTCAGAAGCTTTTTCTGGTTCATCGAACTCCAAAGTTTTCTATCCTTCTTTGCATCAAATATATATATAGTATTTTTTTTTTCACTCACTCTTTCTTCTTACCACAGTTCAAATTGGGTATATGTCCTGTTTTTTTTTTTTTTATTCCCAAATATGCATCTGTGGCTACGTATGTAACAGAAGGCCCAGGCAGGATTTGATCTCAGACTGCTGGGTGAAAGTCATACACATTTAACAGTCAGCCAAAGGGATATCCCCTTGGCCAAGTAGTCAGGGTGCATCATCGCTTGGAGGCATAGTAACAGGACCACACAGTGTATATGTTAGTTGCTTGTCCCTCTTTGCTTATTACTTGAGTGATGTGTAACATCATACCTTGAGTCATCTGATCAGTCACAGAATATAAACCAATGAGAAAACACAGATCTATGATACAATAAGCCAACAAGTTGCCATGATTTAATCAGAAGATCTTTGTATGCAACCAGAGCTACTACCTGCTTCGTAAGGCCATAGCATAAAGGATTTCAATATAGCATTTCCAGTAAAAGCTCAAGACTAATATATAATATAGATGGATTAAACCCTTCTGAACATTTTTTCTAAACGTTGCCTTTGTTGCTTCCCACCTCCTAAATTCAAAGAATCTGTGCAAAGATTTTCTTTTCTCTTCATTTAAATCCTTCTGCTGCAAAGCTTCACTGGAACCATTAGAGGCTGGTTTTAGTTATGCAATCTTTAAATTGGACCTATTATTTCTGCTTAATACTTTTCTTTTGAGGTTTAAACCTGAAGAAAAGTTAGAGTCATCATCCCAATGCCGGATTTCAGGTCATCTCTTCAGTAAGTTAAAGTGAACGAAGGGTTGATGGAGGAGCTGACGTGCAGCCAGCGGGTTGATCAGTTCAGCCAGCTCTGTGTTGATGTTGGCGTTGGTCTCTCACAGCAGCGCTGAGCTCACTCATGTAAAGTTTGTGCGAACATATAATCACCTACTGAACAGCCACAGAGCGTTTAATAGACTCCCAGAGCTCAGAAAGAAGCGCATGCAGAAACATGCAGCCACACAATCAACACACACATTTATGTGAGAACGGCACAGCTATAGCTTCAAACCACAAAACCAAACTAAAGCATCGACCTGAGAGTCTGGGGTTTTCAGAGAAATGCAGAGACCCAACGTTTGTGCAGAAAATATTTACTTCTGTTTGATCTGGACGACGACTACCTTTAAAAAAGAAAACTAATTTCTTTTAACAAAACAAACCTGTTCAGCCAAAACCTGCAGGAAGTTGTCATCAGACTCCAGAAAACAGATGTTCTGAGTGTTTCCCTGAAAATCCTCAAGGTTCTTATGAATACCAACATCCACCTGCGTTAAGCTAAAGCTTAATGAGATTCAGGCAGCAAGGATTCAGGCCCAACCTGAAAATAAATCCTGAAACAGGATCTGTTTAGATTTTAATACACAGTATGAATCTCTTGAGATAATTAACCTAGTTCATTTAACAGGAATTAATCCTGCATATAAATAGAAATATTATTTCATGCTTGCAGTTCTACCAGGTAAAACCTTTGTAGTGATACTGCAATATTTGATTAAATCTGTAAACATTTCAGGGAAACTTTGTGACGTTAAATTCTGTTTATTTTCAGTTAATTTATAAAGCGCCAATTCACAACACTTGTCATCTCCAGGCACTTTACAGTTCTCCAGATAATGTAGTCAAATTGATTCACAGTTTTCCATCTAAGGAAAACTGTTGATTGCATCGACTCATTGACTCGAAGTCACTGTCAGAGAAACAGGACTACACTGAAAAACAGGCCGATCTCAGACATCTATAAACAAAGGTGTTGATGGCAGCAGCACAGCTGATATTTCTCTCCAGGGAGGTGTCAAAGCAAAACCCATTGCATTGACTTAAACCAAAACCAAAAGGTCGTCACAGTTGTTTTACTGGATCTGAACCTCTGATTCAGAATGGCCAAATATAATCCTCAGTTTTAAAGGAATATTTAAAAAAAATAAAACGACCAGAAGAAATATTCACCTAGAAGCTGGTTGTAAATTTACTTAAGGAAGACATTATCTTCTCCTTCAGCGACATTAGGGAGAATGTTGAAAGATACTCCTTAAGAAACAATCTCCAAGCTACAAATAGATTATAAAATCAACACAAATGGTTTCAAAGTAAGTGACTCCTCAAATGCGGCATGTTGGGAGTTTGGTGGTGAACAGCATCAATTAGGAACAGTGTAATGAGCAGCATTACAGAGACTTTTATTTGCTTTTATGATTTCTTTTTATTTGTCAGCCATGGCCTTTAAGGCCTCAAATGATGAAGTGCATTACAAAGAAACATTTCCTTAAAAAGATATCAAGCAACTGCTATTGATATAGCTCCATATATGGTGGACAAATACAAATTGTTTTCATGAAATCTGCTTATTTTTTTGGTTTAATTAAACCCCTTTAATGATAAATGGTCTGGGGGCCTCCAGTGCTTTTCTACAGAAGCACAATAGAGAGCCGTCCCACTGTGTGGTATGGAGGCTGCAACGCCGCAGACTTGAAGAAGGTGACAAGAGTGATGAGAACAGCAGGGATGATAATTGGGGCTCCGCTTCCCTCAATAAAAGACATTTCATCCCAGCGCTGCGTGTCCCGAGCCCGTAACATTATAAATGACATTATGTTAACCTTTGATCACCATAATTACATGTTGTCAATGCTGCACTTTAAGAAATGGAAATCTCTTGAGGTCTGTACTGAACGAAATTTCGTTTTGCATACACCCTGTGTGTACAAAATGACCATAAAGATTGTCTATGTCTTTGTCTAAGTCTAATGCTACGTTCACACCACAAGTGCTGCAAAAACGAGCGTGCTGCTTCATTTTCGATGCTTGTACCAGTTTAGTTCTGACGCGTGGCTGAAGCATCTTTGCTGCTCCAGCTGCGCAGTGGAAAGTGCGTCAGATGCGCGTTGGGTGAAGCTACCCTATCCTTTCTTTGCCTGTACCAATGGCAGGTATTTTAGCTGTGATCAGTGGGTAAAAAGTAGCTTTAATTAGTTTTTAAGTGGGAAAGTCCACCTGAAATCTGTGATCCTGCCTTCAAATATTATTTCGCTGTCAGAGCCGCTTAGACCCCACATACTGGTGGTGCGCTGTCAGTAGGAATCCCATTCAACAGTAGCCAATGGCCCGGTCGTCTCTTCGCGGTTTGCAGTGGCGGCTAGAAGGCCGTTTTCATGTACGTAATCCAAACTGCAGGCACCAAGATAATAAAAGTGAACATTTTGCCAGCAGATTTCTGCCTTTTAAGTTAATATGGATTAATAAACTATTTCAGAGGAGTGATCTAGCGCTCTGTATCAGCAGCAATGTGTCTGTCTCTTTGCTCGCAGATCAGATTCTCTGATTGGTTGATGTGGGACGTCGAGCAGTAAAAGTTAAATTTTTCCAACTCCAGCAGCTGCTGCATTTGCAGCACGTGCTGGGTGTCAGAAGCTCAGCTGTGGAGACGCGCTGCTCCTGCTGCTCAAAACGCGCTGCGGGACGTTTTGCTGCACCTTGATGAACGTCAACCATTGATTTTGCATGTAAACTAGCTTCTCCTGCTGCTTTTGCTGCTTTAGGTGTGAATGTAGCATAAGTCTAAGTCATGGGACTTCAAAGCGCCTTACACTATATTCAGTCATTCACACACTAAAGGTGGCAAGCTATATTGTAGCCACAGCTGCCCTTGGCCATGCCAACTGAAGCAGGACTGATGTTCACAGGTGCGACTGGTCCCTCCGAAAACCATTGGCAGGCAATGCAGTGTTTTATCAAAGAACACAATGGGTGCAGGTTCTGAACTTCTACATCCTATGCCACCGTAAACCCAGTGATGTTTATGGTAAGTTGGTCACATATCTACATACTACAAGGTCCTCCTATATGATTAAATCAAAAGCTGTTAAACTCTACTGATTCCAGTTATGAGGGAAGAAGTGTAATCAGATGACAGTCGTGTGTCATCACGTGGATGTTTTGTTGGTCAGCTGCTTCCTTACTTCCTTCCTACTCTGCCACATTCTTCTTCTTCTCCTGTTATTCAGCTGTCAGACTGCCTGGTTTGTTCGGTTTGGCTTTATCTGCAGTCACAAATTATCTTCAGGGTTTTCTATTGTTAACTCTGCTCTCTGCGCTCACACAAGGCCCAACAGCAAGACAATGGTGTTGTTTTAGTTTTATGGCTGTGTTGGGTCCTTCAGCCACAACAGCTCTGTTCACAGTGAATGCATGCATGCAGGGGGGTTGATGCTGTGCTGAGTGGCTCCTTGTTTGCTTTCAGTTTTATAGCTGCAGCCTGGTTTTCATAGACAGTCCCACCAGACTCTTTACACCTCAGCAGCTCTCAGCTTTGTGTTGGATCTCCTGCAGGTCCGGCTGCTGGCGCTTTGCTGAGGATTAACACCGAAACTGCAGACACCAGTAAGTGTTTTCAGCGTTCAGTGAGCCTCATTTACATCAGCACCGGTATAGTTTCTATTTAAGGTTGACTTTTCGTTGCTTCATTGATTTATTACAGCTGGAACCAACCCAAACAAGCCTTGGTTTGCTCCAACGTTTTGAGTTTGATGTTTTCACACAATTAACAAAGAAAAGGCTCAGATCTTGCAAAAACTTTTTGACACATGTCAAAACATATCACATTCAACTAAACCCTCCCTTCCTTTCACATGTATTTGTCCCTGTTGCGATTTGTGTTCAGCAGACTAGTTTACAGAAAAGGCACCATAAAATGGATTCCATCTAGATCCAGTTCTGGTCCAAAAAACTAGTATTTTCATTTTGTTAATTTAATTCATCCCTTATTTTTA
This sequence comes from Cyprinodon brontotheroides, assembly GCA_018398635.1. Lineage (NCBI taxonomy): Eukaryota > Metazoa > Chordata > Actinopteri > Cyprinodontiformes > Cyprinodontidae > Cyprinodon > Cyprinodon brontotheroides. The sequence continues at coordinate 39,951,894 of JAGKQL010000041.1, read as the reverse complement.
GTTTTTCCTAAAATAGCAAAGCTGTGTTCCTTCCTAATCCACTGTGGGTCTTTTGTTCTTTAATCCGGAGGTTCTCCTTATAAAACCCGGTTCTCTGTTCTTCAGCTTAATGAAACTCCCATTGATGTGCCGAGTCAAAAAAAAAAATCTAATTCTGATCCAGAGGGTTTTAAAAGGTTCTGATCCAGGGACAGAAATGTTTTGGAACCTCGAGAAACAGGTAACATAAAAAAGCTGCTCTGTAGGACTGAGCTCCATCTACTCTAATTTTAGACTATAGTGGAAAATATGAAGGAGTCTCAACATGTGAATAATCTGAATATTGTCATTCATCCGTGGGCTTCATATTTTCCACAGCTTGGATTGGAGAAGCAAAATAACCTGTTAAATCAGCTCCTAACTCAAACACACTGGTTTACAGGTGGTGTTAAGTGTGACTAATGGTTTTGTTTGCTTTGCTGTCATTTCCCTGCAGTGCTGTGGAAATGGGCACCATGCCACCTATTGGAGCTGATAATGACTTCATTGCTCACTGCGTGTTCGAATGCAAAACGGCATTATGTTTCTATAGAAGCACAAAGTTGAAGAACCTGAATTAATCATGGGGTGTGTTGATGAATATGGGCTTAGGGCTCAGGATCAGGTTTTGACCCGGAGTGGTAGATCAACAGAACAACCAGAACAAGCTGATCTGTTTGATTTGAGGCCCCACTGCTTGAAAAAGCCTGTAAGCTCAATTTAATTATACGTACAACTATGTTCTCGGTGTATGAAGATCTATATATGTATGTATGTATGTTTCTCATGGTTATAAGGAACAAAACCAAGCTATGTCCGGCCCAGGCCCCGTCCAAATATGACAAAACCCCATAATACCACAGCTTTTCGATTCTAATGAGGAGTGGACTTTGGTTGGACTCCAAAAGCTGAGGTCTCTGAATCGGTCCAAAAATCACCAAATGAAGAATGTTTCCATGGAAACCAACCAAACGAATGTCCGAATGTCCGCCCTAATAAAAATGTAGGGTATATGTAGTGATTACCTCATTTTAGATGAGTTTCCAAACGTCCAGTGAATAAAAAAGTAGTGAACTCGAAATTTCCCACAATACACCTTGAAAAGTAGTGATCATCCATGGGCACTAGACGAGCAGATGTATCCCAGATTGCTCTGCGAGAGCTCTCCTTGCAAAGCATCATGGGATTTGTTGTGACAGCGGCTGACAAATAAAAATATGGTGAGGGGAGGCGGAGTTACATGACCAACGAGGAGCGAAAAGTAGTGATCATCTGTCCGAATGGTTAGTTAACTGAATTCACTAGGGCAGATGTTCGGACAAAGCTATTGATTGTGACAAATGTTCAGAAGCAACTGCTAACCTTTGCTTCAACTAACCACATAGGCCATTGTTTTTAAGAAATGAGGTGTGTAACAAACATCTGCTGAGGGTTCTTCAGTGGCCAAACTTTGAGATGAAAAGGAAAAGAAAGCTAACTCAACCAGCCACTAAGTCACGGAACCAAACGTTTGAGTTTCAAGTTAAGGTCATGTGACTCATGTAAAGATGGCCCAGCAACATGTTCAGAGATTAAGGAAACACTTGATGGCATGTTAATCATTCAGCAGAGGTCAGAGGTCAGGCAGAGCAGAGTGAGAGAAACTTCATCCAGGTTACCGTCGAGAGCCTGTCAGGATTTATTAGGGTTGGGTAAGCAGCTGGAGCCCCCAGCCTGTCGTTATACACACCCCCACACACACACAGACCCACACAGTGAGCAAAGTCATAAAGAGTCTGCAGATAACTTAACCTGAAAGCAGGGACCCAGTGAGATCATGACAGCTATGGGGCAGAGCCGCTTTTCCCTGTTTTTCTTTCCTGGAGCGAAAATTTACCTTCTTCATGATGGGGGAGGAGCTACAGAGAGAGAAGGTGGAAACAGGCCAGATGCAGCGATGAAGAGGAGGCATGGAGCGAAAGAATAAAAACGACAATCATGATTATGATGAAATCATCACATTTAGTTAACATAACCTGGCTAAACCCCATCAGTAGGTCCTCTGTCCCAGGTTTTTGATGTAATAATGACAAAACTTTTTAATAATAGACAAAAATGTCATTAAAAGATAACCATTAAATCCAATGTATGCTTCGTCTATACTTTTATAAAAATATGAGAACATGGAGCAACTGTTTCCTGTTGGAGGAATTTAGTCATTCTGAGTCCAACCAAGCAGGTGTTCATGAACAAAACATTTTCACAATATATTACTATCATATTATATAATATTAATAATTACCAAGTTGTTCAATCATGTTATCAACAGTTCAGTTCAATTGAGTTACTTTATATTGCGCCCATTCACAACACGTCATCTCAAGGTACTTTAGAGCAGTCATTCCCCACCGGGGGTACTCGTACCCCTTGTAGTCCGTGAGTGCATGGCAAGGGGTGTAAGAAAATCTTTTATTTCTCACCTAATAATGAGAACAGAATAAGTTCTGCTTTGTGAGGATCCAACTTAAAAAATAAAACAAGCTTTTCTCGACCAAAAACAAAGTTTTTATTATATGTTTGAGTTCAGCTTCAGCTTTGATACTCATCAAAACCAAACTGGGATCAGCTGTTTTTCACACTGAGCTATTGGAGCTCATCAAAACAGCTCAGGTGTCTTGATGAAAACAAAGTAAGAAACTAATTAAGTCAGTCTGACTATAATATTTGTTCCTAATTCATCAAGTTTAAATCTGTCTATGAGGGAGTTACTCAGAGGAGCTCCAGATTGATAAGTAAAGGTTTATAATATGAGTTTATGTTGTATTTTTGTAACTTCCAGGCAAGATATTTCTGTTGCTTTTTACTTGAGATTTAAAAAATAAAATGCCTAATTAATAAAAGCTCATATGTAAAAATTGAAGTACAAAGGTTTTTATTTTAAAATCAGTTATTGTTCTTCCACTTTTGAACAATCATCCATATTAAGAGGGGGACTCATGGTACGATAAAACATGCCAAAAGGGGAACAAAAGTCAGAAAAGGCTGGGAAACACTGCTTTGGAGAGACAATTCAACCAGATTTGATTGGTTCAAAGTTTGTATTAAGGAAAGCCAGTGATTGCGTCTTGGAGTCATTGACTTGCAGGACATGCTCCACCTGGATGAGCTTCATGCATCGCATAGGTGCTGATTAAGGGGTGAGTTTTATTCCATTAAATATAATCAGAGAAGAAACAGATTCAGCTAATTCCTTGAAAACATCCAGGTTGAACCACAAAGCAGTGAACTTTTTTATTAAAGTCTAACAAAACCCCATTGGTTCTTAATGATCCTGCATGACCCTTTTAAAATGTCATCACTCAGCTTCCCAGAGACTACCGACATGAACGCTGCTGGACAGCGGCTTAGAGAAATGTCAGAGAGAGATGTCAGAATCTGTGATTCTGCTAAGGCACAACATGAAGGCCATTTGAAAAGGATAAGGTAGAGATCAGATGACAGCTCCTCTCTATGACTGTCGTTTACACATTTTAGAATATTTCTTAGGACTTTATTTGACATCGATCAGGGAACGGTAACGCCAAGGAGACAAACATAGAGATATTTTATGATCCTAACTGTTGATTTGTTAGAGTCAAACTGTGTTTTTCCTTACTGCTGATTTATGGTCACCAGAGGAACATGTTTGCATGAAGTTTTACTGCAACAGGTTACAACTTACTTCATGAAAGACATCAACTGGAGGGGAGTCTAGAGGTAGCTTCAGATTTATATCCTTCAAAAAAACTCTTTAATTTAGCTGTCGGTAATTCATAGATCTGGTCTTATGTTTGAGAGAAGAAGGGCAGGATATTTTTCCCTCAAACAGCACAATCTTAGGATTCATCAAAGCAAACTTTTTACAATCTTTTAATTTATAGTAGAGGAGAACTCCAGCAACATCTGATTAAATAGAGATGAATGTAGACACATCTGCTGAAAAAGGACGCAGCAGGAGGTATACAGGCACCACACTTATTTTATTGCAATGCATGTCTCTATGTATAATAAGTTCGGTTTATGATCTACATTAAAATAAAATCTAAACCTCGTTTTAGGTTCACTTCTCTAACCACAAGCATTTCTGTCAATTAATCATCTTTGCAGATTGTCTGGTAGTGTATTTCATCCTTGTAGTTTTGTAATTGATTAAAAATGTTCTCTTTCTGGTATGTGATTTAAAAAACAAAGGTTTATGTAATCCAAACTTTTTTGCTTTAATAATTATTCTTGTATAATTGTTTAGTTTTTTCTCAAGAATTAACAAAGGCTGTAGATTACTCCAGTAGGACATATATACCACTACAAGGAAAATGTTTACAGCAACTTATAATTGAGATTTGTCATGACCTCTACCTACAGAAATGTTCTTACCGAGTTTAGATCTTCCATTGCTGGTGTGATATTTCTAACAAACCCTTTGATCCAACAACACGTCTGTCATGATTTAACTAAAGATCAGACCCAAATGAAGAAGACCAAACAGAGAGACCAGGGAAAAAGTTTAACAGGTTTATTTGGGAGTTTTTGAAGAATCCAGTGTTGCTCTGAACACTGCTCAACTGGAACTGAAAGGTGAGGAGAAGACACTGAGGTTAGTTCAGGCTCGGTGGGAAATTTGATTCTTGAACTTGAAGTGGAGAAATAGGCTTGCTGACTCACGTTTCCAGAGAAGTTTTTCACTCTTTTATTCCAGTCTGTGTGCGGTAGTTCCAGTGTTTGTCTGATCTCGGTGGAGGGCGGACAGGGTTTACACAGAATGTGGTTGTCTGTAGGAGAACGGAGAAGCTGACTGCCACTCAGATTTCCTGCGGTACTTAAACGGGTCGTAGTGGAGATGAATCCCTTGCTCAGTGGGAAGCTCAAACGATCTCTTGAGGAAAAGTTAATTCAAACCTCCCGTTTAAATTCTCAACTCAGCTTGAAGCTCAGATGATCCTTCCAGGGAGAGAAGGTCCTAAAAAATCCAGTTTGCAGGATGACTTCCTGCCAAGAGGCAAAGACAAAAACAAGACAAGAACTCAGCAAAACTCAGCTTGGCTAGAGCTTGGTTCAGCTTGAGATTGGGAAGTACCCAAAACACAACAAACCCATTAGAGGTAGTAGCAGTCAAGCCTAAGTTTAAAAGTCGCTCTATTAATGGTAGCTTCACAGCAGGTGTGTCTAGGGAAAAAGGACCGGAACCGAGGCCTCCCTGGTAGAAGGCTTGAGGAGACAAACACAAAAAAACACTATACACAGACAGGGAATCATTGCAACACACCCATATTTGCCCAGTTTAATTAACTTCTTTTTGTATATTCGGGAAGGTACACAACATAGTGCCCAGGCAGAATTTGATCCCCACTCCCAGATGAAAGTCTAACTATCAGCCAAAGGAACATCCACTTGTAGCCAAGACGCATGATCAGTCAGACATGACCCCAACACTCCTTTGCTACTGGGGCAGACAGCAAGATGGCCTGTTCATCCACACATTACTTTACATTTAGAGCCACCTCCTCCACCAAGAACCAGGAGCTAGTGGGCAAGGGTTTGGAGTAAAGGGAAATAAATCACCCTGACGTCACACACATGCCCAGAGGAGATAATTTTACTCCAAATATCCGTATGGGTGTGTATATGGAAGCCAATTGGAATGGCGATCAGAAAAAAAATCACCTCTCTCAATTGAAACAAGATTTTTTTCTGATCAGATGGAATCAGATTAGAATCTTCAATCTATGTTTACATGACACGTTTTTGATCTGATCAGTCCTTCAACCCGGTTGTTTGTGTCCATGTAAATACAGCTACTGATCCGCCTCGACCCGAGTAAAACAACCCGTCAAGCAAAGTGGACTACCATTGAGTGCAATGAACGTAAATCAAGAAATCCTACCAGTTGCAAAAACAACTCTTCTTGCATTTGATAAAAATGGTGCAGCACTGATGAGACAGACGGACGAAAGAGCCAGACAATTAAACACACTTAGTTAACTCTGGCTTTCTCCCATGTTGCTCTCCATTGTTTACTTTCCTGATTTCTGCTGCACTGATGACATAATCACAGTATCTCGCGTGATGTGGGGACAGAGGCCACACAGCTTGCCAGCAAATAGTCAGACCTGTTTTTTTTTGCCAAATGGAATGGGAGCAATATGGCGATTGTTAGCGGGTAAACCCGTGTTTGAAAAACCCACTATTAATTACAGTGAGAAAACAGCTTAGGATCGCTGACATCATCCACTGCAATCCCATACCTATTCATTTTGATGAGGCACCCTGTGTTATTCTACAGACAAATACAAGAACTGTTTCTATAGACTGACTGTTATACTTTAGTTTTGCTGTTATCAGGTGCTGTTCCCTGGATTCCAAGGTCAATTTCTTACTGTTGCTGGTGGGCTTGTTTCCAGGCAGTTTATTTTGGCTCAGAATCACCACACACGGAGTAGAACCAGACCCTAATGACATTGGGGAGAGTACCCAAACTGTACACCCTGCTATCAATTTGTTCTGATGTTGTATTAATTTACATTTATATAACCTTGCAAAACTTTCAATTTTATTCATTTTCATGTATTTACTTGGGTCTCTTTTTCTAAATACAATGCTTTATGTAAACCTTGTTCAGAGTGGTTTTTAACCACTCTGGGCTAAACGCATCTTGGATGGATTAACTAACATGTGGACATTGCTCAGATGGATCAGTATTTCAGAGTTGTGCACACTAGACCAAAGTGAAGAAGGAGAATCTACAGTAGGTATCTTTCAAGTGTTCCGGGAGGGAATGGAAATTTGTCCACGTGGGAAAATCTCCCCTGAAACAACTGTTTCTGATGATCAGGTTGTCTGTGTGAGAAAGTTCTTGAAACAATTACAGTACAAGCTCTCTTCATCTTTCTTTGTCCAAAATGAAACTGAGATACAAACAAACTGGAGAAAGTTTACCTCTAAATGTCCTGGTTTGAATGTATTTGACAAACTCCAGTGCTGCTGTCGCTCTCTGTTGCTTTATCGTAATGTAACATGACACCTGATCTGAACACTGAAACACACAAACATATGTACACCATTTGTTTACCATAATCCTGAGGGCTGATGTCTCTTCGTTTATAAAGACATTTTAAAAGACTGGGATCTTTTGCACTGCAGGGAGATATTATACCTTTTTCACTCTCTTGTCAAAAAAAGGTCTAATGACATCAGCAATATTGTATGCTGTCATATCAGAGCAGGAGTTTATGAACATCTGAAAGAACAAGGTTAGATAAGCTCATTAAGTAGGTCAACTCTGTCCTGAGATGGCTCCTCAACGTTGAGCAAAATCAGAATGAAAGGCAGCTTTAAATTCTAGTTTGTTTAGAGTCAAGAAATGGAACTTAAATTCCACTTCGCCTGATTGATGCCATGGTTTAACAAAAGAGGAAGATGGGTTGGATTGGTACAAATATGTAAGATATAAATGTAAGTCTGACTGTAGGTGGGAAACAGAAGAATTGTACCAAAAAAAACAACAACAAAACCAATAGACAAAACAACACAGCTGGGAAATATCCCCCATCCAACTCAGAAAGCTGTCCCAGTACTGGAGAGGTCCTTTAGTAAAGGACTTCTGCACCCAAGGTGCACAAATGTGCATCTTCACAGATCCTTCCTTCAGCAGCTTTATACTCCTCACTGCTCCCACCCAGATGAATAAATGCCTATAGTTTAGCTAATACTTATAAATAGTTTGTTGTTTTATGCACAGTTAGACACATTCCCTACATTATATTTAATCTCCCTACTCAGTTGGATTTAATTAAATTTGAGTATTCTACCTTTTCTCTTTTTCTTACCCTGGAAGTTTACACTTTTTACACTTTTTGTATAGTTTTCATTCATAGTTGCTGTGTTTTTTTAATCCTCTTTTTAAAACTGGTACACATGAAATTCCCAACCAAGCAACCACAATAGTTCTGTGTGTGGCGCTCAAGTTTAGTGCCACACAATATCTGGGTCTACTCATCTGTAAAAGGAGAGACACTCAACAGAACCTTCCTAGCTGACTGTGTGAGGTAACCCATACCAAATTGCTTTCAGCCAATCACAGTAAGAAATTAAATATATCTTTTTATCCTCTTTTTTTTTCTTTCAAAGATGAAATTATGGATTCCGATAAACCCGATGTGATAGCTGCTGCTCCGTTATGTTTATTTTGGTTCAGCCATGTGCTTAACAGCTCTTTCTTTTATCACAACTAAATCTCCCACTTTAACCCATAATACTAAAAAGTTAATGGCTGACCCATTTTAGGTTGGTCTCCATGACTGAGGAAGAAACAGGACTAGATGTATTCTTGGGTTTGTGAATGCAGAAATGCCAAAATGAATTCAGCTTGCAGGCAAGGTTACAGAATGTGCATTTACAGCAAAAACACAAAGTTATGCTTTAACTTGATTCAATAGAGACTACAGTACCTTATTTGACTTTGGGAAAAAGGCAGTTTGATAGGTCAACCTGGGAGGTCCCCCCACCCAGCATTTAGGCCTAATAGGAGTTTATAACTATGTTTCTCGCTACACACTTCTGTGGAGTTCTGGGGAAAGCTGATTCACTAAACCAGTTTGGCTATTTTTAAGGGTGTGAGGGTAAAGTATTGTCTCTCTAAAGACAATATGGCTGCAGGGCATAGGGTAACAAAGCAGCATTTGATCTCAGGAAAAATGTAGACATATAAGCCAGAGGTAAGGGTGTTTGACCTAATTGCACAGCTTAATTTTAGGAGAAAACCAAACACAGATGAAATGCCTAATTTTATCAGGATTGGTTGGAAAGGTCAAGTGGTTTGGCCTTGATGTGGTACACGCAGGACCTAGACGAACTTCAGTAATTAAGTGGCGATCTTCTCCTTTTGTTTACTTTTAAAATACAGCATCAAAATGAATTGTCCATAAATGGCTGAGATAACATACATTTAGGGGTTGCATTTCACAATTATCACAGAATTGGAGAATAGAGATGGTTCCCTATGTCCTCCCAGCAGCCTAACCCTATGACAGCATAACTAAAGAGATTGCAAAAGATAAACTGAGCCACTCTTACTGGCTGTGTGTTACTGTGTTGGCCTCACGACAGACTGGCAATCTTACTGTTGGCCACTGGATAGGCTACTAGTGAACTGGCCCCACATGGTGACCCGCCACAGAATAAGTGGCGAAAAAATGGATAGATGGATTTATGGATGGGTTTATGGACGAACGGATGGACGCATGAATGGACAGAGAGATGGATGGATGGATGGTTTTTAAGCACAAGCAACAGTAGTAGAAAAATTATCTCTTTTTTATTTTAATCTATGGCACCGCAGTGCTTTTTTGGATAAGCTGAGGACTTTTAACTTCGGTTTTTGGACTTAGTAAATTGATTGTTAACTAAGATAGTAGATAGTAAAAGAATAAGAAACCAGTCCAACCTTCAGAAGTAGCAAATGCATGGAGCATTTTCAGGGGTGAAAGAAGAAAATTCTCACAAACCTCTTTTATAAAGGATTTCAATGACAATACCAGAACAAACAATGACATCAATGATTTTTATATACTGTTTTGGGGGGGTCAGTTTAAGAGGCCCCAAAAGCACACACACAAATTAAAAGTTATTGTTTCATTTCAGCTTCTGATTTTGCCTGATTTCAAAGGCCGAGAGACTCAGGGGAGTCTTCCGCTGTTTTTTACATCTTTCCAGACACATGCTAGCTGTAGTACTATCCTAATGGGTCAATGAATCAAGAAGATACAGCTCGGTAATGCACTCACAGCATAAGGATCTATAGAAGAAGGGATGAAAAGGCATACAGAACACTTTCAATGGTCAAGTCAAAGACCAGAACCTCCGCCTGAAGTAAATATTGTTTACCTTCAAAGAGCTGAGCATAAACCTGAAAGATCTGAAACAAAGCTTAAAATGAAATAGAAACATCTCCACAAGAATCAGACTGTTAAAAAAAAAAAAAGTCACTGCTGAGATTGATTAATTTGTGTTGGAAAATAAACTCTTACAATTCAGGAAGTTACAACTGATGTTTTATAACTTTTGTTTAACTGCCTGGGGAGTATCTGATTAAGCACATTTTAACAAGAACAGAGTCTTTTAGCGGTTGACTCATAAACTTTCTTTATCTTAAAAATAAACAAAAACATGTTATTTTGGATTCATTTAAACAAAAAGTTGCACCCAGGTGAAACGGGTTTGTAAAAAGCACCAGCAGATAAAACATGTCTTCAACATGCTTTTTACACTCCACTGAAACTCAGGATTTCTTTTGAAATCAGATGCTGGTTCTAGTACTGACTCATCAAAGACAATTCAACCACATCTGTCTTATACAGTCGCAGTCGACTGCAGGAACAGCTGCAAGTGTGTTTCTGATCCCAGAACAGCAGGAATGACTCAACGGTCAGATGGGGAAGAAAGCTGTGGTTCAGATTAAAGCCCTACTAACTAAATGAATCAGGAGATGAATACAGACAAGAATTTTCATCCATCCATGTGTCCATCTATTTATCCATTTTCTAGCTGTTAGACTGGGAAAACTAAGGTACTTGGGTTTAAATGTTCCTGCTTAAGATTCTGGGTCTTCTCTTGATGTGATGTTCTTGGAAGAACTTTAAAGGAAGGCAACTAAGTGTTGTTCTATCAGGTCTTAGAACAACATAAATAGATTCATTTCGGTGCAGAGGAATATTACCTTGACTCCTCTCAAGTAATGGAGCAACTCTCCTAAATTAGAGCTTGAACACATTCCAGAGGAAGGCAATTTTAGCTTCTTGTTTTCAGCATCTCATTTTGATCCAGATGAGGGTTAGAACAGCTCCCAACTTTTCCCACCATGAAGAAGGCTTCCCAATCTTTGTGGATCGGTCTTATTAGACCATTGGTTATGTCATGTGTTTCAACGTTCTGACCCAAAAAATGCAGAAGACCAAAACAGAATCCAGGTAAAAGTTTGAACAGGTTTTATTGAAGAAGTAGGTGAGGGGGAGAAGTGTTGCTCTGAACGCTGCTCAACCAGAACTTCCACAAAGTGAGGAGAGATTCAGCGGTTAGTTCAGGCTTCAGTGGGAAATTTGTTTCCGTGAAACTTGGAAGAGGATTTGGTTGCTGACGCACGTTCCAAGTGAAGTTGTTGTTTTCTTGACTCAATCTGTGCGCTGTGTGGTTCCAAGTATTTGGTCCCTGATGGCAGAACAGGGTTTGCAGATTACTTTGATTGATAGTAGGTGAAAGGAGAAACTGACTGTCACTCAGATTTCCTGTGGTGCCAGGCAGGGTCATAGTGGAGAATAATCCCTTTTTCAGTGAGAAGCTCAAACGATCTCTTGAGGGAAAGTGGATCCAAACCTCCTGTTTGAATCTAGCTCAGTTTTGAAGCTCATTTATCCTTCCAAAAGGGGTGAAGGTCGAGATCCGGTTAGCAACTTCCTGCCAAAGAGAGCAAAAGACAAAAAATTAAAGGGAAACTCAGGTTGACAAAACTCAGCTTGACTCAGCAAACTCAGCTAGGCTAGACGAGAGTACCCTAAACTGGCAAACACTCTGGCATCAAGGTAGTGGCAGTCAGCAGCTTAAGAATACTCCGATAATGAAGTAATCATCAGCAGGTGTGTAAGGAGGCGGACCAGAACCAAGCGCCTCCTGGTGAATGAAGGGAGACAAACACAAATACAAAACAGGAGTCCTGACAGGTTACAAATGGCACTCTTTAAAGGCAGTTGTCCTGCAACTTTTAGATGGGTTTCCTACTCTACAAACTTAAACCAAATGGTCACAGTACATACATCTGAAAATGGAGACCCTACAGGGGTAGTGTTTGAGACCACCTCATTTATTACCATCTCTGGTCCAAAGTAGCCTAAATTCCCTGTTAACAAGATATAGTCCTTCTCTTCTTAAGGCAAATCCCAACTGGACAGAAAAACTTCAGCCTTTCTCCAATTGAGATCTGTTCCTAAAATAATTGGTTTTTCAATTCTAATGACTAAAAGTGTTGGTGACACGGTCTTGACTTTTTTTTACTTTTTTGTGTAGAACAATGATATTTAATGTAATAAATTCAAGGGCACCCACATAAAATAGTTTTTATCCAAAAACCCTCTCCCATTCAAAGGACTCTAGTGCGACTTAGAAACTGACGGAGAAAGCGAAAGTGGTGGATGCATTATAACAAATAAGAGTTGGAACAGTGCTTTTGTTCTGGACAGCTGCTGATCTTTTAATGTATTAAAATACAGCTATGGTTTTGCGTTGTGCAGCTTTTTGCCTCAGCCCCCAGAGGGCTGGCTTCAGTTTATAGGTATATAGGTTTCGTAAGGATCATGAGCTGCTGGGTGAACTGGGTAAAGCAGGACAGACGAGATCAGGAAAAGGTGAGGCAGTACGCTGTGTTGTTTGTGTGCTTGGAATATTTTGAGGAGGACGTTTTTTGTTTTTTTTTTTGTTCCCTCCTTAAAAGAGTCCCTTGGTTTTTCATAAAAAAACTACCATGATCTCCTGTCAACAGGCATACTAGTAGCGTCCTACAAGCCAAAGGAGAGAGAAAATATAATTGGTCGATGAGCCCAGAGAAGAGCAGGTACATAATGACAGAAAGTCATTAAGAACGTGCCGATCTTGCTTCCCTGCTCTTCCATTTCCAGCTCTACATCCTTGCTAAGATGATGCCGAGGTAAGATAGGTGAGCAGAGATGGAAAAAGTACTCACTTTCGTACTTGAGTAAAAGTCAAGATACTTGTGTTAAAAAATACTCTGGTAAAGTGGAAGTACTGATTAAACTTCTTTTACTCAAAGTAAAAAAGTAACAAAAGTACTACAAAAAGTATATACACAAGTGTATATAAAAAGTAAAATTAGAAACCACTTTTTTTCATGGCGTGACAGATGATGTTTAAAATGGATGTCTCTTGCAACCTTGTAGGCTTTGTAAAAGCCATCACCAAATTAATTGCATGCTACTGTACTACAACTTTAGCATACACCAAGCTGCAATGATTTGCGCCAATGAATACGCCCGAATCTGCCGATTCATCTTGTAGTGGTCGTGAAATGCAGCGTAGATTCCCATCGAGGTAGATTGAATTTGGTATTGATGGCGTGAAAATAATAGCGGTAACTCCATTGAAATGATTTCAAACTAAAGTAAAAAGTAACGAGCCAATTTTAAAATGTAAGGAGTAGAAAGTACAGATATTTGTGTAAAGTATGAGGTAAGTAAAAAGTAAGCCATAAAATAGAAGTAGTAAAGTAAAAGTAAAATATCAGAAAAATCTACTTGGTACAGTAACGAAGTATTTAAATGCGTCGTTACTTCCCATCTCTAGGGATGGAGGAAGGCTTATGTGGAACTTACTGTAAGCCATATTGCTCCAGATGATAACCCAAAACTAATTGCTATTAGCTTCTGTAATACCTAAACAAGGCCTAACTTCATGTTAATCACATGGCACTGTGTTCTGTATTAGGTGTCTTATAGGTTCATGTTTTCAACGGAAGACTTAGATGAATTAATTCATGCTGTTTTTTATATTGAGGTGGTGGGTTTCCCATTGTTTTGGGGCTGAAAACTGGAAGATCTGAAAGACTATAGAAGATAATTTCATGTAATAGCAGTAGAAGATTTATTTGAAAATTTTATAAACCAATAACTGGTTAAACTATGGGTACCAGAGGCCCGTGTGTATTTTCTATAGGGGCAGCTGTAGTCATATTAGCCTTCACCCTCCGGCTGAGTCTGACTCTGTAGGCTAGAGGTCCGCTTGGGGCTATTCAGACCTTCAAGGAGTGATGCCTCCATACTCCTCAGCATCACTATCCTCCCCTGAGTCTGATGGTTTGATGGTTCAACCAATTCACTCAATCAATATTGTGTCATCACTTGCAGCAAAAGGTGGCTACAAGTTATGAATATCAGAGCAACTTGAGATTATTCTTTAGTTTAAAAATACAGTTAGTAAAAGATAATTCAAATTCTACCTAATTTAAACCAAATTGTTGTTATAAGGAAAGGATGTGTTGAAATCAACCTTGTTACTGGCTGCTGCTGTTTAAAACCTTAAAAAGCCACATAAAGTCATGACTCAACATTACAGTAGATTACAGTACAGATTTTTTCTCCAAATATCATAACAAGTCATTTTCAACTCAATAGGGTTCCTTCACTCAGGATTAGACATGGTTGTGAATTATTGGACTTTTTAACCAAGTTTTGCCTTAAAAAGCCAAATTATTTGTTCCCGTTCCAAGAGGCAGCCAATGCCAGAAACCATCAGTGTCAAATGAAACGAAAACACAGGATGCTCAGAATGTTCAAAGGAGGAACTGCAGATAAAAACATTCATTTTTTGTATTGCAAAAAAAAAAATCCATTTAGAACAAGGTCAAGGACAGGAACAATGAAAAAAAAAAGACTGAGTTACATGGAAAATGGCTAAACAGATACATTATGAGACTAAACCTGATTTCTACCCATTATCTGGCAACATCATTAAGTTAACCAGAAAGAATTTGGCAGATCTCTCTAAGGTTTTCTTCTCTTTAATGTTCATTTGAGGTGGTATGAATGAAGAAAATCAAACAATTTTCCTTTAAATGTTGAGTTATGAAGAATACCAAAATAGGTAGAATATTTTTTAACTGTTGCATTAAACTGTATAATAAACTGTAAAAAAATCAAAAAATAAAAGGCTGCTACTTATTTTTATCAAATATCAACAAGCCAAGAAACGTATTAAACAACAAACAAAGTGAATAATAAAAACAGTTGGTTTTGTAGGAAAGAGCGCATAAGCTGAACAACAACCAGAGAGTGTGGAGATCAGAACCTTAGAGACCTAAACCAAAAGAAAAATCTTTCCTCTGTCCAAATCTGTCCTTTTAAAGAACATCCAGACTTTGTATGACCTTTGCAAAACTTTAGTTTGCTCTTCTATGAGCACATACATGCAAGATGTTATGCATGCATGCAAAATTTTGCCCAGATCACCAAGGTGCACATTAGATGTTAGAGAACCAGGGAACTCTGAAGGGAAGTTGGATACTGGAATGATAACCCTTGTTGAGACAGAGAACTAAAATACTGGACTACTTCTATTTGTTAGGAATCCCGTTTGTGTTTTTTGTTTGTTTTCCTCCACCACAAGGTGGCGCCTGGTTCTCGTTGGCCTTCTCACACATCTGCGGATGGTTGCCTCATTACTGGAGGACTCTTTAGCTGCTGACTGCCACTACCTCGATGCCAGTTTTGGTTTGTGTTTGCCAGTTTCGGGTACTCTAGCCAAGCTGAGTTTTGCTGAGTCAAACTGAGTTTTTGTCTACCCGAGTCCTAACCGTCGTTTTTGTCTTTGCCTCTCGGCAGGAAGTCATCCTGCAAACTGGACGTTTTGGACCTTCTCTCCCTGGAAGGATTATCTAAGCTTCAAACTGAGCTGAGGGTTTAAACTGGAGGTTTGGACCTATTTTTCCCCAAGGTATTGTTCGAGCTTCACACTGAGCAGGGGATTTCTCTCCACAAGAAACCGTTCAAGTACTGCAGGAAATCTAAAGGCAGTCAGCTCCTCCGTTCCTCAGGAAGCACTTGTAACCTGGTTAAAGCCCTGTCCACCTCCAGCGAGCAAAGTCAATTGCTGGAACAACCCACACCAACTGGATTCAAAGAAAGGAAACCTTTTTTCTGCAAACATGAGTCCTGTTGCCTTTATCCCTTTTCAATCAGAGACACAAGGTACACACTGAGCCTGAACCCAACACTTGAGAATCTTCCCCTTCGCACGCACAAGTCGGTTTGCCAGTGTTCAGAGCAGCACTGGACTCATGTCTACCAACTCCACAATAAACCTGTTAAACCTTCTAGTCTCTGTTTGGTTTTCTGCATGCGGGTCTGATCTTTGGATAAAATCATGACACTATTTAAGATATCACAATATAGATCATGTGTAAATTTCAAAATGACACTTTCAGATTAACCATGAAACAGATTAAGTTTTATAATGTCTTAAAAATGGACTTAGTAGCACAACAAGAGATTGAGCCGGTCCAACTTAAATCAAACTCAACCCAGAACAGCCGGACGGGGTGGATACAAGGGCAGCTGAAAGAATTAAAGAAAAAGAATGTCATAACGATCAACAAGCTGGTTTATTTTACAGAAACAATCACTATGGAGATACTTTGGTAAAGCTTTACTGAAATCCAGGAGCAGCAGTCTTTCAGAGGGAGGAGGCCATGTGTTGATGTGCTGCTGGATTTTCTTTGGGTCTTTAATAAATTGAAGAGGAGCAGCATTTCTCCAACTGCATTGTTGTTGATTTTCCTGTCATGTCATCTTTGTTTTTGTTTTGGTTGCGGCTCCTCTGTTGCTGTGGGAGCAGCAAAGGGAGGCTGGCCATGATTAATGTCCAGGTTCTGGACCTAAATACTGTCACGAGCAGGTGTGATGCATCACAGGAGTCTCCAGGGAAATCTGCAGAGACGTGAACATCTGTCTGCTACATGTTTATGCTGCTTGGCAGAGTGGCAGACATGACTGTGTGTTTGGCAGAGTAGCTCAGCAACAATCAGGTAAAATGCCCCATTATGAGCATTCTTCTTAACTTAGATATTACAGTTGTTTACCGGTACCAGACACTGTTGCATTGCAGAAACATCCGGGTCACAACTTTTCGTGTAGAACAGTTTGATTCTTGCCTTAGCTGGAGAAAACTGAGCTGCTGCTTTGCTCATCTGGAAAATTTCTCTGCTTTTCAAAGAACAGATTTTTTTCTGTTTTTAATCACTTTATTGTCATGTTGGCTGGAAGGAACAGGATTACAGACCCAACAGAAAGGAAACCAGAGTGGCCTACCAATCTGTAAGGAGAATCAAATCCAGAGCACCGACCTACATGAGAAGATAAAACAGATCCAGGTCTAGGATAGTTTTTATGTTTTGAAAAAAAAAAGGCTTTTCAACACTGGAAAAATCACAGTTGAGGACACGTTTTTCCTGCAGATCAGTGGATTTTTAAAGCCTGAAAACAGAGTTAAATCGTAAAACCACAAAGGAAGAAAAAAGGTTGCTCAGAGGACAAGGCAGTCTTTGTCAAGAAAACACATGGAACAGCTTGAGGAGAATAATATCTCTAAATATCAAAATCCAATTTAGAAAAGTGCTGAGTGGGAGCAGGTGCAATGCTGAACTCACCTTTTTCTTCAAGTTCTTGAAAAGCGAGTGAGATCTTGGAGGTCTGGGCTGAACAATGTGACATTATGCTGCACAAGTAGGGCCAACAGAGAGGAAAGGCTGTCGACAGCAGCGGATAAGGTCGCCTTTGTTGGGATAAACCCTGAGGAGCAGTGGCTGCAGCCAACATTCAGATGAGCAGATAAAAAAATACAGTTTTCATGTACTTTCACCCCCTCTGCCTCCATGTGTGCACTGCAGCAGCCGTTTTTCCCTGAAAGCTCCTCACGTGGAGAGCAAACAGAGCCAGTAAAGGACTGAGGGATTCCTGCTGGGACACATGCAGCGTTCAGGGTGTGACAGATGATGAGGGTTTGGTTTCATTCATAAAGATGGAGGACTTTCATAAGTTTTGGTATGCTTTTTGTAAAGACCAGCATGACCATGTGAGCTTTTAATCTTTAGGATCTTCAGGTTTCTATTCTTCAACTTCACCTGAGCTTCTTAAAACATTAAACGTCACCATGATCACAGTCTGGCTCCAAGATGTTAGCTGGGGATCTTTTAGTTTTTGAAATCCTCACAGTCGGTGGGTCTCTATAGATCAGACTGGTTCTGAACAACAGTAGGATGTTTGGTTAGATAATGGTTCACTTACCTTGCAGATAATGAGACATTAGTCAGGCAGATTGGTCCTTAAACCAAAGCTGGACACGTCTGTAGGGAGGAACTGAAAGTCACCACAGATTGTATGTTAAAGCATTTGAACACAAGTTAGTTTTCCTGGATATGTTTATCCTAAAGGAAAAGTCCGTTCAGCAAGGAATAATTAATGGATCATTATCTATACCTAAAACTGATACGTTTAGCGGATTTGATTTAATTTAGCGTTAATCAGTTAAAAATATTAAAATAATAATAATTCTCGTCATGCGACACTTGAGTCTGGGAGCCGCCATTTTTGCCCAAAATATAGTAACCCCTCCCTCCTGCCATCTTCCAGCAGTGGCGTCACATCAAAAGCGGTAAGCCTCAGCGCCATTCTCCCAGCCTTAACACCAAGCTAAATCAATGGGAACTACTAGAAAGCACATCTGCAATCAACAAATAATTGTTGAAGATTTCCAGAGTGACTTTTACCATTGAAATTCACCAGGAAAAGCTATAGTGAAACTGACAATGCCGTGCATGTGCGGCTGGATGCTTAAGGAATACATGGGGTAAAAAGTGGAAAAAAAGAAGGTTTTATTCCACCTTTCTGATTCCTGATCTCCCGCGGATGGGTTGGTGCGTTGGATAAGCCAACTTGAAGAGGTTTGCCATTTGCCCGGCGAACTTCTGGCCAGAAGAAAAACCGCGTAATATGTAGCCAACATTTGGAAGAAGAATGTTTTCAAGATGACTTGGATAATAAAGGCGTTGTGATAAACACCAAGATACAGCACTGGGACTTGATCAACAACCGATACCAACCGCACCAGGACGTTCACAAACCAGTAGGTGGCAGTAGTGTTCTTTGACAAACATGGATGCCTGCCCGTAAAAGTACATTCACATGAAAAATTACTCTTAATTAAAAACACTGATTATTTATTGAACAGGATGGAATAATTTCGTAATAATTTAAAAGTACTTTCAGAAGTTTGAATACTGAATATGAGCGAATCCTTTTCCTTTTTAACGTCTTTTCTTTCACTCTGTTTCTGAGCCGTAACTCAGGAAAGTTTCTGTTCTCACACATTCATTCATAACTATCAGGCGATTTTTTTCTGTATCTGGGTTCGTTTGGCTGAAACCTGAATTACAGCACTAACAGCATCTCAGATGTCGCCAGTCCACCTCCTTTAGCTGAACTCTTCACCATTCAGCTCTTTTGCACCTTGAATTCCTTCAAACCACCAAAAACAGACCCGCTCCTGCTTTCAAAACGAACATTCATCAAAACCTCTCTAGCAGCGTTGAACTCTGAGGCTCAAGGGCACGCAGGCACGTTTTATTCAGGAAGTGATATAATTCTGGTCCTTGGACTTCAGGCCAGTAATTCGTCTCATAATGGCAGAACATTGTTGAAAATGGCACTACTCTGTATTTACCCACCTGGCTCAGGTTTCATACAATAAAATCTAACAAAACATACACGATCTGTTGTAGTCCCAGTATGAGCGACACCGAAGGTCAGCCGACAGCTGATATGGCCGAGAGGTAGCTGTTTGGTTGGTAAAGCTGCTTTTTCACCCCTGGCTTGGAACACAGGAAGTTATTGTATTGGTGTCTCAGTGGTCTAATGTTTAATATTTCTCCCTGTTGTGGAACTAATGGGGGTCCCAAATGGCATATAAGAGAGGCGAGAGGGAACTTTAGACCTATAAAAATGATATATGTGCTTCTATTCTATTTGTTTCCAGACATACAACACCGAAAGAAAATGTTATGAAAACACTGCAGGAGTTCAGCATGTTCAACATTTCCAAACTGTATAGGATGATAGAGACACGTTGATATTTGCAGCCTTTCTGCGCTCTTTATGTGAGATATAGGATTTTCAGACAAACAGAACCTTTTCATGATTATGTGTGTTCTGTATGAAAACAGCATCCTCAGTTGCATGACGGAAATCCTTACTATTTTATATTTCCTTTTAATTTCAGATCAAATATGGATTTTAATTAGTAATATTTAGAGAGAGCATAAAGTTTACTCCACAACAACTACAGTGCATGATGCTGCTACCACCATGGATGACTGGGGGGATACAGTATTAGGCTTAAATGCGTCCCCCACTGATGTTTTTTTCTGACACAAAGAGAAGAACTCACAAGAAAAAAGAGACCATGCTTGGTGAATTCATTAACAAGGAAGGATGGAGAATGACAGGAAAGAGGAAGACTGATGTATTTTTATTGTGGTTGGTCAGCAGGGGAGAAATGATATGATTGATTTATAGATTTTGTTGCTGTGTTGAGGTTATGGTTTGGAGAATTTGGTCCATGTGCTCTCTTCATCCTCTGACGTAAGGTTGTATTTTGTATCTCTGCTGTATCACTGTGCTTAATTATGGTCATTAATATACTAACATTAAAGATAAGTACAGAAATTGTGCTCTTTTCAGAACTAGATTTTGTGTTATATGGGCTAAAAAGAAAATTAGGTGTCTCTGTGCAAGTCATCTAAGATCTTCAGTGAAATCATAGATAAAAACTATTTTAATAAAACTTCATTGAATAATCAATTTATGTAGATATTAGTGCTGGTAAATGTCAATTTTATGCAGAATGATTGTTGATAAAAGTAGGTAGGTAATGACAATGGAAAAGATGTTCCTCCCAGAACTCAAACCTGAAAGAATTTCATCAACTATACCTTTTATCCAGGAAGCACGGATGTTTAAATATATTTTAATGTTTAAATATATGTTTATTTTTTAACAAGGGCTGTAGGAAAGAATAGTTGGTCCTTATGTAGAAAATATGGATACTGTGTCGTGAATTTCCCCTTTAGGAACAGTATAGATTGACCCTGGGGTCCTGGCACCTATGCGCTTTCGGCCACCCCTCAATATACATTGGTTATTGCCTGGCCACCCTTTTAAAAAAATTCTGGCTATGCCTCTGATGCCAGCCGAATGGCAGTCCACTTACTCTGACTCCTCCTTTTCACTGAATTACAGGGTCTGACCAGGAGATAACGCTTCTCTTTAGATCATTATGACCACAAATCATCACAGAAAGAATATTTTAATACAAGGATTGATGTTTAAAATAGGGTGACCATATTTTCATTTGGGAAAACCAGGACACCTTGGAGCGGGGGGTGTCAATCTCTGTTCCCATGCATAGAGATGTCTGTGGCATGCACTCACTTAACGTAGGCCTACGTAATCCTACAATAACATTATATTTAAGAGTAAAAGTAAAAGTCAACAGCAATAACTTCCAATAACAAACAATAATTTTTATTCAACATGTATTTATTAAAAAATGCTAAAATACAATTCCTGTAATCAATAAATAGCATGATGAAAGAAATAATATCTTATAATCAGGGATTTGCTCTGGATCAGAGGAAATGTTACTTGGCGCAGAACAGTGGTGAAAATTGGAAGTTCAGTTTAATATAATACAACTCTGTGAATAGTTCCGTCTGAAATGAATGAAAATAGTTGTTTTAATGGTTATAGAGTCAGATATGTGGTGGTAATGTTTGGTCTATCTAAAGGTTTTAATCTGTTACTGTGTAAAATGAGTTTGGCTGTAATTTAAGGACAGATTCTCATATATCTGCAGGGTGGGGACTATAAATCTGATAGGAGTTTAATCTTTTTATTGCTGTTTTGCACAATATGCTTAACTAAGTATTTTTTGTTGTTGAATATTAGAGATTTTGCAGATATATTTTGTACATACATTGTTTAGATTTACTTATATCTTTCTACCCCTTTTTATAGAATAGAAAATCCCTTTATTGTCTCACAATGGGCAAATTTACAGCAGCAGAAAGATTATTGAAAATGGTCACACAAATGAGGACCTTAGAAAGAATAACATAATAAGGCTCGGGCACATGACGCCACACGTTGCGCGGCAGACATGGCTTGATAGCTGGTCAGCCCACTGTTTACACTTTGACTTCGCGCCTGTAAGGACTAGCTTTCTTCTGCTAGTAGTTTGCTTAGTTTTTTGCCGTTTCATTTTACCTCTGCTGTCGTTATGGTCGCCCGTTGCTGTGTCGTAGGGTGTAGTAGCGCAAGCTGTGACTGGACGGGGAAAAAAATCCCAAATGGATTGTCTTTTTACCGTTTTCCAACCTGGAGGCGTCTCAATGGAAAACAAATGTCCTCCATAACAAAGAGTCGCCGGCTAGCATGGGTCGCTGCTGTAAGACGGCCAAATATAACTTTCAACTCAATCCCAGTGTCCATGAGAGTGTGTTCCCGGCATTTTCATTCTGGTAAGTTACAGAACATACTGTTTTTATTCATCTATCTCCGCCCCTGCGTGGTAGTACCATGCTAGGACAGTCATATATCATCAGAATGTAACTACATTATCCCTGGACACGTACAGTCAGCACAAGATTTATTTAGATACATTTTTGATGTTTTACGTTAGTGCCAGCACCTAGTCTTATCACCACAACAAACACCACACCATGTTGAGACGGTAGCTTACCTTGGCTCTGATGACTGTGTTCTCATTCGGCTTGATAACTTCCATGTCATGAACTTTTCCATCTGTCAGCTGTTTGTAAGCCTCTAGCGACTTGTAGCAGCGAAACTCTTCATGTGTGTAGGCACTGACGCCACACACTAGATACGAAAATACGTCCTCCCTCGCAAACGGCGGTAGAAATTCTTCCCCAACGCACCACTCCTTGCTTTCTACTTCGTAGGGATCAAGTCCGTTTATGAAGCCCATCTTTTGCAGATAACGGTCCCTGGCTTCCCTCTGCAGTGTGTCTCGGTATATTCCGCATCCTTTCTTCGCTTTTAACATCGCTGTTTACTCGTCTTTCTGCTCTGTCTCTATGCTGTTTTAGGTCTTTGTTTACCGTAGCAACGGTAGCAACTAGCTACTAATATGGCGGCGTACCCAGAATGCAAACGCCGCTGTGCCCGAAGCCTTATAGGGAAGAGTTAAAATATAACAAAAATAAAATTCTGTGAAGTGTTTTAACAATATAAAACTGGAGAATTAATAACCAATATGCAGCTATGGACATTTTTTTACAGTGATGGATATTTGAAAAATAGCAGCAACATCAGAGATGTGCAAATGACAGCATTGCAGGTTATTTAACTGACTAAGGTTTCTATCATTACATTTGATTTTATTTGTTCCTGCTCCTGGTGCTTGGAACCTTTATTCCACTCTGGATTCTTGTGAGTGTAGTCTTTGTTCACTTCAACTTTTTTAAAAATAAATAAATAAACAAACAGTTTTGAAAACTTCGGGTATTCATTCTTTTCCTGCTTTGTGTGTCAACTTACACGGTTGCTAAGCAACAGAGCATACGGCGGTAAAACCCGCCGGGGGTGGACTTGTTTGAATTTACAGCCTAAACTCTTCCGGCCTCCTTATTTTGAAGGACTTCGAAGGATCCAGTCTAGGTAGACAGCGTCCTTGGAGGATGCAGCCCAGGTTTTGAACAGAGCCTCTGATTAAGAACAGGGCTGCCCGCACTGACGCGGCTCAGGGATTCACGTCACCCACGGGCGTCGAAAAATCAGGACATTTCCTCACTTTCTAAAAAAAACCCGGGACGCCCGGGTAATACGGACGTTTGGTCACCCTATTTAAAGATTAATTGTAGGGGACTAGCCAAGGACCAGCCAAGGGCCCATCAAGGAAATCGGGGAATTTTTGAATGGCTGCTACTGTAGAAGGAGTTTTTAGTGATAATTAGTCCAGCAAAGTTGCAATAATAATGGGATCTGAGTTTTCTGGGAGATTCAATGTAGGGAATCCTGAGAAGGGTTACACGGTTCAGCCTTGGGGAAGGCACAGATAGACTAATATAATTTGTATATTAAATAAAACAGCCGCTTCTTTTGTCTGCAGCTTGATAAGGCAAAATTGAAATCAGGCGCCATCAATCAGGTGCTGTATCCCGCCCCCCAAAAGAAGAGCCCTCACTGAGACATAACAACAATCCAGAACCCCAAAAAACACTAACTCCAACTACCTGCCATCTTTTCCTGAAAGTTCCTGGCTTATCCATGCGGACAGCTCCAGATCTCAGTTGATGCCACACAAAATAGGCTTAAATTGGAAGGACATAGGACTGACAGTGTTTTGACACCCAACCAGGAGTCAATTCAGAGTGAACCAGGCTCTGGTGCGAGCCAACAGAATTGACAAAAACACCTGGTTAGGTTTAGAAATGTCTTCAAAAAACTGAGCAAAAATCTGGTTGCCTTCTAATTTCAGCTTGGTTGGTGGTTGCCTTCAGCCAGATGACTGAGAATTTACACAGACGTCTCAGTTCATGCTGATTGTTTCACTGCAGAGCAATTCTGGTTTGTTTCTGAGTTCTCTGAACATGTTTTCTTCCATTAAAGGGCAGCATTTGATTATCAAGTATTGATAAATGTATTTCCATCCCTCCGTCCATCCATCCATCCCTCCGTCCATCCATCCAGGTCATCCATCCATCCATCCATCCATCCATCCTCACA
The DNA here is from genome assembly GCA_018398635.1 of Cyprinodon brontotheroides. Taxonomy (NCBI): domain Eukaryota; kingdom Metazoa; phylum Chordata; class Actinopteri; order Cyprinodontiformes; family Cyprinodontidae; genus Cyprinodon; species Cyprinodon brontotheroides. The sequence goes on along the minus strand of JAGKQL010000041.1, from coordinate 39,927,508 downwards.
TCTATCCATCCATCCATCCGGTCCATCCATCTCCATCTATCCATATCCATCCATCCATCCATATCAATCCTCCATCCATCCAATCCATATCCATCCATCTATCCATCTATCCCTCCATCCAATCCATGTATCTATTCATCCATCCATCCATTCATATTCATCCATCCATCCATCATCCATCCTTCCGTCCATCCATCCATCCATCCATCATCCATCCATCCATCCTCCCCATCTATCCATCCACTCACCGGCATCCATCCACCCTCCATTTCCATTCATCTATCCATCCATTCATCTATCTCTCCCCATCCATCCATCCATCCATCCATCCATCCATCTATCCTCCGGCCCATCCATGTATCCATTCATCCATCCATCCATTCATTCATCCATCCATCCATCATCCATCCATCCATCCATCCATTCATCCATCCATCCATCCATCCATCCATTCATATCCATCCATCCATCCATCAATCCTCCATCCATCTATATCCCCAAGGTCCATCATCCATCCATCCATTTATCCATTCATCCATCCATCCATAATTCATCCATCCATTCATCATCCATCCATCCATCCATC
>JAGKQL010000041.1:39825482-39922922 GCA_018398635.1 Cyprinodon brontotheroides | reverse complement strand
TCCATCCATCCACTTCCATCCATGCATCCATCCATCCATCCTCCATCCATCTATCCATCCATCCATCCATCTTATCCATCCATATCCTCCATCCATCCATCCATCCATCTCATCCTCCTCCCTCCATCCATCATCCATTCGCTTCGTCTCGGCTCCATTCATCCATAAGTAGCTTCCTACCAGCTGTCCGCTTCATTTTCTCCATCTCTCACAATTCATCCTCAGTTTGTAATTCATTTCTCCATCTTGTCCGGCCCATCTGTGCAATGGCCCATTTTGCCATCTATCCATCCATGCGCTCATCCTTTTTTGCTTTCTTGTCCGCCTGTCCGCCCTCTGTTCATCCATCCATCCTTCTTCCAACCAGCGTCCGCCCATCTCTTCAAATACCCATTCGTCCGCCTATCTCGGCCCTTTTGTTCGCCTTATATGTGTTCCATTTGCCGCCAGTCTGTCCATCAATCCATCTCTTTCCAACAATCCATCCATCCATCCATCCATCCATCCATCCATCCATCCATCCCATCCATCCATCCATCCATCCATCCATCCATCCATCCATCCATCCATCCATCCATGTCTAAAAAACATGTCATTGTTAAGCCTCAAATATTTCAGGCTATTTTCTATCTTTTTCAGATATTTGGAATGTAGTACCGGGTCATGCTCTGAATCAGATTTTCCACTGTTTGTCTGTTTTGGGGTCACTTTTAGTCTGGTTTGGTTAAGGCAAAAATATCTGATTAATTGATTCAATCACTTAGGTCAAAAAGCAGCTGGTGTGTATGTGGCAGGACATGTCTGCAGATTGTGTTTAAAGGGAAGAATAAACACGCAGAGCCTTGATCAGCTGATTTCAGGCTCCAAATGCTCCTTTTAAATCTGCTTCCCCTCAACAGCATATGTGTCTGTCTTTGTTTTAGAGATAAATACAAAAAGGATATATCTGATGTTTCAGGGATGCTGCTGTCAGACAGGACATAAGTGAGTCCGTATGAAGCTGCAGAGATGCTGTTTAAAGTGAATACCAAGTATCCTTTGATCTTATTCTATGGTCTTTCGGGCAGTTTGGGGGATTAAGGGTTATAAAAATGAAGAAACGGGATACATACAGTAAAAAGCTGGGAAACATTATTATTAAATTATATTAACAGGAAAATGTTGCATCTCTGCAGAAGGAGACAAAAGAACTGCGGCGCAGCAAAGCAGAGATGGAATCCCTTAATGAGGTTGAAGGTCAGCTAACAGAGAGCGTATGTGGGAGGAACCAGAACCAGAAAACTGGGTTTCATTTTATTCAGGGTCTGGTTACACAACGGGCACAAAGACGGAGTCTGGAAATTAAGAATGACAAACATGTGAACATGCCGGGACACATTAGATGGATGCAAAGCTTAAAGGAGGCCCTGCAGGTTCTGCTTGGTTCTTTAAGGTTTTCTGATCAACTGGAAGTAATCACAGGCACTCCTCCCAGCCGCCTGGAGGTGGCGACATCGGTTGAGCCGGAGCGTCATGGACCTCAGTGCTGTGAGGATGGGGGTCAGTCTCAGTGGGTGGGGGTGAGGCAGAGCGTCAACACGCACACGTCACACAGCCTGTCTGTGTGTCAGTAAAGTTCAGAGGCTGCCTGCAGCATAAAGGGAGCGTCCCGGAGACTTTATTTCGTTAACAAACACAGGAGCGGTCAGCAGCTAATTAAGCATGTTTAATATCCCTGTGTGTTGTTCTGAGTCTGGGTGGAACCCCTGAGAACAGGCAGGTTCAATCTGCTCACAGTCATCACCCCAAAAACAACTGTAAATTATAGGATCCAGAAAAACCTTCTGAGTGAAAACCTGTGTGTTCAACATTTCCTGTGTGGTGTGCATAGATTCTACCACTTAAGGATTAGCACCACTTAAAAATTCAATTGAAATTAAACTGAAACAAATAAATACTCCCATTTACAGGAAGAAACCTCCAGTAGAACCAGACTCAGCGCGAGCGGCCATCTACCGAGGCCACTTTGGTTTAAGGAAACAGAAGCAGGGATACAAAATCAGCCGTCAACCAGCTCCACAGGCGGCCCCGTCCAGGAAACACGCAGCCAGCTCCCATGTCAGAAGATGAAAAGAGCACATCCAGTCAGTCACAGTCAGAAAAACAGGACTAGTTAAGTTAAACAGCAAAACAAAGGTGAAGAAAAATCATTATCTCATCTTTTAAATCAAAAATTCCACATTTTTATGGTCATAAAAACCTTGAAGATTCACTGTAGATAGTATATTTGAAAGGTCAGTCAGCAAAAAACTTTTATTATGCTGGTCTTCAGGTGCTGACCAGTGAAAATGTTCATCCTGGTTAAACACAGATACATGTCTCTGAGTAACCATAGGTCTGCAGCATTATGGTTGGAGCACATTTAATTTATTTCCATGGCGGAGGCCTCTTCTCAGGATGATGGACACAGACTTTTGATCCAACTTTACACCTCAGTGCTCTGGATAAACAGGGAAAAGAGAAAGAAATAAACAGTAGGAACAGAGCAGGCTGCCCACGCTCCAGATGGGCCTGAATATAGATGTGAAAATTATAGGTGAGACTGTCCTCCTGTGATCAGGAGTGTCCCTGTGACTCAGCGGGTTATGGTCCATGTCAAGAACGTCAGCAGTCTTAGCTGCGAAAAGGAATCTTTTATATTTAGATGGTTAAAATAAAACCTTTTATAAATATGTTTAATATTTACCAGTATCTATGACTACAGTTGCATCATCCATTTTTCCTAAAGCTTACAATAAACTGCTTTATTACTCATTGTAATGAAATAAAGCTTGACTCTTATTTTTGTTTTTGTTTTTTCTGGTTCACTCCAGAAGTAAATTACAAACACATCTTAATGTAAAGATCTGACTTTACACAGATGCATGATGGATGGCCTTTTTATTCTGACTCTTTATGTTTTTGTAGGATGCTGGTGTAACATCAGTAATATTAGGGATGTTGATCATCTTAATATTTATTAGTTGTCCAAATAACAACAGAGAACCGGGCAGAACATGCAGTTGGAAAACCGAATGTTAAAGCTGGCTTAGTATTGACTGGAAAAGAAGAAATAAACTGAAGATTTTGTAATTAGAAGATTATTGATTGAAGGAATCCATTACAGGAATAAAAAGAGCCTCTAATAGGAAATAGAGTAAGTGAGTCTGCATGAGGCACCAAACTTTACTGATGGTAAATGGACTGAACTGAGCTGTTCCACTCAGACGGACCCCTTGAAGAACTTTCACACTGAGTGAGCCTCATAGTACCACTGAGCAGTGGGAGGCTAGTTGTGAACTTTCATTCCTCAACTACCAGATACACCATATCACCATAATTTACTCACCAATGCAAATTATTAGAACCAGATGTTCTTATTACTTCTAGGTTGTGTAAAATCACACCTTGGCATGCAGACTGTTGTTACAAACATTTTTGATAAATAAATTGCTCTCAGGAGTTCAAAGAATTAAACCGTGGAACTGTGATAGGGTGCCAACACTGCAAAAAAAAAAAAAATCTAAATAAGTCATTTTTTCTTAAAATACAGTAAGTGCATTTTTTAAGTGAGACACTTTGCCGACAGAACAAGACAATTTACCCTTAAAATAAGAAAAAACAATTGCATTGTCTTATTTCAAGTGCATAATATCTAGATACCTTATTTTAAGAGTAAATATACTCATTCCATTGGCAAATTATCTTATTTACCTGCTCAAATTAAGGGTAAATACTCTTAATTTAAGACATTTTTACTCATTTTGAGATAGTTTTTGCAGTGCACCTGTGCCACAAATCCAGTCGTGACACTTTCTCACTCACAAATAATACAGTAAGCTGTGTTTGGGAATGACAAATCCGTATAAATTCAAAAAATATCCACTGGACTTGGTTTCCAAGATTTGAAGACGTTTCGCCACCTCTCCAGGAAGCTTTCTCAATTCAAATGTCTGGATCTCAATTCAAATGTCATTGGGAATGAATATCAGCAATAAAGTGGTGGGACATATAAACTGAGGGAGCAGGTTCAGCAGATGCTGAAGTGTGAAGAGGTCTGCAACTTTCTGCAGTCAAAATCACTGCACACCTTCACACTTTCATGTGAGCTTCACATTAGCTCAAGAACGGAGAGATTCATGAGATGGGTTTCCATGGTGGAGCAGCTGCATCCAAGCCAGACATCACCAGGTCCAATCCAAAGAGTCAGATGCACTGGTGTAAAGTGCACCAGCACTGGATGAGAGGATGGTGGATCTGTGGTCTCTGGAGTGATTAATCTCCATCTGGAAATCTGATAGACGTGTCTCGGTAGGGCAGATCCCAGAGAAATGTTACTTGTCTGACCGTATTTTGCCAAGTGCTAACTTTGGTTGAGGAGGGATTATGGTGTGGGATTGTTTTTCCATTAGTTCCAGTGAAAGGAACTCTATGCTTCAGCATAACAAAACAATTTGAACAATTCCATATTCCCAAATTGTGGGAACAGTTTGGAGCTGGTCCCTTGGTTATGCAAAGCAAAGAGTGAAAAGCAAGGGCAATCAAGACATGTCCTGACCTCAACAATGATAGACAACCTTCAGGATGGATTAAAAAGGAGAACGAGAGCGAGGCACTATCATCCAGTGTGTGACCTCACCAAAAATAAATCCCATAAACACAATTATAAACCCTGTGGATGGCCTTCCCAGAAGAGTTGGAACTGTTCTTGCTTCGAAGGATGGACCAACGTCATGTTGAACCCTATGGATGAGGAATGGGATGTCACTGAAGCTCATGAGTGAGTCAAGGCAGATCAGTTTGATAATTAAAAGTAAAACTTGATCCTAGTTGCAATCTATTTTTAAGTTTGATAAAAACTCAGAAATAAGTCAATCATCACAGCTGCATTATAAGTTGAAAGCCTTTTATAAAGATAGGAAATACAACAAGCTTCCTTTAAAGTGGACAGAAACAATACAGAGACCAGTTTTGTCCAAGTCTGGGTAAAGTTTTAACCTCAACAACGTGGTTTCTGGGGGAAAGCTGTGGAAGTCAGTGTCCCAGAATGTGTCTGCTGCTGATGTTGCACTAAATAAGCTTCAATCAATTGTCTTTAGGGCTGCCACTAACTATTGCTTTAGTAACGAAGTAGTGATTATTCTGTCGATTAGTTGCATAATAAATAGTGACAAACCACATATTCATGATTAAACCACTTAATATTACTTTGTGAGTAATACAAATATAAGATTTCAGTTATCAATTTATTAGTAACAGAAACACATACAAATAAATAAGGTAGTAAGAAATTATATAATTTTTTCTAAAAGAAAAATAACATGCCTTTGATGTATACCTTAATGTTTATATCAAAAGATGCATCAGCAGCTAAAAGAAGCAGTTCCAACATCAACATGTTAAATAATCAGCCTATATTTTCCATTTATGTTGCATCATTATAGGTCCAGCTGCCTAAGTAGCAAAAGAGGCCCCATAGAAAAACGTCCATAAAGTTTCTCTGTGGATTTTAAAAGAGAATCATTTAACATCAAAAAGCTCCAAATGGAGGAGAACCATTGCACTGTACTTAAAGGCATAGTGGGGGATGCTCTTTTTCCGGGTGTATCATCTAAATAAGTGGTTTACCTAATTGTCAATCATTGTGGTGATATGTTTACGTAAGGCCGTCCTACCTGCTCGTCCCCATTTACCGGTGGTGAGTCTGACATTGTGGAAAAATTCTAAACCTTCCTTTGGAAAGTAAGCGTGTATGAGCGATACAAACAGTTACTTTTAAACAAAGCGTGCACGAGGAGAAATGGGCTTGTATCTAATCTTGCACGTGTTTAAAAGATATTCCCTCATGGGAGCGGGTACAGGGTTGTTTCTTTTCCTTTAATTTTTAAAGCAGAGAGGGCGGGTCGTTAAAAAATTCAGGAAAATCCTCCACTTAACCTTTAAATTTAAGATTTTAGTATCTTTATTCTTTTGCTTTGTCCTTTTCCTTGGTCCTTTTCCACAGAAGCAGGACCAAACATCATTCAGTTTGGCTTTTCTAAGCAGGTTTGTGTTTGACACACATGAAAACAAAGGAGGAACAGGATGGATGTAGAGAACAGCCTGGTGTCAGCCGTTTTTCAGACTAAACTATTGGATTTCATCAAAGCAGCTCAGGTGTCTTGACGAAAACAAAGTAAAAAAACTTTCGAAATACAATAGGCTATTGCAGCCTTCGCTGCTCGGGCCTAATTAAGTCAGTTAGACTGTAGTTTTTGTTCTGTATTTTGTTCCCAATTCATCAAGTTTATAAATGTTTATAAGGAAGTTACTCAGAGGAGCTCAAGGTTTTATAAATGCAAGTTTATAATATGATTTTATTTTGTATTTAGTTTGAGTCCTTCATAACTTCCATGCAGCATATTAATTGTGTTGTTTTTTTTTCTGAGATGGAAAGAATAAAATGCCTTAACATTAAATGCTCAAGTTAGAAGATTTGGTCAAATGTTTTTTTATTTTATAATTAGTTCTACGTTTCAATTTTGTACAACCATCAATACGTTTGACTGAGAGGGGGACTGATGGTAAGACAACATGCTCAAAGGGGAACACAAGTCAAAAAAAGTTGGGAAATATTGCCTAACAGTAAAATTAAGTGGGTTCTCCATGTTAGGGCTTGACTTTGGTCCCCATTAATTCATATTTGTCCCCAGAAGGTTGGTAATTTATCAGAAAATTCAATGAGCAATGAAAAGGACAGTGACACCAGGACCCATGCACAGATACATATATTTCCCTCTTGTCCTACTTCGCTGGAAACCAGTTTCTCATAATATTTCTAGGCCACCCTGTGGTGATATTTATAGTCATTTTATTTATGTGCTTTTACCGTGTGCATCACAGCACTGCAGCTCCCGGCGGTTTCACGTCCGGGCGCCACTGTTTATGAAGAGGGTAAGAGTGGGAGACAGGTTTAAGGTTCAGGCCAAAGCTAACCCTGTGTGGGTGTGAGCTATCTCCATTTGTGGAGCTATGTTGGTGTGGAGGTTCTGCATCAAGGCTCTCCATGCTGACTGCTTTTACTGGATGTTTGAGAGACATACTGTCCAGCGTGTGTTTTTTTGACAGCGTGGAATGAGAAGGTGCCTACGAAGAATCTCATTGGATGGAACTTTGCAGGTGCCCACAAATAGCAAGATGTCTTCAGGAAACAAGTTTGGTTGATCAGATGAAACAAATATTAAACTTATTGGACACAGTGAGGAGACAGAGTGAGGATTTCCCATCTAATGACTCTGTACCAAAGTCCAGCATGGTGGTGGAAGCATTATGCTGCATTGGTCAGTACTGATGGAAAGATAGGTGGAAAAAAGCCCCCATGATTCTTAGAAGCCTCAAGCAATGAAAAAGGGCCTTATTTGCTACAGAACTACAGAACCTGGCTGCTTAAAATGTAAAGATGATTTGAGGTCATTTTCATGGATTGCATTCGCCATCCACCAAAGTATTTTTGAACTGTGTGGAGAGTAAAGAGAGTGTGAAATACCTCAAAGGAACAAAATCCACCAGAATCTTTTTTATATTGGAAATGTTTTAATTTGCATTTAATTTGCAACATCCATCTTCAAGTCTCTGGAACATTTTCAGAGTTTTCTAAAATGAAAAAAAAAAACAAAAAGCTTCCTGCTACTAATTTTTCTTAACTTAGTGCATGAGTTGATTCTTACAATGTATTCATTATCTTTTCCACAATATCTGGATGTAAACCTCACACTGATAAAATCACTGAGAGGTTAGTTTACATAGCGCTCTCTTAATCTGTCCTCACAATCTACCCCCATGAAACATGTTTTGGTGCAAAACTAAAGGATGTGAATTATATAACAGGGAAAACAAAGTAGGATTAAGGTGATCATTTGATAAATGGTTAATTTATTGACCAAATGTGACAACAAGTGGTTGATGTGGTTGTGGAATCTAATGCAGAGTAGAAGAAGGCAGAGATGAGTTTTTGCTGATTCAATGAAAAGCCAAAGGAACAAGAAGCAGAAAAAAAAAACTAAGACCAGGAGATGTCAGGTAAAACACACATTAGGAGCAAAGTAACAATAAGAAACCAGCAATGAATAACTGCACAGGAGGTGTATATATGGGAGACAAAACAAAGACTGAGCTAATGAACTGATAAAGAGCAGGTGTGGATCGAAGGAACTAGAAGGAAGCCAAGAGAAATGGAGACTGGCACCAGAGAGTAACTCAAAAAAAGCAACACTGCTTAAATATAACAGATTGGAAAATAAACCAGTGACCAACAAAACAGAATGACATAAATAACTGAAAATTCAAAAAGAAACTCAAAAGAATTACAAAGCGGCGCTGATATATTTCTGGGCATCTGATGGGGTAAGAACCACATAGGGTTGCTCGGCTACGGCCCTCCAAGTCTGGTGTCCTACACCTTTTAGATGTTAATGAGTTCATTTTTTTATTTTTTTTAGCTGTGTTGAAGCGTAAACACAGCTAAACACACCTCAGAGACCAGAATGATAAATTCTGATGTAGAACATCAGCGTCTTCAGAAGTCTGCTCACTCAGGGTGTCGCAGGAATAGAGCCAAATAAGTGTGGTGAGGTACACATGCGCCCTGACTGGTCAGCATAAGGGATATCCCATTGGCCAAGTAGCCAATGAGCACATGATCACTCAGAGGCATAGCGACAGGACCCCACACTGTCAGACGAGGGAGGGAGCATTTACTTCCTATTTTCTCAGATCTGTAACAAACACCTTGAATATTTCCTCCTTTGGTTCGGGACTGAAACATTTATGTTTTTTAACAGCCTTTGATCCAATATCTCATCCATGAACTGAACTTGAAACCTTTCTGCAATGCTTTAATGTTTTCTTTATTTTCTTTCTGTCGTTCCTTTAATGTCCTGGATGTTTTTGGTGGATAAAAGTTGGTGTAGAAACAAACTTGCCTACATCTGCTGTTGGACTCTGGGGAACAAGATATCCTAAGGATCAGGATGAGATGATATAAAAACCTTCCTCCCAAGCCTCCTGCAGCTTTTTAAAACTCCTGACCTCTACATGAAGTGTTTCCAATGTTTGTTTTCTGTCTAGCTGAGAGGAAACAGGAATAAACCACCTGGAATGGTGCATTAGAGATCTCCATGTGGCGAGACTCGTCTGCTGACCTTTTTGGTGGTTAGAACAAGAAGAAGCATGAAACCTCTGCACCTCCATCAGGAAGCAGTTTGTTATTATCCAACTGCTCCACGTGTGAGCAAACTTATCTCACAGCGAGACAGTTCGGCATGAAAATGAGAGGAAAGAGAGAAACCATCAGCTGGAATGTATTGATGGAGACGAGCGGTGGCCAAAAGTTGTGACTGGAGGCAGCTCTGCATCCCTACCACTGGCATTTCCCCCCGGTGTGAATGAAAACAAGGTGTGTAGCTGTGCTGGAGGGTTCACATTTTCTGAAGGGGATAAACAGAGCTGTCGGTTGAAGGTAGAGTAGAGTGAAACAGCAGCAGTAATTATCTGGAAAATCCTCACATAAATAAAAATCTCCATGTTTCCAAACCGGGCTCTGATTTATGGCCAACTGATGGATTAAAGGCTGTGTTTGGGAAGTACAGCAGGAAGAAGGAAGCACTAAAGATGTCACCAAGAAAATACTGTTAGAAATGGTCTTTTTTACTCCTGCAGAGTGCAAATATACAGTCAGCATCAGAAATAAAGACTTAGGCTGCTTAGGCTTTGTGTTTCAAAGTCAGCTGAAAACCAAATAATGACACATTAAGTAAACATTAAAAGACCAGTTACCAGACATCTCAATTTGTGGCTGAAGTGCCAGATGTTTTACTTTTGTCCCACAAACGAAAAAATTTCCATAATCCATCCATCCATTTTGTCCCACTTAGTCCTTGTCAGGGTTGCGGTGGGGCGGGTGCCTATCTCCGGCAGACTATGGGTGAGAGGCGGGGTACACCTGCCTCTGGACAGGTCAGCAAGGCAACACAGAGACACACAATCATGCACACACACTCACACCTAACAGCAATTTAAAGAAGTCAATTAACCTTTCAGTCATGTTTGTGGACTGTGGGAGGAAGCTGGAGTACCCGGAGAGAACCCACGCATGCACAGGGAGAACATGAAAACTCCAAACAGAAAGACCCTGGGCCAGGAATTGAACTCAGAACCTTCTTGCTGCCAAACATCAGTGCTACCCACTCTTGCACCATGCAGCCCTCAAGAAAACATGAAAGTTATTTATTTTTCTTTATGCAGGTTGTTTTGTTCAGATATTAATTTACGGTCCCATAAGAACCACCTTTTGTAGAAGGAAGTAAGAGCAGTGCACAATCCCTAAGCCAGCAGCTTAAACCAGTACGGCTCAGGGCTGCTGACCTCAACAGCACCTTCCTCTCTTTGCACCCATTTCATCTACCTTTAATGAGGAAGGTACAAAGAAATCAGATTGTCCATCCATCCATTTTCTGACACGCTTTATCCCAAGGGGTCGCAAGGGGTGCTGGTGCCTATCTCAACCTGTCTACGGGCGAGAGGCGGGGTCCACTCTGGACAGGTCGCCAGTCCATTGCAGGGCAACACAGAGACAAACAGGACATACAACCATTCACACACACACTCACACCAAAGGAGAATTTAGAGAAGCAAATCAACCTAACAATCATGTTTTTGAACTGTGGGAGGAAGCCGGAGTACCTGGAGAGAACCCACGCATGCTTAGGGAGAACATGCAAACGCCACGCAGAAAGACCCCGGGTCAGAAATCGAACCTGCAACCTTCTTGCTGCAAGGCAACAGTGCTGAAATCAGATTGTTTCATTGCAAAATGATCTGTGATTTCTGCAGTCCTCTGGTGATGTCTTCCATTTGGAGAAGTTTAAAATTGAAAATTTGGGTGAAAGAATGGCATAAATTGTAGTTTATGTAAGACCTGTTTTGTATCTTCATCACACTGAGCGTCAGTATGCAACATAAAGCCTTCATCTGCACGCTCTTATTGTTGGACGAAAAAACTTTCATCCTATTTAACATCGAATTATGGTCTCCAGCAGGACACGCTGAACATTACTGAAGGTTTGTGGTGTTTTCCCCTTTCAAGGCATCAGAAGCAGTTACCAGTTACTCATTTTTACTTGTAGTATTTTTTTGTTTCAATTTTTACTTAAGGTTTTCTTTTGGGATATTTATATTTTTATTTATTTATTTGGTAATCAGCAGAGATGGCAGCAAAGTACTGTTAGGTTTTATTATTTATACATCATGTGCACTGTTAATTTGTTAGTCAGATTAGACAGAGCAGAGGCCTTCCTTCACATTGTGGGATATCACGGTGTGTGCGAGGAGGTCATCTAATCAAGACAGCCTTAAAGTGTCTCTAAGAGTACACAGAATATGGGCACATCTTGGAGCGGTCTGATAGGAGAGCTGCTGTATCTGTAACCCTGAGACAGAGAGGCAGCCTGCATGGAGTTCAAGACATGGATGGCGTGTCAGTTTCTGATACGGACAGCTAAGCATCCACATGATGCGACACAGACTCAGAAGGTATAAGAAGCAGGTGATGACGTTGTTAGGGGCTCCAAACTTTGCGGGGCGCTTGCGGACGTGATTTTTGAACCACAGCTGTGCATATAGCTTCGAAGCATTTTTCTCTGTCCTGTAGCGACCTGATTTGGAATAAACTCTGTGCACTTTTTTACTCCTGTTTTATAGTCCTTTTTATATGGTTTTAGCAAGTTTGAGTTAAGAGTAGTAAATAACTTGCTCCCAGGAAAAGAACCGTGTGAGGAGGCCCGGGGCGATACAGCCTTTACTTCCAAGGGACAAATCCTTCTCACTTTAACAGTACTCACTTTCCGCACGTTGGAGTAAAAGTACAGTTAAAAAATTTTAAAAATACTCTGGTAAAAGTGGAAGTACTGATTAAACTTCTTTACTCAAGTAAAAGTAACAAAGTACAGGCTTGTAAATGTGCTTAAAGTATAAAAGTAAAAGTAGAAACCACTTTTTTCATGCCGTTTGCCTACATTTTAAATGGATGTCTGCCAATAGGACTAGATCTCCGTTGTGTTCATTTTTCAATCATCTAGAGTCCTTCCATACTACTATGCTAGCATACACAGCCACCACCAAGCTGCAATGGATTTGCAGCTTTTATGATCCCCGCCGAATCTGTCGATTCATCTTGTAGTGAAGCGTCAAATGCAACGTAGATTCCCATCCAATTAGATTGAATTTGGTATTTGTGAGAAAACGGCTCACCAGCTCCTGTGTCTCACGTCAGAGGGAGGAGTAAAGCAGATGACTTACAAAAAGGTGGTAAGAACCAGTGGACAACAAAATTCGAGTTCAAAAGCGTGTAGCGGTTTATTTACTGGCGCAACGGTGAAGACAAAAAAAATAAATAAATACTTTCAAATAAAGAAAACCAAAACCGGCCATTGCAGGCAATACAAAACACTGACAGCCTCACAGCAAGCTGACTTTAAATATAGTCTCTCTAAGCAGACCTTCAAAAGCAGTTTCTCAAAGCAGTCTCTCCAAGCAGCCCCCCTAAGCCATTGGGAGTGTGCCCCTTAAATAGACCCACCAATAATCAGCCAATTGCGGACAGCCCAACTAAACAGCGGCAAATCGCCAATAAAGCACAGTTAACATTGTAGAAAATAAAAACAGACAATAGCATCATTCATACAAAAACATACATATTTATGAAATAGTTTAACCATACTAACATTACTATTTCACCTACTTATTACCATGCAAACAATTATTACATACATTGAAATCCCACTTAACACCCCTGCCTCCCTAATAGTCTTTTCCAATGCCCTGGGACAATGGATAAGAGACTGGCTCGATGTGGCGGTCACGTGTTTCCGGCACGGACCGGTATGCTGACGGACTAAGGAAGATTTGTGACTGGGAAGCGATTTCTCAATATCGTTCTTGGCGTTCGGTGTAACTCGTGAGCACGTCATCAGCCTCAGCCCGGTATCGCTCAATTCTCAGGAACGCCAGATCGAGAACACATCAAATCCCGGATGTTGTTCTCGCCCCCACCCTCTTTATCAAGCATGCATCAGAGCAGACTTGTGCGTTCTTTCAGGCCGCGACCGCTTCCCCAGAATGCCCCATGGCAGCAGCTTGATTCCAGACAGCGCTCACAGTGTTAAGTTAAACATTCCCATTTCTGCTGCTGTTGTTCTTCAAAGGAGATGCGTTTTGAAATCGTTTGAGGCGATATAACATTATACATTGAAGCCTCCCTGTGTGGTCTGGATTTACAGAGTTAGTGCAAATTAAAAAAAAAGTCCGGCGTTGAAGGCGGACCAGAGTGACCAAAAAACAGACCCTCCGAGGGTAACCGCAGCCAGGGCTAAATTTACCCCCGTCTGTAGTGCACTTCTCTCGGTCTAGTTATGTGAATGAACTTCTACGCTCGTTCTGATGGTTGGGATCCCCGGTAATTTTAAAAAAATTTTTAAGCTTTAGAAATTAAAGAAATATTGTTTTCAAAATGTTTTGTGGCAGGGAATAAATAGTTTTGACTGTTAAAGAAATGCTAAACAGCGTTGCATGTGATAATCTAATAACTAAAATACAACTATGCAATACATACGTGTGCTTGCGTGTGCTCGTCGATCTCGTCAAGTCCGGATCTTCCCGCGCTCGCAAGAACGGACTTTGAGCGAAAAACGGCAATCACGTACTTTCGCGTTCGTGTGAATTGAGAAACGTCCCTGGGAAGTTTTATTGCCGACTTACAGAATGTATATTAAAAGCTGTCGCAGTGGGTACCTTCAGAGTGTTTGCTACGCTGGTGAGTAAATAAAGTGTTGAATGAAAGGTAGTTGTATTTCGGAACTTAGTGAAAATTACCGGGTGAATTGTTTGGAACTGCCGCCCGCCACTGGCGGTGAGCCGGTCTGTGGTGCATGCTGGGAAATGTAGTGTGAAGGATGTGGCAGCATGTGCGTGATAGGCGGCGGCTACACTTTGGGAACAGAGGGGAAAACTGCCTCCTGCGTTTTCACAGTATTGATGACGTGAAAAAATAACAACGGTAACTCCATTGAAATGATTCAAAACTAAAGTAACGAGCCAATTTTTCCCAAAATGTAATTGGAGTAGAAAGTACATGGATATTTATATATGTAAAATGTAAGTGCAGTAGAAGTAAAAGTAGTAGCCATAAAAATAAGTAGTAAAGTAAAATGTAAAAATATCAGAAAAATCTACTTGAGTACAGTAACGAAGTATTTGTACTTTGTTACTTCCCATCTCTGGTAATCAGACTGTTCTTTTCTTATAGTATTTATTCCTTATAGTATTAAACCCAACCACAGAGAAGTAACTGCATTAAAGGCAGAGTGCTTAATAAAAACTGGACAAAAAGACTTACAGCAAAGACTGAGGGAAGAGCATGATATGGAGCGCACAGAGATATATATATAAAAAGAAACATACAGAGCACAGAAAAAAACAACACATTGTTGGCTAAAACGGAAACAGATTTTAAACAATAGAACAGAAATTAAAAATAATCAATTATCAAAAAGCAAAAAAAAATCACCCAAGGATCATTGCACCTCCCGGGGGTCGCTATAAATTTTTCTCCTGTAGGCCTTGACCAGCTTGTGTCCTGTTTTGTTCAAACATTGATCTCATCTTTATGTTTATGAGTCTTTAAATGTTTTTTCTCAGCTTCCACCTCTCTGGTTTCTCCACAGATCTCCTGGTACCTAACGTTGCAGAAAATAACATGTTGAAGTTTGAAAACTTCATAAAAAGCGTATTTCTAAATATTTACATGATGAGGCAGGACGGGCGCTTGGTAACCTTCTGGGTCCTCCTAAATCAATGAGTTCAGGCACTGGTGGAGCATCGAGGGGGGATTGGGAGGTGCCTTTATGTAAACCTTCTCTGAAGGAGAGAAGTAGTCGGCCTCGGCAGATGGCCGCTCACACTGAGCCTGGTTCTGGAGGTTTCTTCCCACACCTTAAGAGGGAGTTTTTCCTCTCCACTGTAGCTGCTCTACCAGCAGTAGAGGTGGTCAGCAGCACCAAAAGTCCTGGGGGTGCACATCACAGACAACCTCACCTGGACTGTAAACACCACCTCACTGCTCAAAAGAGCATACAAGTGCATGTACTTCCTGTGGATGCTGAGCAGAGCCCACCTGCCCCCACCCATCCTCATGACCTTCTACAGAAGCGCCATAGTGTCATGGTTTTATCAAAAGATCTGACCCACATGCAGAAAACCAAACAGAGAGACCAGGGGAAGGTTTAACAGAGGGTGAAGGGGAAGATTCTACGATTAGTTCAGGCTCAGTGGGAAATTAGTGTCTTTGATTTGAAAAAAGGGAATAAAGGCAACAGGACTCACGTTTCCAGAAAAAGGTGTCTTTCTTTGATCCAGTCGGTGTGGGTTGTTCCAGTAATAGACTTGCTCGTTGGAGGGCAGACAGTGTTTAACGAGGTTGAGGTGTTTTCTTGAGGAACGGAGGAGCTGACTGGAACTTAGATTTCTTGCCATACTTGAATGGTTTCTTGTGGAGATGAATCCCCTGCTCAGAGAGAAGCCCCCAAACAAATCCTTGGGGAAAAGTAGATCCAAAACACCAGTTTGAATCCTCAGCTCAGTTTGATGCTCAGAGAATCCTTCCAGGGGAGAAGGTCCAAAACATCCAGTTTGAAGGATGACTTCCTGCCAAGAGGCAAAGACAAAAAAAATAACAAGGTTAAGACTCAGGTGACAAAAACTTAGTTTGTCTCAGCAAAACTCAGCTTGGCTAGAGTACCCAGTATTGCTTGTAACCCAAACACTCATGGCGTCGAGGTAGTGGCAGTCAGTCGGACAAGAGTCGACTCCGGTAATGAGGCAAACATCATCCGGAGGTATGTGAGAGGCCAACGAGAACGAAGCGCCACCTACAATTGGTGGAGGGAAGACAAAACAAAACACACAGAGAAGCTGAACATTTATGGCCCCTTCTTCCCTCCATAAAAGACGGTTCATCCCAGCTGCGTGTCCCGAAGCCTGTTAACATCATCAATGACCCCCTGACACGGTCATCAGGTGACTGTTCGATCCTGCTGCCGCCTGGGAAAAGGCTTTGGAGCATCAGCTTTAGGACCAGCACATTCCGAAACAGCTTTTTCCCCACCGCCATTAGACTGCTTAACTGTTGAAAAAAAACTTTAAAATCATGTTGCAGACTCTCGCATCAGAATGATAAACATCAAACCAAAATACTGCATAATTGCAGCATATATATTAAGCTCTAAAATCCAATATCAATGGTATTTTTTCAAGACCATATTTTTTTTCCAGACTGTTTACATTTGATCACTGTTGCACTTTAAGAAATTGAACTGTCATGAAAGCTTTACAAAAGGAAATGTCATTAAAAGTTGACAGTTTAAAAGTAAATCTAAGTCTAAGCAATGTAATGAGCTGCGATGCGATGAGCTACATGCTCATGTAGGAGGAGTAAATCCTGCAAAGTCAATGACTCGATGTAATCAGTTGTGGTTCCTTAAAATGAAAATTTAATTTCTAAAAGTTCTAAAATGTTTTATTATATTTAAAAAAAAAACTTTTCACATTATGATTTTTTTTTCAGTTAGAGACAGACATTAGCTTAGACTGTACATGATGGATATTCTAACATGTATATACACTATACAATAACATGTTTGTTAAACAGTTCATTATACATACACATCCAGATTAGCAATTATTTAACATTTACTCTGTTATGCAAAGGGTTTGCTGTATCAGCAAATTTGAGCAATTGCATAAATAAAACTTGGTGAACCTGATCTTTGCAGACCAGAAATATCCCATAAAGGCGTTGCTAGACTGAGTGTTTATCTGCTGGTATTTCAAATGTTCATGTTGAAGCATATTTGAAAATTTAAAACTCTAAGATGTTGGATTTAGCCAACAGTTAACCATGAAAGGTCCTTATACTCTTTATTGTTATGACAGAATCTGTGTTGTTTTGTTTTTTTTATTCATTAATTTTTGGTGTTTGTGAAAACCCTCACACCTTTTTATTCCTCTTTTTTTCTGACATGTCCAAAAAAAGTGAAATATTAATGTGGTTTAATGGAGCCAAGTTAAACAGATAGTCAGAATGTTTTACATCTTTAGAGGAAGAAGTTCTTTCCTGCGGCTTAAGGTGTGTTTAGTTTGAAGAAACTTGTTATGATTGATGAAACCCTAAAGAAGATATCTCCTCTTTTCAACACGTGGCACTGATAACGGTGCACAGCATGCAGGCTGGATGAAAGCACGCCAGTATCTGCAGTTTCTAAGCAGGTCTGTGTGTGGCCAGGAAAGTAATCCACTTTATTTTAACTAAACACATTCATTACCTACTGTAGATTAAATAAAAGACTATGCAAAACCCAGCTAATATCTTCCTTTCTCTTTAACTGAAAGGAAGGTTTTATGCACTGCAAAACCTTTCTTTTTGCAGTGCAAAAAAAAAAAAGTTTTTTTTCTTAAAATTAGTGTACTTACCCTGATCTGCCAATGCAATGAGCATTTCTAGCCTTAAAGTAATAACTACATATTGTGCACTTGGAATAAGAGATTGATCAAGAAAGGAACCTTTGAACAACAAAAAACAAAACGATGAACAGAATTTAAAATTAAGGGTAACAAAACCACCACAAAAAGAAAAAAATGGAATATTATCACCATCTCAACAGAAAAGGGCCATTGGGAACAAAAAAAATATCTTATAGCCAAACAAATAAATCTAAGCCCTCTTAATTTACAGAAAATGTTCACCTCTGTGATTTTTAATAAACCAAGTTGGCTTAGAACAAGCCGAAGGTCTGTAGGAGATCAGCGAAGGAATCTGCCTCTCAACCATATTTCAAGACACTGGAAGTTACAGACCGTAAATCCAGAGTTAATGTTGACTTTAAGACTTAACTTTAGATCAAGCCGGTGTTTGATTTTCCTCCTCGGACCAAAGAACACGATGATAAACCTTAAAATGCCTCTCAGAGAGAACAAATGATCTCTTTTTGGTTCCTTCTGACCTGATTCTTTTTTTCTTGGTTGTAAAAGCTGAAGTCCTGCAAGTAGAAAGGAAAGGAAAACCTGTTCAGAGCGTGAGGTTAGATCATTTATATAGTAGGCCAGCATTAGAAGCTGGTCGGTTCTGGTTCAGAACAGTTTCTGATGAATGGAGAATCGTTTCTTGCAGGGCCGTTCAATAAAAGCTTTCAACTGAAATGTGGCCAAAAGCGTCTGGGGTGTTTGGGGATTCAGTTCTTGGATACCTTTCTGTCCTCCTGTCTGATGGAACAAGCAGTTCTGAAGGACCCAGCTCGTCTTTGCACCAAGAAGGAGAACACAACCAGTAAAACCATTCATGTGCACCATGCTACAACAGAGCCCGGCATTATCTACATATTTTTCTCAGCGTAAAACAATGAAATGAATGAGTCATTATTTAACTTGTGCAGATCTTGGAGGCATTCTGAGGAACAAAGTGGCTTTTTGAATTTGCTGTATTGGAGCAGGGACTCCTAAAACAGGGAACCACACACTGCAAAAAGTGTAAAGCTAAATAAGTAAAACTTCCTTGAATTAAGTGCATTGGTTCTTGAATTGAGCAGGTAAGCAACATACTTTGCCAATTGAATTAGACAATTTACATTTAAAATAAGAAAAAACAACTGCCGTCTCTTTTTTTAAGTGCATAATATCTGATTATCTTATTTTAAGGCTAAATAAACGTATTCCATTGGCAGGTCGTCCCATTTCCCCACTCAAATTAAGGGTAAATACACTTATTTTAAGGATATTTTTACTCATTTTAGAATCGTTTTTGCAGTGCACACCTTGCTGACAGAAAGTCAGTGTTGGTGTTTATTATCAGCAGACGAAGCAAGATATTTTACTTGCCACTTGTGCAGGGGCCCGCAGCCTTTAAGGACTGAACAAACCAGGTATGTACGACTTCTTAATCTCCGATCCAACTTTTTTCGATGTCACACTGACTGCATGAAGAGAGGCTCCGACTAGGCAAGGTGAGAAGATCTGCAGAGATTTCTTTCACTTCTGTCTCTGTTCTATACACAAGTTAAAACAATTTCCCACATTTGACTTGGACTAATAAAAAGTTAAAAAAACAACAACAAAAAAGACAAAAACACCAGTGAATTCTATAAAGCAAAGCCCTTCCTTATGAGTCTATGCCGCATTTCATACCAGATCAGATAGAGGATGCTCAAAGATTGAAAACATAATGAGGTCTACATCTAAAGAAAAGAAAAACACAGCAATAAACACCATGGGACGGTTTCTATGCTGACTGAGGCAGAGAGATGATTCTCAGAGAGAGATCTGTGAAGTTTATGGACGTTTTTTTTGTTTTTATAACGAGGTGAGAGATACACCGCACTTACCTGCTCTGTCTGCCCCTCGTTATTTTTGTTTTTGCAAGGCTCTTCCATTTTCTGTCCTGAACTGCTATCATGGGTAAAGTATTCTTTTTTAATGTTTTATTCATTGTTTTTGCACAAGTCTGTACCGCTTGCTATAGACGCAATGTGAGAATCCAAAACTGATTCTTTCTCTGTGCGATTAAAAGATTTTTTATTTTCCCCCAAAGCGGATGTGTTTTACATCATAACCAATCTAGAGTCACAGGTTGCAGATCCATCATTCAGGGTCAGATGGGTGGAGTGAGAACAGCAGGTTGTTGCTTAGTGAAACAAATGCGGAAATTTTATTTAAAACATGAAGGGAAAAGAAGCAATCAGAGGGTGTCTCGTCATAAACTGGAATATAGCATCATCCTCTGCAGGTGTTAGACCACCCCATCATGGAATGTGTACGTCTAGACTGAAAGCTTTCCAAGCTGATGGTTAAATTGCTTTGTTTCCACAGAAAAAAAGATCACTTTATTCCTGGAGATTAAAGGCAGGTGAATCATCAACACAGCACTTACTTATGATTTAAAGTCGGATATTAAAATGTTCTCGGCTGCTCTCCGATCTAAAGCCAAAACAGACTGAAGTGTCCAGAAACACCCACGTTCCCTGGCTCCACATCCAGAATACGATCTTCAAACAGCCGCCGTGTCCAAGCCACAAGCAAATGCAGCACATTAATAAGTATGAAATAATATGCAAATGAATGCCCCTACATGCTGGGAGAGGTCCACACAGCTGTGAGTAGAGGTGTCAAACACTATGTGCCAGAGAAAACTGCACTGCTTCTCATTTCAAGCAGCTATTGGCACAGCTTCAGGGTGAAATTCCTCCATAACATCTTCCAGAAAAAAAACATGAGCGCTTTGACTTAAGAGTTAAACAATGATCAGGTTGTCCAAGCCAGATCTGATAGCGAAGGAAGGAAGGAAGGAAGGAAGGAAGGAAGGAAGGAAGGAAGGAAGGAAGGAAGGAAGGAAGGAAGGAAGGAAGGAAGGAAGGAAGGAAGGAAGGAAGGAAGGAAGGAAGGAAGGAAGGAAGGAAACTAGTGTCAATCTCTGTTTTTCATCTCAAGGTTTTGTTTTGCAAGCTCGTATTTGAATAGAAATGGTGAGCATAGCCCGAAGCGGTAAATCTACATTTCTGGCCTTTGCTAAGCTAAATAATGTTTAATAATACATCGGAATGTGTAAAATGGATCTCCTAGGAGTAACAAAATGCACCTGAAGCTTGAGAGCAAGCTTCCGATGGAGGAGGATTTCCTAAACTCTGAGGAATCCTGATTACTTTCTTTCTTGGAATCTCTTCAGCATGAAGGGAACTAAGAGGAACCCTAATCAAAGTCTGGGGAACAGATTTTTAACTTCATAGAGACGTGGCTGTCATGTTCTTTGGAGGTAGGGTCTTTGAACGCTGACTCTGGACCAGCCTGTTCAGCTCTGGAGGTGTGCGCACCGTTCTCTCTGGGGAAACACACACATACAAGCCTCCCTGAAACATTGTTAAGTGGTGTAATGGGGCGACCATTAAAGTTGTGTTCGATGAAGTTAAGTCTAGTGAAACAATCCCCCCTCCTCAGCAATGATGGTGGAGGGCATCTGTTTCTGATTACAGCCGAGCAGGAAAACACAATAGCCCTCTTCAGCCGAGCTCTTGATCCTGTTCGCTCCGATTTGGCCTGACACTTTGCCACAATTCCCGGCCACAAACAGAAACACTTGAAACCTGAAACTCATAAACAGCCCATGTTTCTGCTTAACGACTGATTTCTGGGCTTGACGAGGCAAACCACAGAGTCACTGCAAGGTAATCTGATTACAAGATGCAGAGAAGAAAGAGACGGCTGCTGCTCTGGTCCCTTTCTTCAGCTCAATGTCTTTACCACAAGTTGACCTCACTTCGACATGGTTTAAACCCGCTAAGCATCACAATTAAATCAGTGAAAGTTTTTTGTAAGATATGAAACTGAAGACACAGTAGTTCCAGGCTTTCATGTAAGAAGTCAGAACAGGAAAGTTTAATTTTTTTCCTGGTATGTGTTGTCTTCAGGAGGAGTTTCGCTGCAGTCTGTTTATACTTCAGTCACAGTATGAATATTGGTGTGGACAAGGGAAAAACTAAAGCTTCCCTTTGACTCTAACTTCAACTCAAACATATCACTGAGTCTCTATAAGTAAGAAAGGCAAACTGTTAAGTTTTCAAATCCCTCCCCTGTGACGTCCGATTTTCTTCTACACTTAAAACTTGCTATTTAGTAAAGTTTATAGTTGCTCAGGTTATCCTGAGCTGCAGTATTTCTGTAGTTATGCTGCTATAGGCTTAAGCTGCTGGAAGACAAAAGGACCACTTTCTGTCACTGTGCTTTTTTTGTTCTCATAACTGCACATGTGGGGAGTGTTGGACTAGTGGGTTAGAGCAGTGCACTTGTGCTCTGAGAAGGTTGCAAGTACCTGGTTTGAATGCCACTGCCTCCACTCTGGGTTCCTGGGCAAGACCCTTAACCCCCTAATTGCTCCCCGGGTGCCACACAATGGCAGCCCACTGCTCCCCAAGAGGATGGGTTATTAAATGCAGAGGTAAACTTCTCCAATGTGAGATCAGTAAAGTTCAGTTATTATAATTATGTCATGGTCTTTCTGTGTCCAACCATGTCTAACTAATTACAGAGCTCCTGCTAGGAATTTCATGTTTTCTTCTCAACTGCATAGAAGTTTTAGTGTCTCAAACGAGGGGTGTAAATAATAATCGTTTTTAATCAATGCATCAGTCCAACAGTCGACGATCTGATGCATCGACACGTTTGCAAGAGTATCGATTCATGTTTTTTTTCCCTCAGGTCTATTTTTATCCATTTGCTCCTGGGTGTAATTCTCCCTCCCGTGCTGCGTTGGCGCTAAACCTATTTTGCCCTCCTTCCTCCCTTCCTGGTTATACTCTTACAGCAGTTTGTTGCAGTAAGCTTGACACAGACAACCCCCCAAATGACCACTAATCCCTAGGTGACATCAGTGGCCTATCCAGTGGGAGGGATCAGAGCCACCTTAAGTTTTATCCTCCCTAATTCTTTTGTTATACCTACAGTATATTAATATCAGTGCTCCAGCTGTCCGCGGACGAGAGGTGGGGTACACCCTGGACAGGTTGCCAGTGCATCACAGGGCACAGATATAACCAAAGCAACCAGATAATATTCATATACTTCAGTGCACCAGTAGCCTTTGCTTTGACAGTGAAGTGACAGGAAATAGGGTGGAGACAACAAAGAGACATCTGAAAAAGCCAACAAATAGGGCACCCAAAACCATTTTGAGAGCCAAAAAGTTAATTCAACTATTGTCACCCATTCCAGGTAGGCAATAAAAAGTTCACTTTGTATTAGTCTTTTTCCTGCTTCACAGAGGTAGGCAGCAGCTTGACAAAGCCATGATGGCAATTATTTTACATCCAAGTAGTTTGCAGTTCTTCATATATACACACACACGCCAATTTTAAACCGATGGTATCGGAATGATATCGGTAACGATACTACACAGCCAGGTATCAGGTATTGGGCCCAAAAATGGCACCAGCGCAACACTAGTGCTTATCAGAGAGACAACAAGTGAAAGAAGATGTCCCTGAGACATTTTGCTTTTAGCACTGTGTAGCGCTGACCTGAAGGTAAAAGTCTAAACTGCCTCTAACCAGGATCTGTGGGTTCTGCAGAAATGCTACATGTAGCTACCCTAAAGCTGCAGAAGTCCTGGAATGGAGTGAAGAATAGACCTGATGATCCTCTCTGTAGATCTGGGTGTTTGCACTTTTACTGTTATGTGGATGAGCTGAACCACACAGAGATGGAGGAATAAAGACAGACTTAATTAGTGGATGCCTTACTGCCAATTTGTGGTAAAAACACCAGATTTCATGCAGGCAGTGAAGAAAAAAACAACTTGGTCAACAAATCGAGACTTCAATAATCACTTCCATATCTTGATCAAAGTTGTTAAGATCAACCTAAGATCTAGATAAAATTCTGAAAGTAGTCAATATAAACCTAACACATTTCTAAATAGATCAACACAAGCACAGAACAGATACAGATTTAATTCAATTTCAAAAAGAGATAAAAACAGAAAAACAAAAACAATTTGTTTCTTTTCAGTCCAGGAAGCAATGTTCTTCACTATAATGTTTGTGAAAGTACACAAACCTCAGTTAGAAATATGGTGGACATTAATAGTGACCCAAAAAACAGCCCAGTCCTTTTTTCTCTTAAACAATTCTTTTCCATCAAAGCAAAGGAAAGAGGATCCACACCACAAGTCAATTCCCCAATTATGCTTCATTTCCTGTTGAGCTGACCCCCCCTTTAACACCATCATAAATCACAGGAAATATCAGTCACCATAAATCATACATACAGATTTAAATCAGCTGTTTTCATAATCCTCTGGCCGTATCTCACATGGACTAATGTGTGGAAATCTGTGATAATTAAATCCAGAGGCTGTTCCTGCACCGTCTCCTGGTGCGCCAGCGCTCAGCTCCTTCAGCTCCTTCCAACTCTACTGCAGCGTGACAGTAGCTCACATTAACTCTGGTTTCTAGGAGCTGTTTGTCTTCATGGTGACTTTTCTGTGACCTGTAAATGGCTCTTTGAACAGTTCTGAATTAAAGATGTTGAAACAAACTTTTAGCTACTTACTTTTTGTGAAAAGACAGCCGTGCAAATGGTAAAATACCTGGCCAAGTCCAACATTTATTGACTGATTATTATTAATGTGAGTACCTTAATCAAACAGGATGTTTGTTGAATGCATACAACATTTTTAAGCTCTATGCCAAAATAGAGACACTAGTGATGAACTCCCAGATTGATGCATTAATCTAGGACGTCATAAAGTGATTCCAGACAATCTGAAGTCCATCTTCCTACAGAGAAGGAAGATTATTCCCAGAAAGAGGACATCTCAGCACAAGCAGCTTCCAATATTCCCAGCTCTGGACGTCCCAGCAGATTTGGGTAAAAGTGAAAGCAGGAGGTTCAGAGAGGTGACCAAAAACCAAAGCGACTCTACACAGATTCTACAGTCCACCATCAGCAGATTAAAGGTCATAATGGGACAACATATTGTTTGTTTGAGATGGTCAAAGGTACTCCTTGTGAACAAAATATAATATAATAGAATTTAGATGGCTAAGACCAAAGGAAAGATGTTGGGTCGTAATTAAAGCATTTTCGGAAAAAAGAAATGTAGTATCTCAACACCATGGGCGTAGGTTTGCATAAGGACCATATAGGACATGTCCCTACCAAAATTTTGAACCGACCTAATTGTCCCTACCAATAATTGGATGTGTGCAGCAACATGTTTTATAATTTACAGCAGTAGTTGTTGCAGCAGTGGCTTCTTTTCCTCTTTCTGCAGCAGCTCCTCTGCCTGGTCTCTCCTGTCCCTTTCACGTAGCAGCGCATGGAACCGTGCTGCTGTTTAACTCTACTCTCATTGGTTGTTTCTGCCTTAGGTTCCCTTCTCTTCTCTGATTGGCTGTTTTCTAGTCCGCGTGTGCTTGGAGCACAAAATTGAAAAATTTATTCACAATAGAATGCAGCGGTTACTACAATAATAAATATTAGGCTACAAAACTAAGTCCCAATTAAAAAAATGAATATCATGTACACAAAAACTTTTTTTCTTTTTATAAAACTTAAATATTCTGAGTCAGCCAGGAGTTCTGAAGACTGCTGGAAAATGGGCAAATAAAGGCTGTAAGCCATCAACATTTCTGATTCTTGTACAGCCAACCAGAAAAAGGAAATGTGAGGGTTTCCTTTTTACCGATATTTAGTTGATATTACTGTTTTAATTTTTTTTGTTTTTATTTTTACAATTTGATATAACTAACTGATCTAAGTGGGTTGCTCTGTGGGGAAAGGCATATTTTACATTTTATATTACTGTATGTTTTAAAGGTACTCTATACTCCAGTTAATGATGAATCACTTACTAAATTAGTTGACGATTATTGAAATAATCAATTAATATGATTCATTTTTTTCAGCCCCAGATGAAATACATGAAATTGGATACACAGAGTAACTACAGCCCAGATGTTCAACTTTTTATAGTGAAGTGATACAGAGAGAGAATAGTAGGTACAAATATTAGAGTGGGGTTTAACTCTGCACAATTCTATATCTTCAAAAAGAAAATACTGTATTTACCTTCTCTAGTCAATTGATCAAATGAAACCGCTTTTCAAAAGTGGAAAATAGTCCTAATTCCACATTCATCAGAGCCGGTGATACTTCAAACATTGATAAAACAGCATCTAATGAGTGTAGAGCTTATAACATTTTTATTACAAAATGTTGCTTTTCTCTTTTAACAATGAATTCCTCTTATCAGTACAGATGCTCACATCGAACATAAAAAAGGGCATGCATATTGCAGCACCAATGACAACCGACTGATAGTGTCCCTACCAAAGTTCAAATCAAACCTATGCCCTTGCTCAACACCACAACAATAGGATGATCATATGGGTTTGTTTTACAGCCAAAGGATTAAAGAATAACTTATAAACTCCTCTGTTTGAATAACTGTGATGGATTCAGTTAGACCTTCTTTCATACTGGATCATCAACTTGTATCAGAGCCACTTTCACCAAGCTCTGTCATGAATTTGGTTCTGTTTAAGTTTTAGCTTTGACTTTTCATTGGTTTTATTTCCATTTTGTGTTGTTCTATCTAGTTATTTTTGATTGTATTTGAGTTCTTTGGTATTTCTTGTTTGCCCTCTGTTGCAGTCTCCTTTTCCCTAGCTCCCTTCTAGATTCCTCTGTTCACACCTGCTCCCAATCTGCTGATTAGCCTGGTTTTTGTTTCTGTCTCCCATATATGCACCCCCTGCTCAGTCACTGCTGCTGGTTTTTTGTCATTGCCCCCTTGTTGTCAGTATTCCTGGTTTTTCAATATTTTTGGATTTTGTGGATTTATGTTTGTGGATATTTGCTTCTGTTGCTTTTTTGTTATTAAATCTGCAAGAAACCACTTCAGCTTCAGTCTCTGCAATTGGGTCCTCTGCAGACTTCCACCCAGCTTGACAAGCTGCACTTAAACAACCAGTAAGGCAACGTCAGGTTTAGTTCCCTGCCTGGTGACGTGTGACAGGAAATAGGTAGAATCTAACCTACAACATTCTGGAAAACTGCTCTGAGTCACAGTAGAGAAGGATTTTGGATCAACAGAGCAATATTCCCAACACAGCAGCAGATCTGGAATAGAAAAGGTGTTTCAGTGGCCTAGTTAAAGTCTTTAAATTATGTGGGGATGTTACAATGTTGCAGAAACACAGGTTTCAATTTTTTATAAGCCCTTTACAATGGTGTCAATAATTAATTTCAATTATTTGCCTGCATCTAGCTTAACTATGTAGGTGGTTCCAAACAAACGGATATGAAGAATAAATTCATCTGCTTCATAGAAAATATATTAAGCAGCTTAATTTTCCCTGAGAAGTTATAGTTAATGCTGTAAGTTAAAATCTTCTGAAGCGTGCGGCTCTTTAAAGTCATAGGGAAACGGCTTTTCCAACCGTTGCAGTTCTGGATTCTCTTGAGTGGTGCATGACTTTACACGAGTGAATAAAGTGAATGTGATTGGTGGATTATCAAGAGGGCCGAATTGTTGTGGTGGAAGTTTCACTTGCAAGTTTGGTTGTGGCCGGTTTCTCTGAAGCATCTTGCTAACCTGTTAGCAACTTAGTGCTAATTAGGTTCCCAATGGGAAATTCCATTGGGACCAAGTAGCACTAAATTGGTGACTTAAAAACGACACACGTCAAGGAACGCTATGGACAGAGGAAAACATGCAAGAGGAGGGAGAGTTTAGTGTCGGAGGTCATGGATGAGTCTCCTCCGTCATCCATTTTTATTTAGAGGAGGAAAGCGGGGGAGGAAGATGTTGTGGAAGAGGAGGCCCAGGGCGGCAGAAGCTTGGATGGTGTACCAAACCAGCCGTACACGTTTGAGCCCTTGCCTGCAAGCGCTGCCAGTTCTGTTAGCTCTACCTGCTGAAGACACAGGCGTCCATCCCGTGAACACTGGGGCCGAAACTCAATGGGAAAGGAAACGATTCTGATTTCAGTCATTGGGTATATTAGCTGCGCGACATATGAATCAAAGATGCTATGACCAAAAATAATTTGATTGACCGCTAATATATGATTGGCCGAATTTATATGTACACGCTAACATATACTAACTGGCCTGCATAAGATAATGGAGAAAAAAAACTGAGTTTAAGACAGGATTTCCTTTTTTATAGAAATGTTTTAAATTTTGGGGTTAAAATTTAAAGAGTACATTTATATAGATGTTTAAGCCAGAATGATTTGACATTTAAATATGATTTCCCTATGACTTTACATGTCTGCTTTTTAAAGCATCACAGCTGTTAATTAAAGGGTTTATATTTTCTGCAAACAGAACATTTGTGTTTGCTGGAAGCCATTTTCTAACCTGCGTATTTGTTTCTGGGTGGTTCAGATAAAAAACAAACAGAATTTTTCTCTTATCTGTCTCTGGCATTTGTTGCTGGAAGCTAATTTTAGGAGTGTCGGCTGTAAGAAAACGGGTTCCTTCCCGCAATCGCAAAGAATGAGCCGATTGTTCAACAGGCCGCAAATCACAAAGCCCCATAAATCCAAGCTCCAGGCTGCCAACAAATGAGTTTCATTTCAGAAAAAAGCTGCCGTAAACAAAATCAGGAGTTTGAATGAGGGATCACAGAAACCACAGCTGCATTAAATACTTTTTATTACGTGTAAATGAGGAGCTAAAGCTTGCACAGCTGCAGCGTGAAGCAGACGATCCCTGCCGGTATCCTGTACATAAATGAGACGCTTTGGGGATTAATACCTGATTTGAACTGTTACAGCTCTCATGCTCCTGTCGCACAGACTCTCACTGCAATATCCCAACCACTGATCTGCACTTTGTAACGTCTGATCCAGGATTCCCGCTCCTTTAAAGTCGGTTGTGCTGAAGTTCTGCTAAGCTTCTCCCTGTCAGCACGGTTTTGTGGTGTGTGTTTCTCTCTGTGTGAGGAATGAGGGGGTCTGACTGGTGCGCCTCAGCTTTGATTAAAGGAAATGTTTACATCACCGCGTCTCCAAGAGAAACAAGTACTTGGCCGTGCACAGATGGCCCCAACCTGGATGGACAGTCAGGTGTGCTCACTGCTGACAGTGTCGCAATGAAATCTGCAATCCATCAAAAACTGCCACTGCAGTGAGCATTTTGCTGCATACACATCCTAAAGACAACAAAAACTTTACGTAGATGGAAACTCAATGCTATATGAATTCTCTAAATATTTGTTTGTTTTTAATTGCATTGAAAATGTTCAATTATTCTGTATCTTTTGGAGTTTAAAGCTGAATATTAATTGCCGAACTGACACATTAAATGCTTCAGTGCTGTTGTGTGAGCATGTAAACTCACTGTGGCCCTTTAATAAATTGTTAAATTCTTAAAAGATCCTAAATGCTTTGGTGAGAGAAGCGGTTCAACTCCATTTTAAAGGAAAAGTCTGATCAGCAAGGAATAATCAATGGATCATGATCTATACATAAAGCTAATACTTTTTCATGAATTTAGCGGTAATCAGTAAAAAAATGTAAAGAATTTTCATCACAATCACTGAGTGTGGGACCGGCCACTTTTGCCCAAATATAGTAACCCCCTCCCTCCTGCCATCTTCCTGCAGTGACGCCACGGTAAGCGTGTAAGCCTAGCGCCATTCTCCTCCCCGCTTGTAGTAAGCAAAGTCAATGGGAACTACTAGACACATCTGCAATCAACAACAATTATTGAAGATTTCCAGAGGACTTTCACCATTGAAATTCACCAGAGCCAATGTGCATGGCAGGTAGATGTTACATTGGGTAAAAGTGAATTTTTTTATTCCACCTTTCCCGATTCCTAATCCTCCACGGATGGGTTCGTCCGCTGGATTGCCAACTTTAAGAGGGCCAGAGAAAAAAAAACACGTATTATGTAGCCAACATTTGGAAAGAAGAATGTTTTCAAGATGACTTGGATAATAGCGCGTTGGGTGACAAACACCAGATACAGCACTGGGACTTGATCAACAGCCGATACTGCACTGCATGACGCTCCAAAACCAGTAGGTGGCAGTAGTGTTCTTTTGACAAACATGGATGCCTCCAGTAAAGCACACATTCAAATACAAATTACTCTTAATTAAAACACTCATCATTTATTAAACAGCATGTAATAATTTCATATTTAAAGTACTTTTGTTTGTATTCTGAATGTGAACAGACTTTTCCTTTAAAGAGTTCCGTTACCTCGTTGCTAAAGTTTGGACTCACTTATTATGACATGAAACAATCAAGTAGCCAGGATCACTTAGGTCACCATTCCTGATAGCCAGCAGAATACATGACCTCACTTTAAAGTTATATAAATAATATCAGAGTTCAGTTCATCTTATTTTTGCAATGCTGTCAGCTCCTTCCTATAGTTTAAGTTCATTTGTTAGAATATTTGTATTTAAATTACATGTTTTTCCTATACAGTATGTTATGGTTGTCATGCTTTGTTAGCTAAAGGATTGCATCTATATTAGAATGAAAATTTACTGTGATGAACAAAACGAAAAAGCCCTGAAAGGTAAGTTGCTGAGGCAGTAATATGTCTTACCTTTAAAAACTAGTTTACATCAATTGTAACATATAACAGCAGCTTCTCCAAATAAAAGATTTAAGTATTACATGGCTAAGTAATGCATATTATTCATAGCTACACCACTTTGTGTTGATAACAACAAAAAGTAATTTAAATCCATTTCATATGTGACCCAGATGATCTCATCATGCTCTGTCATTACTGCAGAAAGACAGAGGCAGAGAGGATGTCTGAGAATGATAGTGACACCACTGACAAGGCATTGTGGCTTTTTTTTATTTGCCTTAAGTCCTGATCGCAGGATAGTCTTCAATTCCAGAGGTGAGCATTTAAAGCAGTGATCTCAATCCTGGATTTCTGTCCTGGAACCTTTAGATGTGTCTCTTGCCCTACATACTTGAATCGAATGGTTAAACTACTTCACTAGCTCTGCTAATGAGCTACCATCGGAGTCTAAATGAAAAACTAAATCTGACTATTAAATTCTCTGGATGCCTTTATTTGAATGTTTTGCAACAGAACTGAGTCCTGTCTGCAGTGTAACCTGGATGCTCATCATTGTGTGCATCACTGTTCAGAATAAAGATTCAAAGACTAAATACTGTTGTTTTTGTGATTAAAGTGTCATTATGCTGGTGAATATTCTCAATCATCCATATCATAGTTATTCCAAAACAGTTTAAAAACAATCCACTGCACTTTGTTTCCAAGTTTGGAAGATGTTTCGCTTTCCCATCCAGGAAGCTTTTCAGTTCAAAATTTCAGAAGTTGCGTTGAGTTTGAGGCTTTATAGAGTGGACCAAAAACAAACCCCCTTTCAGAGACATAGGGCCGGATCTATCAAAGGTTTGCGTGTATAAAAACGTGAGAGCTTATTTCACTGCGCACGCTAAAAATGTACAAACTGATCTATCAACAGCGTGCTAAAAGGATTTGGTCTTTAAAACGTGCTAAATAGCGCCTCTTATCCATTTAGTACTTTTTCTGCAATGAATATGCAATATGGGGCGCTTTCGTTTACAGCAAAAGTGCGTCTTGTGTGGAGGGAGAACATGTAAATATATGAATTTAGCACTCGCAAAGTGATTTCTGTATCAAACCTGAAAGCAATTTTGCTAACGGTATCTGACTCTATATTTTACCACGCTTCAAAAAGAAGGTGCAAAATGGTCTGTATGCGTAATTGGCGCACACATGGCAGCGTTAGCGGCGTCGCAAGAAGGAGCATCAAAATGAAGCAAGCGAGACAACGCAGAGAACGCATTTTCACCGCGGTGAATATTTTTGGAATGAACGAGGAAACCGATCATCAAAACATAAACGTTTATCCAGCATTGCCATTTTGGAGCTGTTGGGGGAACTCCTCAATGGATTTGGAGCCAGCCACAAGGAGGACCCACGCAACCATGATATCACAAAACTCCTTGCAACATTGCACTTTTTGCATCTGGGTCATTCCAGCTGTACGGTTGCAGCGGAGCTGGGATCTCCCAATCTCGTTTTCAGAAGTGCTGTCCGGGACGCTTCTAAATGCCATGCGCCCTGACGCCTCTACGGAGAACCCCTCCCCCTGCGCCTGTGGAGCAACATGCCAATGCTGCGCGGGATGCGTACGCGCAGCAATCTCATCCACAGTCACTTCTTGTGAGCCATTTGGTATGTACATTTTTCTGCAGGCCAATACCAAAACTACCTGTTTTTTTGTTTTTACTGCAGTGAAGTAGAAATTCAGCCACATACCACCTTAGGGAATAAAGGTTGCCAAAGTTTTATATATATATATATATATATATATATATATATATATATATATATATATATATATATTTTTTTTGGAGGCCCTTTTGGAGGGGTCATTTTAAGATTTAAATTTCTTAATGCACTAGTTTGTACAAACTACAAACTACTTTGCCGCAAACCACAAAACGCGCGCAAAACCATCATTTAAATAGGGCGCGTCTCCAACAGTTTTGCACCTGCCACCAGTTACGTTAATCGCTCTTGTTAAATCACCCAAAAACCATGGTTCAGCCCTCGCTACAAAAACTCCAGCTTACTGCGCCGCTAAATTACTGCACGCGATCTTGATAAATCCGCCCATAGACAGGTATCTGGTATTGCAGACCAACAAAACCCAAACAACCCTCATTCCAAAGGGGCAGACCGGTTCGGTCCGTTCAATTTGCATGTTTTCTAAACCAAAAACAAGGCTTTGTTTTAGGTCCACTCTATAAAGCCTATAAATTCATCTAATCCTGACGCTTTGAATTGAAAAAGCTTCCTGGATGGGAAGCGAAACATCTTCAAACTTGGAAACAAAGTCTAGTTGATTGTCTTTATCTTTTTTGGAATGAGGTGTCATTACTATTGTGTTTTTTGTATGAAGGTAGGTAAGGTCACATATTCTGTTGGCAATCTGGGTAATCCTGGCTTCTTGAGGGTTTCATGTCTTAATAAATGAGCTCACAGTATAGCACGGAGGTGACAAAACTCTTTAGAATGACTTTCCACCCCTTCCCTTACTAAAGCATCTAGGATCATGTGAGAATTTGATTTGATAAAAGGCCAAGAATAAGATCCCCCATATATGCAGTTGAAATGAACTGGGAACTCTTTCAGAAAAGGTAAGGAGCTTGGTGTAAAACTGCCTCTCCTCCACATCTTATTGATGCATATTCTCTGCATATGCCAGGAAAAATAGAACATGCCAGTTGAAAAGTGGCATTTGCCACTCCTCAGTGGCATGCCAGATTCCACTTTTGGCTTTCATTGTAATGACCATCTCCCCCTGGTGGTGTGGAGCTCTACTCCCAGGCGGCAGCAATTTGAATCTTTTCTTAACACGCATTTGCTTTTACTACTTGCAACATTTTCCCTTTGCATGTCTCTTTGCATGTTAGTATTATTTAGGTTTCTGCAGCATGTTTTCACTTAGCTGCTCCCTAATTTCTACAATTACAGCGTTTCTCTTTTGCAACTTTTTTTTATTTGCAAGTGTCTTTTGTGTTTTTGCATCATTTTTGTGTTTGATGGTCTAAGTTTTGATTTCGAAGAGGCTTTTGAATTTGCTGTAAAGCGTGTATTTACCCCTCAGCCACCGTGGCCTTGTACAATTTATTTAATAGTTCTAGTTCTAAAGGTTAAAGTTCTACATGATATAGATCTTTTAGACAGTAATGAAGCAAGTCATAGAAGTAAACATTTATTGATTTATTTCAATTATTAAGGTTTCACAACTGATAAAAACCCAAAATGTGTTTTTTTTTAAGATGAGTTTAGATTTCCTTTAACCAACACTTTTCTGTGAATTAAATGTACCCAATACTTGGTTGAAGCTCCTATCATTTACTCTATCCATTTAATCAAGGCTGCAGCTATCTCTATACTGTAAATGTAAACCTTTTCCAGACTCTCTTTCAGTGATCTGTTTTGTTTCACCTACCAAGACTTTTTCTGTGACTGTTAGACAGCTCTCAGCCTGCCGTGTTAGAACATTTCATCACAACTTACAAATACATTTTCGTTTTTTAGGTTTTTATAATCTTTAAGCCATAATGAACACAAGTCCATCCATGTTATTTATGCACATTTTAAAGTATCGCATTAGAAGATTATTTATGAAAATAAATAAATGATTTGAACATTTGTGTTAAAGTTAATTCTGCATCATTCTGGGTCTCAGATAAATACTAATATGGGTGATAATACTGTAGGTTATGTGAGAATCCTCTTTCTGTTTTCTCATTGGGTTTCAAGAACCATTAAAGCTTGTTTCAGATTTTTTTTCTGGTCTTCAGGACTTGGTGTTTGTTGGGTTTAGGTTTCCTTCCTTTGTTTGTTTACTTCCCTTTAAGCCTTCAGTTTGTTTGGTTTTGATGGTCATGTGTTTCTGTAGTAAATCTCCTCTCATCCAGATGCTGCCGTAACCTTTAGGTCCCCTAGTTTCTTCCTCATTTTCCACCAGTTTACCGCTGTTCATCCAGTCAAAGTTCAGGGTTTCTTGTGCTCTTTATTAAAACCTGCAGTTCTTATTCCTTTATTGTCTTCATCTGAACTTTAATCTGTTTTAATAGTTATTCTATGGCTGGAAACAGATCATGTCTCTATTTAACCAGCTACTCCTAATAGACTACAGACAGTTCAACAATACTTTATCTTGAAATCATCAAACCTTTTGTTCTGTCCTTCTTCTTGTCCAGATTGCTGTAACATTCCCTTCATGCAAAGCTCAGTCAATGAATGAAACATCAGCAAGGTGATACTCTGATTTTCAAACATAACATTCAGTTCAACCAGCTGCCAGAAGTCTCCTAATTAGGAGATAGAATCCACTCCTCTTTGAATTTGAGTTGGTTCTGACCTCAAAGGTTCTTCTCATCCATCCATCCATCCATCCATCCATCCATCCATCCATCCATCCATCCATCCATCCATCCATCCATCCATCCATCTGTCTGTCTGTCTGTCCACCCGTCCATCCATCCTTCCATCAGGGTTGTAGGCCTCCTCCCCTCTCAGGTCTTCTGCAACCTCTACGTTTTCTCCACGTTTGTCCTGAAGTTATCCCCGCCCATCTTCCCAACTACTCTGACATGTCCCCCTAAGTAAAACATTCCCTCAGCATGATGGTGCCACCACCATGCCTCATCACTATATCTTACTGAATATATCGAATATGCTGCTGGAAATTGACAAAATATGAAGACGTGCTCAAAGGTGTGAACAGAGCTCCTCAAAATGAGTCATTCTTTCAATTAAATATTTCACAGATTAAGATTAAGATCTAAATAACTCCAAAACAGGTTAAGAAGAGGAAATTAACTTATTTTCTGTGGTGAGGTTCTGTTGTTCACCTTATCTGCAGTGTTTTCTTCCTTTGGCCGTAGGCTTGTTGGAAAGAAAAGTTGTGTCATGGAGACATCTTGGAAAGAACCAGTTCAGTCAGGCCTGAGCCCCGATTTCATGTCTTTTAGCTCAAATCTTTATATTGACTGTAATAAAAAATAGAGTAATTAAAAAGTTAATTAAAAATAATTAAACCACAGACAAAAGTACTTTTAGTAATCTCAGTGTTTGTTTTTTAATAATCGATCATAACTTTTAATAGTTTTTAAATGTGATTTTATTCATTTAGCTTTTACAGTGCTGGGTTTTCTTAACATTTAGGACTCAGGGGATGTTCATGATGCAGTTTGAAAGTAGGAAACTGTAGGAATTTGTTAGATCGTAGTGAAACATGGATGTTATAAATAAAGATGTTATAAAAACGCATACTTGTGTTAAACTGTAATTTTGGCATCTGAAGCTTTCAGATTCTTTTAATAGTTTAGTCTGCAGATCATTTTGATGGGGGGGGGTGCACTGATAGGAGTTTGGAGCTCAGTCAGTCAGGAATTTTTTATTGAAGACTAGTCTAAACAACTTTCCCACATTTGGAGCAGGTCACATTAGCACTTCATCACTGGCTGGTATTTAAACATCAGAGATTCTTCACATGCTTCACAGAAAAAAGACGTCTTGGTTAAGGATTACAAATGACTCCATCAGATAAGTGCTGGAAAAAAAGGGGCAGTTCTGAGTATAATTCCCTTAATGTTTCTTCAGAACTTTTTCCACCAATCACGGCTCTGATACAGATCTGAGGAGAGTCTTTTTTTCTGTCCAGGCCTGTTTTTGTTTTGGGCCGTCTCTCAGACACATCCTGACAACATCAACAGTTTTAGTGAGTCTGTGTTTAAGAGCACAATCTCCATCGGTCTATCTTCCCGTGTTTAGTCTTTGCAGCCTTTGGTATGCAGTGTGATAGCCCACTGGAGTGGGAAGAGTCATGCCTGTGGCACAGCAGTGGGTCTGAAATAACTGCTCTGTGATGATCTTTCTGTCAGATTTCCAGAAAGGTTGGAACAAACAAGACGTTTCTCAGTTTTCTGTCTCTGCTACCTGCAGCCGCAGGACTCCACCACCATCTCCTCGTACTGCTTGTAGACGACGTTATTGGCAGAGTCGATGTACAGGATGCTGATGGCGCTGAGGCGAGTCGGGACGCAGCAGGTGGGTGGAGTGGCATCTGGGTCCATGGAGTTGATCAGGGTCTGTATGATGGCGTGGTTGGTGGGCTCCAGGTGCGAGCGGATGGGGAAGTCACAGGCGCCGTCGCAGTGATAGGCGTCGTACTCCAGGGGAGCGATGATCCAGTCGTCCCAGCCCATCTCCTTAAAGTTAACGTGGAGCCGCCGACGGTGGCAGCGAGGCCTCGTCTTGGACGCCTGGTGTTGAGGAGGGATCTGCAGGGAGGGGCGCGAGATCTTCTTGGAGTTTCTTGGTGGGGGAGCACGTCTCATTCGTCGCTGGTTGAACAGGTATTCATAGACGGTTTTGTTGTCGTGGCCTGAACGGGCTTTGATCTCATTGTAAAAGAGGTCTCGCTTCTTGCTTCTCCCAAATGCCAGGAGGAAAGCCTTCTCCTTGTTGGTCCTGCCGGTTCGAGCGAACCCAAGAGTTCTCAGGTCTAGAGAGCGACCTCCTCTGTGCTCCAGGGCCTCCAGCTCAAAGCAGAGCTGCTGGGAGAACTGGTCCTGCTGGTTTTTGAATCCCTTGAAGACCTTATAGATGTCAAACACTTCCCATTTGGTGCCGAATCCACTGAGGAGATCCTCCAGGGTCTTAGTCTGGAGGAGAACTGGTTTCTGTTTGCCTGAAGCACAGGTGTGCAGCTTCAGGACTGGGCCGGATCCTCCTCTTCCTCTTTCTTCACCTGCTGCGAGACCCGCCAAAGCCAAGCGGGGGTCAGACGCCAGCTTCCTCAGGATGCGTAGCTCTGCACCCAGGAGCCCGTCCCTCTCCAAAGAGCTGATGTTGAACTGATACCGCTGACGGCGCAGGACAGGCCCTCGATCATCTGCCAGAGGGGGGAGACAAAGAACAAAACAAAACAGTTAAAAAGATTCTGTTAGCATCTCCACAGCACATACAGAGGAATCCCAGTGGTTTTCCAGCATTGTTTGGCTTTAGCTTCCATAAATCCCATCTGGTCATAGAAGGTCTTCCAGCTGGACATGTGAGTCTGACTGACAGCCCATTATTGTCCCATTATTTCAATTTATTATGTGTTCTATCCAACTGGTTTCACTTTGTGAATCAATATGAAAACAGTTTTAGATGATGAAGATTTCACAACTGTTGGCTGTCTGAATCATAACATCAAAATGCGATAATTAGCTTTTCATTTTCTTGCCTGTAAAACGAAGTGAATAAAAAAAACATAAGACTGAGATGGTTTTTCAATTGCTTCTCATTTTAGTTATTATGTAAGGTAAAAGTAAACATATTTCTTTTAAATTCTTTGGCTATAAAGCGGAACATTAATCGCTCTTTTGTTCAATTGTCGTTTACAAACTGTTAAAAAAAGAAACAGGTCCAAAGCAGCTGAAAATCAAACTGCCCTCAATGATTCATGGAGACGATTCTGTAACTTTGGGCTGCATTTATCATCTCTACCTCCGCTTACATCGCCACCATCGCCACACAAACATGTCAACTTTTCAGCCAATTATTTGCTTTTGCCTGACAGGGAGCAAAAGGGATGGAGAGAAATGGAAAAAGTTCCTTGCAAAGAGCTCTGATGTCCAAAACAAATGAATTACAGAGTCAGGCTGAAAAACAAACAGAATCATCTCATCTTTTAGAAAAGAATAATGTTTAGGATCACATTTTATCAGCCTATTAGCTGGTTTACTTTGTGCAGCTTTATTTTCTGATCATATCAACATGAACTTAGCAGTAGCATTTCATTATTCCTTATATGTTGAGGAGCAAAAGGCCTAATGGTAATAAATATATCATTATAACATATTAATAATAAAAAAAATAATCTGACAATATTAGATTTAAGACTCATATAAGGGATGTTAATATACTGTAAAAGTCCGTCAAAATGAACTAAAGTTAATCTGTGTTTATATGATACCATAAAAAAGCTTTTCTATTCTAGAATAAATATTTCTGTACTGTGAAATTATTTTCCAGAAGACTTAAGAGGCGCTACAATCTGTTCCTCTGTGACGCATATTTAGTCAAACTAGACTAAGTTTAAACATGTCTACTACAGGCAGCTATGGTTCTACCTAAATGTATTTCTAAGCTCCGGGAACTGAATGACCGTCTGCTAAAAAGAGCACAGATGATGTTTTTTTTTTTTTCCTTAATACCAGTTACCATAGAGTGTCTACTGTTATTATTATTTGCAATCTAAGATGCTTTTAGAAATAACAACACTCCTTTGCTGAAGAAAGGATGAGTTACTCCTTACCTGGAAACACTGAAATCAAAATGTACAGCAGCTTCATTTTATGTCATAATTATAGCAAGTGGACCGAACTTAGTGTCAGGACTCCAGTCTGTGTGTTGGGTTTGTCTTTTGGTGTTGTTTTCCCTTCCACCAGCAGGAGGCCTGGTTCTGGTCTGCCTCATCACACACCTGATGATGGTTGCCTCATCACCTGACTGCTCTTAAGCTGCTGATTGCCACTACCTCGATGCCAGAGTGTTTGCCAGTTTTGGGGTACTCTAGCCAAGCTGAGTTTTTGCTGAGTAAGACTGAGTTCTTGTTCTACCTGAGTTTTAACTTTTTTAACGCTTTTTAACGTTTTTTGTCTTTGCTCTCTCGGCAGGCAGTCATCCTGCAAACTGGATCTTTCTGGACCTTCTCTCCCCTGAAGGAATCAATTAGCCCCCCTAACCGCAGCTGGGATTCAATCAGGAGGTTTGAATCCTTCTTCCTGAAGAGGACGTTGAGTTAACTCTCTGAGCAAGGGAATCATCTCCATTACGCACCCGTTCGAGTACCGCAGGAAATCTGAGAGGCAGCCAGATTCTCCGCTCACCATACGCCATCTGAGTTCTGGGTAAACCCTGTTCCGCCCTCCACCAAATCAGAATAACACTGGAAAAGCACGCTTACGCGGGTTGGAGTCAAAGATCCTACAACTTCTCTGGAAAAGTGAGTCAACCACCAGATCCTCTTCTCCATATCAACGTATAAAATTTCCCACTGAGGCTGAACTAATCATTTGTCTCCTCTTCACCTTCCAGTTCCGGTCGCGCTGAGTTCTGAGCCATGACACTTAGAAATGTTTCACATCTAAAACAATTTACCTTGAAAAAAAAACAAAACATTGAAATCGTACTCATAAAGATGAAATTTGCACACAACACTGCACAAGTCTGTACAACACTTAATCGCTTCCCCAGGGGTAACATCAACTAGCTGCAACCATAGCATCTATTTCTCAAATGCGTTGGTTAAGGAGATAAAACTTCCTTCAGTTTATGGAGCGATTATTTTTAGAAGATGCCTATACTCAACTCCTGGTGTGAAGCTTTGTGGTTTTAAACTGGAAGTATCCCAGTAAGGAGCATTTCCACTTTTACTGATGATTGTATCTTGGTTCTTTCTCTTGAGAAACTGGCTAGCCTGGAATGAGGAGCTAATCAACCAAGTTTCGTAAGTTTTCTTTTAAAACTGCTTATTGCAGTTGTTCTACTCTTAAAAGTGTTTTTTTTTTTTCTAGGTTTGCAAATGGTTTCATGTTTGAAGCAATATTTATTTTTCTGAATGATGACAGTATTTTATTACTACATTCTTTTTTTTTTTAGCTTTGTTTCCAAGAAATAATTAAATACTTTAAGTTGTTGAAATGTTTTGTGTGAATAAAGTGCCTGAATTAGTTCTCATTCAGCTGGCAAACTTAGACTGCGGTCAGGTAGAGAACATGGTGAGATGTTTTGCTTTAACATCATTTAGACAAACCAGTAAAGACCCCATAAAACACGCCCAAACATGCATGTTTGTAATTGCATGATTTTGAGGACCCAGCCCATGTGAGACATTATGGGGACCCTCACGCTAAACCGAAACCTGATCCCAAATTGAACCCCAGAACCAAACCTGATCCGTCAGTCTGCAACAATGTGACCCCTTACTTTTTTTCCAAGATGTCCTGAAACTCATCACAGTCCTCAAAGGAACCTCTGGATTCTCACACAGCGTCTTCCTTCTCACGACACCCCTCCTCCCCTCCAACACTGCAGCGTGCACTAAAGAGTACATTAGAACCAGACAGGGAGACCACATCTGACCACAAACAGGCCTGCTATTACAGACCTGCAGCTATTCCCTGCTGACAGCAAATGAGCATCTGCTGCAGAGGAAACAAACCATCAACAGCAAACACATACACACACACGCATGCAGAAATGCTGGCACTTCTCTACAACGGCCTGATTAAAGCTGAGTGGAATTCGATTTCACAAACTCAAATACTTTTAAAGCAAAAAGGTTGAAAATGTTGTGGAAATGTTTGCAAGCTGCGGAGCTCTCAGGTGTGGTCTTTGTTATCGCCTCAGACTTTACATCCTTAATGTCCAAAAGAGAATCCAAAGTATTTCAGGCTCTGAGCCCACGTGGAAAAGGTTTTCATGGAGATAATTTGAGCCTTCTGAATAACGTTCTTGGCCTCGGATTTCACCTGTCACTCCCTCCAGGCTAGCAGATGGTGGGTGGGCTTTTGACGGGATCAGAGTCGTCCACAGGCGAAACCTCCAAGTCAGGCGGTTAACTAAAAGTGATCTAAGATACAAACTTTTTCAATTAGACACATGAAACTAATCCTAAGAGGACTGATGGACATAGAATAAAGGGCTTCCCAAAGATGGTTTTGTTCTTCTGACAACGGCTACGTTTAATGTGAGTCCAGCTGCTTTTAAAGATGGTTCTTGTTTATTTTAACAACATGTTTGTTTCTCCATTTATGTTTCATCAGATGCGAAAAGTGAAAATAATAATGAGATGTTGCAGTAATTGCATATCATACCATGCGGCACAGAGGGGGTTGCTGGCTATGTGGCCTTATCAATATTTTACACTTTTATGACTGCACTTTTATTTTTTTACACTTTTATACAACTAAGCGGGTCAACAACTTAAAAATGGTTGCCTCCTATATCAGATAAGTTTTTTTTTAGTTCTGAATTTTAACATGGAACGCAGCACAGAAACGTAGCTAAACTATTAATCACCTGTTAAGTGTCACAATAAACCTACTGTTATTTATTTAACATAGAATCCTCAGAAGTACTTGAGTAAAAGTATTCATACTCATAGTCAAATCTTACTCAACTACAAGTAAAAGTTACTTAAACATCTACTTAAGTTAAATTATTTAAATACTTACTTTTGAAATTACTTAAGTATTCAAAAGTATAACTATATAACTTTTAGAAACCATCTGATGTACTGATGCGTAAAACCACTCTGTGACAAATTATACACCACCTGGAAAGAACTTCAGCATAAAAAGACCCTGAAAAAAACAAGGACAGCTATATTAATTATTATTTGTTATTTAAAAACAAACCAAAAACAGGTTGCAGTCTGTCATGATCTGGCCTGTAAAACTGCAAACTAGAATTAGTCATTCCTTTCACACTGTCATTTTCCCTCCCTGTCTCAATTATAAATAATGGGGTCTCACCTAATTTCTTCTCATTTATATTCAGTTCAGCCTGAGCATTCAGTGCCAGATCATACTTGTTCTTAGTTAGTCGTTCTGTTCGTCCTGTTAATTTCTGGTTCATCGTCCTGGATCCGGCAGCCAGTGGAAAGAGGCTTTGTGTTTGTCTCTGCCTCCGATTGTTCACCGTTCCTCCCGGAGTCCTCTCGTTTTTGCCCATATGTGGGAGGTTCAGCGCTTTTTTCAGTAAAGCCTGGCTCCAGGGAGTGAGTAATCAGCTTAAAGTCCTTGCATCAAGCTCTGCTCCACGCCCTGTCTTGAATACCCTCTTCCACTGAGCCTGCTCTCATCTGCAGCTGATCCTGCCTGTTCCTGTGGCGTGACCACCTGAGTCACGCTTTTCTCGACCCCTGCTCAGACTCGGAACCCTCCTGGGAGCCTGTGGATGCTGGAAACTCTGGATCCTGCCACCTGTCTGTTCCTGTCTCGATCGGGATCCTGTTCCTGTCTGTTCTGGATCCCTGACCAGGATCGCTTCCATGTCCTCTCTGGGACTGCAGCAGTCTTGGGGACATTCTAGGACTGACTGTTAAACCAGGTAAGTGGCCAACTCATATAATCATCTTCTGTCAGATAATGTGGTCACTTATGTGTGTGCTTCTCCTGCAGAGTTCTGTGATTACGGTGCCCCTCCCCATCCTGCACAGTGTCCGCTGAGCCACAGCTCCACTTTTTAGTTTTATGTTTTATTTAATAAACTTTTTGAACTTTCCCACTGACTGTCTCTCCCTTGAATACTGGGTCCATCTGTCCCCGTTTCATGACAAAACATTCAAGGGAAACGCCTACATGCCAGCAGGAGGTCAATTCTACTGATTTCAAGTGTAAGGATTTCTTATATTTCTGGTAATCCATGTCTAAATAGAGGTCAGAATCACAGCCAATGAAAACAAATTGCATATTTTTAAATTAAATCATTGCATTTCACCCATCCCCTTGGTGACAGTGGACTGCCTTTTTGTGGCGCCAGGGGAGCAGTGTGGGGTTAAGGGTTTTGCTCAGGAACCCAGATAGGCACTCTGGGGTGATCAAAGCGGATACTTACAACTTTCAAGCGCACTGCTCTAACCAGTAGGCCAACACTCACCATAATATATCTTTATAAATATGAGCATACTGTAAAGAGGTAGACTGAGGATGACCTGGGTGGTTAGATGTATGAATGAATTAATTTATGTAATAGCTTGCACTAATAAAGAATAAGTTAGGAGGGTTTATGATTATGAGATGAAATGAAAGAGACAGAAGGACAACTGCAGCTGCTAGATGGGGATAAAAACTAGTACTAAGGAGCGAAGTGTGTGTTTAGAGTTTCTATCTGAAGCCAAAGAGAGATGTTCAAATCTTAAAAAAATGTCTTCAGGAATAAAAGGAAAAAGAGGAAACACCTTAAAGAAGCATCGTCTGTCAGCTGACTGTCCTGCAGTATGCCAAGTCTTCAGCTATGTTTTTCATTATTTTAAGATTTTTTTTTGGCTATAGTTGCCTTTATTTATTAATAGCTTAATATGATGAAGGACAGACACCGAAGAAGAAGACATTAAGTAAATAACTCAGCTCGGGAATCAAACAATGACAAACCTCTGAGGCACGCTGCGCCTCGCTAAAAGCTTTTTAGGA
This sequence comes from Cyprinodon brontotheroides, assembly GCA_018398635.1. NCBI lineage: Eukaryota > Metazoa > Chordata > Actinopteri > Cyprinodontiformes > Cyprinodontidae > Cyprinodon > Cyprinodon brontotheroides. Next base: position 39,879,525 of record JAGKQL010000041.1, on the reverse strand, counting down.
ATTCCCTGGTTGGAAATAAAATCCTGGCTTCTGTCACAGAAGCTGTTATGTTTGGGATTTTATCGACTCAATCAAAGAATTAGAACAAATTCTGTCTTTTTGAAAGAGTGCTTGTGACTAAGGGCCAAAAAGATCCAGTTTAAACTCTTTCTTTAGTTTGTTCTTTTTCTCTCTAAGTGAAGATTGCGCTGAAACTGGATTTTAATGAAAACCTGAGATGCCTGCTGTCAGGCTGAAGAAGTCTCCTTAACGGAGGTTTACAGTAACTGAACACATTTACTTCATCGCGGTTATTTTTTGTAGATCTATGCTCAACTGAGGAATGCTGGGAATGCACCTGTGGTGGGAAAAAAATCTATCTCCAATTAATTCCCTTTTATATATATTAATGTAGGTAAATATATATATATATATATATATATATATATATATATATATACAGATTCAGGACACACATTATTGTGTGGAATTTTTCATTGTTGTTGTTGTTGAATTGAGTATCCCTCTTCAAAAACGTAAATATTCATTTCTTTTATGTCTTCAGAGATCTCTTATTCTAAATAATGGTCTAAAAGCTCATAAAACTAAGTTACGGTAAACTATTCTGAATTTTGGTATTAAAGTGTAGTGAAATTTATTTGTTTTGTCTTTATTTTGACACAATGCTTAGTCTTTTTTCATTGTTTGTTATTTGTTTTCTCTAAGAAAAAGTATTCACATTTCATTGTGTTCTTACTGCAATTTTAGTTTCTTATGCACACATCATATTTGTGGATGTGTGTCTTTCTACATGATGGTTTATGTGTGAGTTCTTATGGACGACACTGTTTAAAAATAATGTTTAGAGTGACAACTTCTACCACTGTTGTTTTTACACCAAGTGAAGTAAAGGGGGGAAAAAAACAACCAAAAAAAATGTATGCTTTGCTTCTTTTTTTGTAAAAATATAGTAGGTACTTTTACTTTTCCGATTATTCTGACCATTTTTCGGACTTTTAGAAGAAGGATTGTATTTTTAGTTTGTTATTTTTATTAAGTACTCCTCTGCTCCTAAAGTGATTACCAGAAGGGACAATTGTTGACCCAATGTCCTAAGAACTGTGGGGTCCAATTCTATCTTCATCATTTTCTGAAATTTCAGCTGTTGCTTCAGCTGATACGACTGCAGCCACATTTTAATGATCAAAAACAATGCATTCTTAGAACTCCTCATCTCCTCTTTAACTTAGAACTTAGAATTTTTATTTCTCCCGTTGTTAATTAAACAGTCTTATTCAGTGGAAGATAGCTCTAGTACAAGTAGATATGTTTCATTATCAGGTTTACATGTACATTCCTATGGTGAGGTAAAGTCCAAGTAGTTAAATTCAGGCAGGCAGAGGTCAGCAATATGATTTATATGGATATATTTCCAGGTGGAGTTTTTCATTTAAGAAGTGAGGTCCTCAGAATGGTTAGCTGTACGTGCCAACATGAAGGGGTCCTAGAAAGCCTTTCAAAGACACTCAGGTGGTGAAAAGAAAACAATAATAACATGGGAGAGAGAAAAAGGAAGAAACGACAGAAAAAAAATAAACAATTAAAAATATGAGACATTAAGGAGGAACCAGAAATGAAATGAGGAAAGACGATAAAAGAGGAAGAGAAGGTTCTGGGTGATCAATCTCTTCTTTAAATATGTCGACGAGGTCAACAGCGTCCTGCTGAGGACTCACTGAACAAATAAAGCCTAAATTACAAGTGCATTAAGTGGTGGAAATATAAACCTTCCAGCAGCAGCAGAAATATTAAACTCTGGTCAATTAAACACAGTTTTAAACAGTTTTATGCTGTAAAGACAACATTACACCAAAGGGGGCCTGGAGGACTGTTTATTTACCCTCCTGGAGACGGATATCGCTGAGAGCCCACCAGATGTTGGAAACGCGCAGCTGGAACTCACAGACGTGTAAAGTCTGCAGTACATCCACAAATAGACGAGAACAAATACACACACACACCTCTACATACATGTTCCCAGGGCCGCTGCAGGGACAGAAGCACTGGGAAGACTGGTTTCAAAAGCAAAGTCTGCTCTGGTTCCAGCTGATGCAAAACAACATGCTTCAATAAACCATAGTCTGACGTTCCAACATGAAGCCACATCTGGAAAAGAATCTCCAAAAATGTATGCTTCGTTATCATGAGTGCTCCCTAGTGGTTAGTGGCTTCACTAGCCCCACTTTCTGCAGAGCGAGTAATTGGGACAATGACCAGCTAAATATTTTAGCCGTGAGTTAAGATTCTGATCTAGAGTGACGCAAGTCCAATCTGAGCTCTGTCCCACGATTTAAAACCCATCAGGATCTCTTTACTGTAGTGCTCAGCGAGCAGGGCAGTTGTTATTAGCAACATGACCATTAACGACGTCCTTCACTCCTTTTTTCCATCCAAAGACGTCAGCAGTAGTGACACAACAGAGGCTGTAGAGCTCCACTACCATTGTGACTGATTTATTAAGAATCCAAAATTAAATGCTTTATTAAGCCCATCTAATACGCTCAAGGCAGCCATGTTGGATTTTAAAGACAAAGGTTTGAGGAAACTGAAATTCCACAAACCAGAATCCTGTCCTTTTGAGGTGGAGGGTCGGATGTCCCCAATTATGAATTCAAGACGAAACAAAACAGATGCAGCAAAATCCTTTTTAAAAAATAATATGAGTTTTTTAAGAGCGTTAAGTACACATCGTAGACAAAATGCTACGGTTCTAATAAGTAACATAATTTCTTTTAGTGTTTCGTTTTACTGGATTTTTGGTTTTTGGTTTCAACCAAAATTTTCAATTGGGTGCATCCATACTTGGTTTGTATTTAAATCATTTGTGTTGGTTTAACCTTTGCAATGCAAGCTCATCCAGGAGGAGCATGTCTTGCAAGTCAATGAGTTGATGCAAGCAACTTTTATAATGATTTTATTATGATTATAATGATCAGCAGCCACACTTCACCCCTCCTAAATGCCTCTTCCCACAGGTAGTGGGTCAATTTCTGAGTGGTTTAATAGTTGTACCTGGAAAAAAGCTTACCCCACCAAGCTTGAACCTCTGGATACCAGAGTGGGAAGATATCCACGAAAAACCTTCTTGTGTATGGAAAGCTTTGATAGATAGAATACTGTTTGTCAGCAACAAAGGGAGTCAGCTTACATGGCTGAAATATCTTAGCTTAGTAGGTCTAATTTTGGAAAACGATTGAGGAAGAAACTTCACTTGTTTATAATAATTGATAATCAGTGTTATTCACTGCAAACATACATTACTATGACATTGGACCTCTACATTTAGAGAGCAGTCAGTGTTTTGCTTTGAGAGCCACAGTTGCAGGCTTTGGGTTTTAAGCCAGATACAAAATGGAAGTGCTCTGTTCTAACCACAAGGCCACAACTCGCCACCCCCACCCGTTTATCGTTGTTTATGCTCATTTATCAAGGGGCGGGATTGTTGTCGCGGAGGAGGGTTTGCAAGCAAGTTTGGTTGTGGCCGGTTTGTCAGAAGCATCTTGCTAACCAGTTAGTTTAACTTAGTGCTAGCTCAGGTTCCCAATGGAAAATTTCATTGGGACCAAGTAGCACTAAATTGGTGACTGAGAACAACGACACTTGTGAAGGAACGCTATGGACAGAGGAAACATGCAAGAGGAGGAGAGTTTAGTGTCAGAGGTTGTGGATGAATCTCCTCGTCATCCATTTTTATTTAGAGGGAGGAAAGCGGGACGAAGATGTTGTGGAAGAGGACGCCAGGACACAGAAGCTTGGTTTGGTGTAGAAGGCTTCCAGCCGCGCATGTTTGGAGCCCTGGCCTCAGCTAACGCCGTAAGCAGTTCTGTTAGCTCTCGCTTCGCTGAAGACACAGACGCCCATCAATGGGAAAAGGAAAGGATTCTGATTTCTTATTTTCAACCTTTTGCCTAAATTAGCTGCAACATATGAATCAAGATGCTGTGACCGAAAAAATTTGATTGACAGATGACCATTTGATATATGATTGGCAGAATTTGGGAGTTCAGGCTGACGTAGAACTAACTGGCCTGCATAAGATAACGAAAACATTTTTTTTAATACAATTTCTACATTTTTGGAGTAGATAGTCTGATAAAGAGTACATTTATAAAAATGTTTAAGCCAGAATTATTTGACCTTCAAATATGACTTCTCTACGACTTTAAAAACATAAAATAAAAAATGCTTGAATTATAACATATAGCCGTATTCCTTCTGTATATATTTTATATGTAATTTTGTATTCTGTATATATCCTATATTTCTTTTTTTTTCCCTTTCCAGCATTTTATTATTTATTATACACAGTTACAAGTACAGAGCAAATGAAATGTACTCTCTCTATTTAACCCATCCCCTTGAGGAGCAGTGGGCTGCCATTGTGCGGCGCCCAGGGAGCAGTGTGGGGTTAAGGGTCTTGCTCAGAGTGACAGTCTGTGGGAGTGGGTCTCACAATCAGAATTTCTAGATTCCCAAATCCATGCCCTAACCACTAAGCTGCCATTCCCGCTATATTTATATCTTGTCGGTCTTGATATATAGGCCTATATATTATTTTTGTTGTTGTTGTTAGTTTGTTTGTTTTTTCCATTCCAATATGACAATTTAAACACTCAGCACCGCCCTCCTCTGGTAGCCTGCAGAATGCAGGTTGACCCGCTCTCTCCATCCAACCTCTCATCCTCCTCTTCGCCCCCCAGAGCCGCTCAGATCAGACAGCATCTTTAATAGCTCTTAAACTCCATCTTAAAGTTGTTTGATTTTCTCATTTTAGCCTAAAACTAGTGTACTAGTGGAACTCAGTAGAAGAGATAAAGTCCAGAGCTTTTTATTGAAATATTTGTCCAAAAGTGTCCAGATAAACTAAGATGATTCAGCTGTCATTTCCCTTCAATAAATACTTTCTACTTGCTTGAAATAGACTGATTTTAAATATATTAATTACTTTAAAATGTATTCAAATGGATAGATTACAGTTGGTAAAGATGAAGCAGTTTTTTTTTTTTTTTTTCATGTCAATGTTTTTTGCTATAAACAGTTTTAGAGCTGATCTTCATAGAGTTAAAGGAACCAGCCTCTTACCGTGTCCTTTATCCACGAAGCTGGTGATGGTGTTGGCCATGCCGGCCTCATGCAGCGCGCTGCTGTTCAGGTCCCCGCTGCTCAGGGACCAGTATAGGGACAGCATGTAGTCGTGAGGGGTCACCAGCGGCTGCTTGTCGCCCAGTTTCTGCCTCCTGTTGGTGACTCCGCGCTGCGCCGCAGGTGGAAAGCCGCTGCGCGCCGCAGCAGCCGCTGCGCTCGCCTTGGCAGCGGCTTTCGGTGAGTCTCTACCTACAGCCGCACGCGCGTTGATGCCTGCGGGGGTGTGCGGTTTGAAGCGCGCATCGGCAGCGGGGACCCAGGAGCGCGCAGCCTCTTTACGCCCCAGGTTGAGCGCGCCGTTTGGCTGCTGCTGATGCTGATGCTCTCGGTTCCCTGATGGGGACCCCGCAGCCTGCTTGCTTCTCTTCGGGGTCGTCTCCTCTTTAATCAGCGGCTGTCCTGCTCGGGTTCGCGCCGCAGGTTTCCAGCTTCCCGCGGCGGGGCTCTGCTGCCTCCCTGCAGCTGGCGTAGACACCCCGATCCCACGTTGGGCTCCTCCTGTGCGCTCCACCGCCTCCCCAAGTCTGTGATCGGTGAGTCTGGTCCGGCTGAGAGAACCGCGGACAGGATGCAGGTAGATGAGAGTCCAGCAGCAGAGCAGGAGAGAAAGACGCTTTACAACGTTCATCCTAAAGCCCTGTTGCCTGCTGGCAGACCGTCATTGTAATAAAGCTGAAAGTCACTTCAGAATTAACTGAAAAGTTTGGCTGAAAACAGAAGAAAGAGTCCTGTGAAGTTTCATCCCCAGGTCAGCCTCTGCGCTCTGCTGGAAAAAAAAATGATTCTCTCAAAAACAGAAAAAAATTAACAAAACATTTAAAGAAAAGATGCAAATAAAACAAAATTCCTGCAAAGTTTATTCTTCCATTTGCCTTGAGCAGGAACCATCCTGCTGGACAGATCCAGCCAGGAACAGATCAGACACCAGTTAAACTCCACCGAGCTGTTCTGCTGGATATCTGCAAGAAACTTCTTTAAATCCCACTTTTTTTCTTCCATGAGAGGCAAGAATGGCGTAATGCCGCTGCCTCCGTTTTTTCTCTTTTCCTCCAAAAGTTTGAACTCCGTCCAGTGAAAATATTTCACACACCAACCAACCTGCAGGTGCTCCAGAGATCCTGCAGCAAACCTGAGCGCAGGAATTGGGAACGGAATTCCAGAAAGCGCTTTTAATTACCCCGTGATGTCATGCTGTCCAGACTCATTTAACAGCAATATTTCACCCCAAATCTTCCTCCCTCTTTTCCACCGATGACTCACTAAGACTGCAGCACGAAATGGCACAAAGTGACCCCCTCAACGCACAAACCAGCAGCAGAAAGGAGAGGAAAGTGAATTATGTCACTGAAGCGAACTGTTTTAACAGCGTCTAAAATGATGCGAGCAACATCGGTGAACGAAGGGGTTGCTTTAGAGGCCCCTGAAGGGCCCCTGAAGGGCCTCTATGCAGCTGCATTCTTTTGCATTTTTCTCTTTACGTTATAAAAAAAATGAGAAAATGAACTGTAGCACAGAAAACAGATTTTTCCATGAAGTCAAGATGTTTCATGTTTTATCTATAATCTCTTAAACAGATGATAAAGAGATTAATATGTAAAACAATAAATTATTAACAGTTTATTTAACACATTTTGTGATAACACATTTGATCACAAATTTACAAGAACAAAAAGAAATGAAAATATATTAATCTTAATTTGGATTCTAATTTCCTGCTAACAGCAAATAAACAATATAGAACAATATATCAGGCAAATGATTAAAGTCTTATTTGCTGAAACTTAATCTGACAAGCAAAGTTAAGAGTTTAATTAATATACAGTCATCTTGCAATTAGAAAATGTTCGGATGTAGTAGATTTTCCTTATTACATAATTACAAAACATTATCAAAATCATTTCAACACACAGACAAACTGTAATATATATTATATATGGTAAATATATGTATTGCTTTTTTCTTTTTTGTAAATAATTACTAGTTAAGGAAGAAAATGAAATTGGTCAAGTTCAGGATTTCATGCGTCGTTTTTTATCAACTTCTCTGCACACATCAAGGATTAAATGTCCACTCTATAGGATTTGTTTATCTGTAATTTGGTATTTACATGTTCGAAAAACCATTCTGTCCCTCACTCAGACTATTAATTGCATTTTTGAAACAGTTTCCCTATATCCTGAGAAGAGATTTGCTCTCATAAATTCACAATGTGATTTCAAAACAATCCCTTCAAGAATAAAAAGCCATTTAGTTTACTTTTGCTCCTTTTTTTTGATGATTTATTTAATCTATGCCCTTTCAGGTTTCATAAAAAAGGACACTTCTTGTTTTATATTTGGTGAATATAAATGAAACCACAGGTAACAATGATAGGATGTAACAATCTGTTAGTCCAATCTCTAACCTTCTGCTCTCTGCTTTTCCTCAGAGTAGCTTTGCCTCATCTGTTCCTGTTTGGCTGTGACTCCATCCTGGAGGAACATCAGCTGTGCTGCTTCCATCAACACCTTTGTTTATAGATGTTGTAGATCGGCCTGTTTTCAGTGTGGTCCTGTTTCTCTGACTGTGACTGGCTGGATGTGCTCTCTTCATCCTCTGACATGGGGAGCTGGCTCGAGCTTCGCCTGCCTGTGTTTCCTGGGCGGGGCCAATTTTTGAAGCTGCTTTTTGTAATTGTCTGCTTCTGTCTCCTCAACCCCAGTCGGCCTCAGCAGATGGCGGCTCACACTGAAGCCTGGTTCTGCTGAAGGTTTCTTCCTGTTAAAGGGAGTTTTTACTCTCCACTATCGCTCTTATGCTAAGCATTGCTTAGTGTGAGGAATGCTGAAGAGTCAATGAGTCGATGCAATCAACTGGTTTTCCTTAGATAGAAACCTTTGAGTCGAGATTTGACTGTATGATCTGGTTGAACTGTAAAGTTCCTTGAGATGACATGTGTTGTGAATTTGGCGCTATATAAATAAACTGAATTGAATTAAATTGAATTGAATTAACAAAAGTGGATATCAAATCACTGAACCTTATCTATATGAAATGAAACATAGCCCAGTTGAAAAGTGCCTTCATTGGCTACAGTCCCCAGGGTGCATGTAGCTTAAACTTTTTTGGCTGTTTTCAGGACCACTTTAAGTTTTAATCCCCCATTTAAAGAGTAAAATCTTTTTGCACTTGGAGATTCAGCGCCTCCATCGAGGACGTAGCAGCAAACCCAGATGGTCCCTCCGATTGCTTGTGGGTGATTTAATTCATCAGTAAAAAGGAATGAAGTCCCTTTTTTTAACTCTAAAATGATTTTTAAACACTCAAAGCCCATCTGCAGTGCCCCCTTGTGCATGTATCTTAAACTGGACTCTCAACCCTGTAATAAGGAATAATCAGTATAGTTATTGCTCCATTTAATCATGTTGGATTTTCCTTGTCAGAAACAAGCCGTCAGGTTTACAGTTTCCTAATTTTCCTGCATTGCAGCCCTCTTGGTTCTGATTTGAACCCGCTCTCCCACTCTAATTTATGACACCATGAACAGCGCCAGTCTGGAGCCACAAACGTAGTTTCTACCAAACTTTAGGAGTAATTAGCAGCCAGAAAGGTTGGGTCAAACCCAAAGCTCTTGGCAGCAGAGATGGTCCCTGGTGGTTTGAAACTGGTTCTGGTTCTGAAGCAGCCTTGTTTGTCTTTCTCTTCTCCTTATTCATGTGTTTTAGCATCAGAACGTGGAGATGATGGATGAGGTGAAGTGACTGGATATTAGAAACCTGTCGCTGATCAGATGCGGGCCGGTGCTGATGCAGTCGACCCGATGGAGCAGCTGCAGGGTCCGAGTGATGGTGCCGAGGTTTGTGTTGGCTGCAGCCTCAGCTGGCACGCTGATTACATGCAGGTAACTGCGACTGAGGCCGGGAGTTCAGAGCAGCTCTGTTTGGCCCAATCACTGATTCCACATTGGCTTTATTATACTAAGAAACACTGTTTGGGCTGATGGTAAAGTTAGACAGAAGGCCTTTCCTTGTTTTTTCATCTTTCAGCAGAACTTTTACACCTTTTTCTTCCTCGCCGTGAAAGAAAGAATGTTAGTCTTACACCTTTGGTTTCCTTCAAGTTCTGGTGCAGATGAAAAAGAAACAAGAGAACAGCCTGTCATCACTGCAAAACCGCTGCCTTAAAATACACAAGCAGGCCTGTTTTAATATCACAAAGCTCCACATCAACTCTGCAGTTTTGATTTTTCGAGGGGTTTTATTTCAAACCAAGGATTAGATTACAATGTAATTTACCAAATAAAGCCTTTAAACAAACGTTTCTGATCAGATGTGAAAAGCAAAAATCTAAATGTATCCGTTCGGTTTTACACAGTCAAGAGGCAGGTATGAATGCAGCTAACAGCTGAAACAGGACTGACAGCTGCAAACATCAGGAAGACATGACAGAAACAAATAGAAGATTCAGACTGATGTAGCTCTGTGGAGCTGAGACACAACCGAGGGACTAAAGACAGAACAGAAATACAACCTAAGCAAAGACAACAGAAACAAACCATTGATGTCAGCACAGCTTGTATGAAATTTGGTTAAAGAGGATTTCTGGAGCAGAATTAAGATCAGTAAAAATCGTCTCCTTAAGGAGGAAGTGAGGTTGGGATCTAATCTTGTGTTAACCAATAGAAGCAAATACGGTCCTCCATTAGATCTCCTCTAGAAAAGAGATGGTTTGGTGCTGTCGCTGAGCAATGCAGAATCTTAACTCCTGGGTTTGAGGTCTGGAGACCATCAAATGCTTTTTCAGGAGCCCCTCCTTCATTGACAGAATGGTTTGGGACGAGAATGACCCAGGACCCTGAATGATTCACCCATGTTCAACTTACGATGCTCTAATGATCGAAGGAGGATTTGGTTAAATCTGTGTTCCTGTTCATTCATCGCTTAAAATGGATAAACCTTTCATCCATCCATCCATCCATCCATCCATCCATCCCATCCATCCATCCATCCACATCCATCCATCCATCCATCCATCCATCCATATCCATTCTTCATATAGTCATCCATCATGGGAGGCTGGTATCTTCATATCTCAAACATCCTAGGTGGGATCATCTCTGAACAGTTTCCCACCCCATCAAAGAAAAACACACTGAGACACACACTTAATGAATGAATGAATTACTTAATTACTTAATTAATTAATTCATTCATTAATTAAATTTATTTTTGGACATTTCAATAAAGAACTCCTCAGGATACAAAATGTCAAACTGGTCAGTAAACAAACACGAAAATATAAATTACAAGTCCCAAAAAAGGAATGGGTAGAGGTCAACACTTAAATTTTAAATTTAAATCTATAATATACATAATATGCTTAATATCTTCCAAATATCATTAATGTACAAAATAAATAGTTTGGATCCCAACACTGCCCCCTGTGGGACACCATATGTAATATCCAGACACACTGAACATGTCACCCAATTTAACAAACTGTTGTTGATTACTCAGATAAGTTTTATCCTACTCCAACTCAACGCCCCTTAAACCGTACTCTTCCAGTTTATTGAGTAATCTGTTATGATATTTATATCAAATGTTTGTTTTTTTAACTATAAATACCCCAGCAGTAAACTTTTTCCGGTCAATTGATCTAATGATTTATTCAACTGATTCCAATAATGAAAATGAAGTTGATGAATTTGTCCTAAAACTGTACTGACTGTCTGACTTTATGTTTATTAATGAATTCATCCAATCGATTAATGATTCATTTTTCTAATATTTTAGTGAATTGTGGCAGCAGAGAGATAGGCCTATAATTTGCAAAATGGTGTTTGTTCCCAGTTTTATCCAATGGTACAACTTTTACCATTTTCATTTAGAGAGGTTTAAAATGACAAAGATATACATTGATGGTTTGGAAATTCCTACAATTACCTTTTTAGCAACTTTCAGGCCAGTAATATGACAATCTGTTGATGTTTTATTCTTTCATTTACTCACAATTTCCAAAAAAATCACCTTCAGTTTCTGGTCTTAAAAAATATGGAACAATCATTACTATTAAAAGCTTTGCAGTCCAACTTCCAGCAGAAAACAGGATGTGAGATCTGTCCTGCTAAGTCCAGCCTGACACTGACAAAAAATATATTAAAACTATTAGCAAATTCAGACATAACATGTCATGTCATGTTTCTGTTCAAAAAGTACTCAGCATAGTTTGTTTGGTTGACAAAATTTTTGTAACACTATTAAGAATACCTCGATATAACTACTCCACAACCACTGTTGCCCTGTCCTTTCCATGGTATAACTGATACCAACTGTGAACAAGTAATCAGTAAGTGTGTTGTAATGCATTAATGGAGTCCTCAGTCTTCACTTTTTAAATTTAGTTTACTTGTTCAATCTTATTATAGTGATTAATGTTAAACAATATAAAGACTGGTAGATGATCACTGATATACTTCATACAAATCACTTACTGTGCGTTATTATCAATAACATTTTGTATATATATATATGGTAGATAAGGGTAACACAGTGGGATGTGGGATTGTAGGGTCTAATGATTATGGATATAAGCTGATAACATACATTGCATTATGAATACATCATGTGTTGGGATCTGGAGGTTCGTCCACCTTTCTCCAGCAGAGAGGGCTGCTTGGTCGCCTGGAGCTGAAGCTGACTACCACACCCTGCCCCTATGAGCTCATCAGGAGACCAGCATTTAAGGAGGGCAGAGCCACACCGACGCCAAAGTGCGTTTTGCCAGTTATGGTTAGCAAGCCTGAGCCAACCTGCCTGTCTGAATCTCTGACCTGAAGCCTGAACCTGAACCTTATCTGCTTTTGTCCTCTGCTTCTAGGAAGAACCCTGCCTGGAAACCGAAAACCTGGAAGCGAAAACCGCCGGAAACCGTTTCTGGGTCTGTTCTTCAGAAGAACCCCTTCTTGGAGAGCCAACTCAAAGTCTCGAAACCTGCCTCGCCCGTAAGAGAGCCGAGAGAGAAGCTCTGAAACCCGTAAGACATCTGCTCTGCCCCTGCTCTGCTTCAGCCCTCTGCCTGCCTTCAGCCTCTGGACCCCTCCCTGATCAGGTATAGATCAAAAGTAGACAAACACCCAACCTGGGTAAGTTCACTGAAAGATCCCAGCAAACCAATCTGTCCCCTCTCTGCAGTGAAACCAGTCATGACCAGACCCGGACCCAGTTTATTCCAGAACCATTGTTCTTTATTGTGATCATTCTTCAAATAAACTTTGTGAACTTTTTCTCAGCCTCTGAGTGTTCTGCATGTGGGTTAGATCTCTGAAAGCAAACATGCCATCATGTGCAATATCCTTCTCTCTTACTGTGCAATAAAACCTGCAAACTACTATGTGGCCTGTGTAATCTTTTACTTATTTATAAATTCAGTACATCTCTACAGTACAAGTGCAATAATTCAAGTCAAGTACTGTGTTGTCTTCCCTTAGCTCTCTACTGTGCAGACTTCTGTTAAATTAATACTTTTTTCTTGGCCCTACTTGTACTTTTGTTCTACTGCCTTGTGCCGCAAGTGGATTCAGCTTTTGTGCAAAAAAAAGTACAGAACCCAGGTTGTATTTTTATAATCTTGCTTTTAAAGAGGATTTTCACTCTATATAAGCCTACTCGGACCAGAATTCCCCCGAAAGAATAATCCCAAGGGATAAGTAAAGTTGAGTTTAAGTCTTTGCTACGCTCAGACCGGACGCTGCAAAAGCAGCAAAAAGGCGTCTGCTGCTTCGCTTTTGCTGCTTGTACCAGTTAGTTCTGACGCTGAAGCGCGGCTGAAGCAGCTTTGCTGCTCTGGCTGCGCTGCGCAAAAGTGCGCTCTGACGCGCGCCGGGCTGGAGCTTCACTATCCTGTCTCTACCTTGCAGCTATATTTGCTGTGATCAGTGGGAATAAAGTGAGTTTTAATATAAGTTTTTTAAGTGAGAAAACATTACACCTGAAAAACTTAATCAGTGCAGCGTCAGTTTATTCAGATTACAATCCTCGTCTCCCAATGTTACTTCTTGGTCGGAGCCGCCAGACCCCCACACATACCGACGTGTGCGCCGGCTACAGTAGAAAGAACTCAACAGTAGCCTTTGGATCGGTCGCTTCCTCAAGCAGTTTTTCACCACGGCAAGGGCTGGTAGGTGTTTTTCATCTAAATAATCCCGGACCTGTGCAGGCACCAGAATAATGTAAAGCCAACATATTCTGCCGGGCAGATGTATATATATTTTCTGCTTAATTGCATGCGCCAATAAACTGTTTAAGAGGAGTAATCAGAGCTGGGTCTGTGTCATCAGCGCCAGTGTCTCTCTCCCAGCCAGCTCCCAAGATCAGCTTTTCTATGCCTTGTCCTTTCTGCTCTTGTCTCTATATTCGTAACTTGATTGATCATAAATTACTGGATGAGAGCAAACAGCAATGATCAATTTTTCTTCCATTTTCGCAAATTCCCGGGTTTTCTCCGTCTTTCCCTCCAGTCTGAAACACAGCTACGTCATTTGGCGGAGCTTCTCTCTGATTGGTTGGTTCGCCTGGCTGCCGAGCAGCAAAAATTCAATTTTTCCATCTCGAAGCAACAAGCGCTTGGCGTTTCGCGGGCGCGTCCACGCACGTCAGATGCCAAGCGCTTACGGCCAGCTGCATTCGCTGCTCAGACGGCGCTGGCGCCTGCAGCTCAAAACGAGTCAGCGGGACCTTTTGCTGCGCCTTGACGCCAGCGTCAACCATTGACTTTGCATGTAAACTTCGCTGCACTTCTGTCATGCCCCAGCGCCCCGTGTGAACGCGCAGCATAAGTCTCTAAGTCTATGAGTTAGTTTGTGTTGTAGATGCGTGTTGTAATCCCCACAAATAATGATTGCTTTGTGACTGAATCTTTGGATTCTGTTTTCCAGCCATTTAGTAAATTGCTCAATATCTATTAACACAACTTACAATAATGTTTTTACGCTTTTGTTGATAAACTTCTATTTTATGTACATTCAAGGACATTCTTGATAGTAGCTGACATTTTTTTCAAATCTTTCTTCATATATATTAACTCCTCCATTCTTATTTCACCTGCATACCCATGCGGTTTAAAGTCCATCCCTTTCAAATTATAATGAATGGTTATTTAAACTGATGTAAATAATCTTTGATATTACTGAAATTTACATATAGACTGCTGCTATTGAAGTAGATTACTGATAACTTGCCAACAGAGTTATTGTTGTTATCATATGTTTCCTTAGGTAACAGCCACAATCATTGTTAATTGTAATAGAAAAGTAAAAAAAAAAAAAAAAACATAACATAACATAGCACCTAAGGGAGGTGCTAATTGATCTAGCAATTGTGTTTTTGGTTTGTGGGAAGAAGCTAGAGTACCCAGTAAGAACTAACACAGTGCAAAACTAAGCTAAGTCTGACTGGTTTATAGTGAAAATACTGCTGGGCATTAAGTCTAAGATTGAGATGTTACATGTTTTCTTTTTTTAAACACAGATGGAAACATGTGGGCAAGGTTTTCTGGAAACATTAAGCTGTAGTGGCTGTGCACTGAAAACAAGATGCCTCCTGGATCTCACGGGGCCTGACTTAAATTTGTAGTTCTACAATAAAAATGGCAGCTGTTCACCATTGGTTATCTCTCATAAACTGAAAACAAACAGCGTGAAAAACCAAAATCTTTTTGCAGCATAGCTAACAGAGATGACAAATAAAACCTTAGTCCTGCAAAGATAAAGCTTAAACCGATGCATCTGGAATAAAATTAGTAGACAGGTTTGGGCTGAATTTCTGATGTCAGAAGAAAATAACAGTATTCCTGTTCATGTTAAATCAAAGCTCTAACACAGAAATTTTACCTATATTGTGCCCTTCTGTGGTGCATGTCGCTTATAGTAAACACATACAAGCCGAACTGTGGGGGCTTTTTAAAGCTAGGTTGCAGTCATCCGCTGTTATAGTTTTTATATTTTGCATTTTTTAAAAGCTAAAGCAGAGTGTGTATGACGTCATCAGCGCGCGCCGGCTACCATTCATTCTTACTGTCTGCTGAACTGCTGCTAGTTTTACTCACATGCCTGGAAGATGTCTAGTGCTACTACCCGCAGATGATCTCGGTCTCGCCAAATGGAATTGAGCGATTCAGATTAGCTAGAATGAATAGTTAGGGGTAGAACGTACTGCCTGTGGCCGGGCTGCCTGTCACAACAAAAGTCCGGCATGCGTACTCATACACACTCGCTTTGTTTTAAAAATATTAAAAATATAACAGCGGATGTGCTTTGGGACAAGTGATTTGCATACAGGCATGTTGAATGCTGGCTTACAGGGTCTCTCCTAAATTATGAACAGCCGGAGTTTTATTGCCTTCAACTCGTTGCCCATAGGAGGAGACGTTACTTGGATTACAAAACCGAATATCTTCAGAACACCTCCAAATGACACAAAACTCATATAGGTGAGTAGAACACGCTGATGTAATAATGTAAAGAAGGCCAATGTAAAAAACCCGGTGTCCTCTGATTGTGTCCTTATCCTTCTCTGTGGAGCCCTCAGGGTTTTGGCTCGGTACGCGGAGAGGGTCAGTTTTATTCCCGTAAGCCTGGGTCCTAGGAGGAGACCAGTTTTAATAAACGTTTGGAACTTTACTGACTGTCTCACCTTGAATACTAGGTCCATCTGTCCCATTTCATGACAAATTCAAATGATTCTGTGTCATGTGATAAACTGATACTAATCAGTCATCAGTTAAAGAATGGCAGCTGATTTGTTTCAAAAATATTCTTGGTGACTATGGTGTGGCCATTTAAAGTTTTAAGGGTGTCAGAATGGTCTATGAAGTGTGAGATGAGTTATCCTGATGATAGCTGATATGGCTGAATGGCTAGCATATAAGCTTTTGTTGCCTCTGAAACTAGGTGTGTTATTTCACAATCTCCAGGTGTGTTGGTTTGGATTTTCTTTTTAATAAATTCTAATAATGTTCGTGTTGTGCTCATTACTTTCTGATATGTTCAAGTTTTCATATTCTGCTATATGAGCTCATTTCCTTTTTATTTAGTTATATGGTTAGTTGTTGTATTCTTTGTGAAAATAAGAATTGTTGCTGCTCATTTCTGCTGAACTCTTCCTATTATTTGATATTTTCCAGCTCACATCTGTGTTTTTTCCCCCATTTCCATGATCTTTCATGCTCACAACAATCACCTTTGTTAAGCAATCATCACTACTGTACTTACCTTTAACACCTGCTATATAAGTTCCTGGTCCTGTTTGATCTTTACTGGGTTCCTCCACCCTTCACCAAGTCTGCTTTTAATGTCCTGCTTTCCAGCCTTGCTATAAGTCTTGTTTTTCATATGATAAATTCTTCAACTTTCCGTGTTCATCCAGTTTCCTGTCTATGTTTGGGTCCTGATCCAAACACACGCAACCTGAAAGTGTTAAGGTATCCTAAATCGTTCCTGTTTGGTTTGATTATTGCAAGCAGCTGCTAGTTTGTCTGTTTAGGCAATAAACCTAATTTGCAGCAGATTTTAACTGTAGATTTGTTGCCCTTTTTCCTTTACAAAGATAAAATCTTCTGATGAGATCCAGGAGGCTCGTTATTTGGTGCCCAGCTGAGAGTTCGCTTAAACCCTTAGATCAAACTGCCTCTTGGACATCAAACAATATAAATATGTAAATATTTGTCACACAACAGACATAAAACCCAAATTCAGACTGGATAACCTTTATTTGATTATGGCTTTCTGACTGGCAGTGATGACTACCAAGGCTGGCTGGCATGGAGAAGCCTGAGGATCTGAAGAAAAGCTAAAACAGGTTGAGATTCAATCAAAACTCAAGATGCATATCCACAGGTGTTTCAAGAGACAAGGCGCACAGGCAGAGGTTAAATAAATTGGTTCAAGTAGATGGTGCCAAATGGAGAGGAGAGAATGATAAACGCATGTGGAGGGTGGAGAAAAACCTAAAGGCAAAGAACACGGGGAACTGGACGCAGAACTAGATGATAAACAAAGGGGGCCAACGAAGCAACTGCAGCAAAGAGAAACAATTAGAGAGCTACAGGTGGTGGACATTAGTTCAATCTGACAGCAGCATCATGGAACTGACTGGAGGTTGGAGTGACAGGAGAACTGGAGGGAAATTCAGTAGAATAGAGAGCAGCTGCTGGAGGAGCTGAAAGAAGGTGACAATAAACCAGGAATGATTACAGAGGGACACAGAAGGGATCCAAAGGAGCCAAAAGCTGAATTAATACATCCCAGCTGCTGTAGCTGCTCTCCTTCTGCACAGTTTTCTTGTATGTTTGTATTTTAGCAGAGGAAAGGTAAAATTTCAAGTTTAAGAAGGATCTGGAGATATGCCTGAATGTCTGATCATTATAAGGTCAAAGTTAAAGAGGATTTCACCTGGTGATCAGTTTCTGGTGACAATCTTCAGAGAGGTGAAGGTAAAAAGAAGACCTGCTAAGATGAAATCTAATAACAGGATAAACTCCATGGAAAGAGCTTTCTGTTCTGTGCTGGCGCTACTCAGTTTGACAGGTCCATCTAACTGCAGCGCTTCTATAAAAAAGCCCCCACCATTAAAAATATTAAAATCATGCTGTTGTGTCATGGTGTGCCCTGATAGCTGACCTTAATTGTTCATGTCATTCACCTGCTTAAGTCTACCCAGCTCCTAATTATAACTCATCTCATCCACCTTCTGGTTCTGCTTTATATTCCACTCAGCCCAGCTATCGGGCCAGATCATTGTTTGTTTTCTGTTTTTCTCATACCTGTATGTGTGTTTTGTTCGTTTTGTTAGTTCCAAGGTTCATGTCCTAGTTCCCAGCGAGCAGTGGATTGAGAGGGTTTTAGTGTTTGTCCTGTCTTCTGATCGTGTCTTTTTCCTTCTCCGCAGAGCCCTCAGGGTTTTGGCTCGGAACAAAGGGAAGGTCAGTTTTATTCCCACAAGCCTGGCTCTTTGGGGGAGACCGGTTTAAAGTCCTGCAGAAATCCTGGTACAACGTCTTGTCTCTGTCCCTCTACCACTGAACCTGCCTGTCTGCATCTGAGCCCGCCTGTCTGCATCTGTGCGTGTCTGTCTGTGCACGCTTCTGGATTGGTGAAACCTGCCTTCACGCTCTGGAAACCTGTTCCTGTGTGGATCAGAACTCCTGATCGAGCTGAGGACTCCTGGATCCCAGAACTGTCCTTGTTCTGGACTGTTCTCCTGACCTGGCTCAGTCTTCCACTGGTTCCACAGAGGCTGCTGTATTGGGAAGACTCTGGGCGGCTCCACGCCGCAAATAGCTGGCTGTCCATCGACTAGATCCTACCTCACTCTACTTAAGGAGATGGACAGAACTGTTAAACCAGAGAGTGTCAGTGATGGGTTTCGCCCCGCCCCCTGCAGGAGCTGCAGTCTGCAACTCCACAGCTCCGCGCTTTTGTTCTGTTCTGTTTCAGTTTGTTTATTTTAATAAACATTTTGTACTTTCCTACTGACTGTCTCACCTTGAATACTGGGTCCATCTGTCCCATTTCTTGATATGTTAGCTTGATGGATAATTCTTTCTTACAGTATTCATAGCATAACGGTCCAAATGGTTAAAGGTGTCTCTCAGGGTCAAGCACCCTTTCTCCTGATTCTGAGCATCCTGCATGAAGACACATTTTATCAAAAATCTGACATGGTGGTTAAAAGTCCAGAATAAAGCTCTTTGGGATTAGCTTCTTTTCTCAGGAAATATTAATGAATCATGAAGCCTTGAGATTCCCACTTTGGTCTGTTAGACCCTCTGACTTGTCTATATATAGAATGAGTATCTGGTACTTTTTATTAATGTCTGATGTTCTCCTATTTTCATACCTGATGTTAAATTATTCAGGTGGGGATAATCTTTGGTATAGGATGTTCTTGTGCAGGATGACTAAGGTTTAACACAGAGTTTGAGAGAAAACATATTCAAACAATCTGCACATCACTCCAGAAACTCTTTTAAAAGACCTGAGTTTATCATCATTGTCTCGCTGATCCTCTTTAAAGGTTTTCTAATGGCCTGGAGGCAGATACATCTGCCAAATGAAGTTCTGCCTATTAGTCTTTCTTTTAGGTTTATTGTTGTACTTTGTCCTGTCTTTCTCTGCATGACATTTCTATAAAGTGGTGATCTCTCAGTTACTTTTCTCCTGTTTAAAGGTCAACATTAAATAAAGTTTGAAAAGTTGCATTTTAGGAGAAACAACTCATGTTCAAGAGGTAAATTAGTGCCAGACCAAAGCAGGATCTTATTTCGCTCAAAAGGAGGTCTTTTTTCAACCATATGGTGTTCCATCATTTATTGTGGCAATTGTGAGACTACCAGAAAGTAATTTTACAGAGTTTGCAGGCAACAATCCTGGAGGACTGGATGTAGAGAAGACCAGTAGCAGAAAGAACTTGTAAGAACTTGATGATGTCATGTTGGTCAGATTGAGTACATTTCTGGTGTTACTTGGTCAAGCAGGTCTGAAGGGCACATCTGGCTGAGGCTAAGGTTGGCTGATGGGAGTGCGAGAGAGTGTGAAGTTCTGATTGTGCTCTTGTATGGTGAGAGGATTGGGCAGATAATGGCTCACCTGGTAGGAGGTTTAATCGGGTCAGGCAGTTGGTAAATCAGCAAGGAGACCTTTTCAGAGAGGTAAAAGGGATGTGTTCGATTTCTGAGGCTGCATCCTCCAAGGACCCGATCTGGGATTTTGTTTTATTCACGATTGAATGCCTGTTCACAAGTGTTTGGGGTGATTTATTTAGGAACCAGTTCCCATTTGGACCACCCTCCCCCTGCTGTTAGGCCTCAGTACTGTACACTCCCTTCCGATTGTGTTTCCTCGTTTTGACTGTTGTTTTTTTAAAGAAAAAACAAAACAATAAAATGTAACTAATTTTCTTGGAAAAATCTTGTTCTCTTTGGTCACGAACCTCAAGCTTACTGGTAGTCTATTTCCTTGGGTGCAATTCCCAAGGTGGTGTTGTTGACACCTTCTAGTTCCACTGCTCCTCACAGCAGGGTATCAGACTCATACCTTAGTGTTGCCACACAGGCAAAGAATGGATACTGAACTTCAAACTACTGTTCTGGGTGCTAATAATATTCTTGAGGCGCTTTAGCAGCAGTGCCATCATCTCAGATATCAGATTTATAGTCCCCACACTGCAGAGATATTGGAATCTGAGCTTAAATATCAGCCAAACCCCTTTGCACATATAAAACCTTTCAATAAACCAAACATTACCTGCCTCATATTTTAATCAATAACCATTAAAAGAACTATTTTTATTCATTTCAGATGTAACTATTTATGTAATTGTATTACATTAAACTTAATTTACAATATTCACCACTGTTCGGCGCCATTTACCTTTTTCCTCTGAGCACGGAGCAGCCGGCTTGCTTGGACTCGCAATGAATCACGGGATACCCAAAGCTACGGACTATGCATTAAACATTAGACTTAAACATTAGACCATCCTTGAAAATGGGCAAAATCAAGGCTGCATTTGTCGGCCGCAAACAGAGGAGACACCCAAGCCGAACAGGCGAGGGCGCCGCACTATGAACTACTTGGCCGACGAATCTGGCCCTCCAGGGACGCAGCCACTGAATTTGAACTTACTCAAACTTTCAAGAGGAACCAATTGTAGGAAAGGAAATATCCAATAAAGCAACCTGTTTAAGTTTTAGTTCAATTTGAGATATATTAAATGTTTTTTTCAGGCTTCCCTTCTTAGAAACTCAACTATGAAATTTGAGAGAGTCGGATCTTTAACTTTATGAGTCATGTGACCCAGAGTGACACTTTACAGAAGTCTGAGCTCCCCTTAAACATTAGACCTAACTAAGCCTTAATTTTGTTACGCAACAGAACAGACATGACGCCTGCTTCATCAGACATACTTTCTATGATGTAAAATTTAATCTGGAGGTTTGATTAGCAGTCTGCTATCATTTTCCAAAACACAGAAGGAAACAGATTTATTTTGCAATGGTGAAGTGCTGCTAATGCCTTCAGGGGTAGAATATAAAGGCCTTGCGCCCCTAGTGGCTTAAGCCTACACCGTCGCTTTAAATTTGTATATTAATTTCTGTATAGTTACACATCTTCTCTGTGATTAAACAAGATGAGGAAGGAGGAATCTGCAGGCTTCCAATAACTCTGCCATGATCATCTATCTTCCTCCCTGTAATCCACTTCCTGTTTTAGAGGGGAACTGCTTTTCTGGAGCTGTTAGTCCACATGGCAACAACTAATCACCTTGTATGGTTGGCTAAGGGTGCCATGCCATGACCATGCCAACCCCCTCCCCACAGAGCTGCAGCTCTGTGACTCCTGTAAATCTGTTTGAATCAGTGGCTAGGTAGATCCATCACTTTGCCACTGATGTCAACCAGAACAGAGCATCATAGCTGAGGAGAGGGCTGCCTTAAGCCTCCAGAGCAGAAGTCATCTGGCTTGAATCTGCTCCGGCATCTTTGCTGGATGATCCAAACTCAGAAATATCAACAAGTCATCTCGGCGGTCTCTGCAGGCCAAACTTTCACTGTGAAAAACCACATTTCCTCCGAAGCTGTTCCCGTTCTGCTGCGCTGGACGTTTTCTGGCCTGAGCCAGGAGGTCTGAATGATCTGTTTACATCTGAGCGTCGCCCACCTTCCCCAGATACAGGAACTGCTTTTACATTCACAGAAGCAGTAAAAACCGTTTCTACTGCAGAGAAACATGTGGATGGACATAAAGCCAGCCACATTGATTTGTTTAAACAAGAAGACGGGAATGAGAGCCACGACCTGCAGATAACCTGAATTTAACACTAAATGTAAAGGAAAACTGCCTGAGAGATAAATTAAATATCAGATCAAATCATATGTTTAAATATGACCTCAATAAAAAAGATTTAAGGAGTGCAGTTCCAGCAGATGTTCAACTTTTGTATTTCGACTCCACCATGTTCTGCATGTTTCACCACCCCAACCAGGTGAGGCTGACGATATGCACCAACAACAGGATATGCATCAACATGAAGGATTGGTATTTATTCCAATCCTTCATTTTTGTATCACTGTCCAGTTTTCTTCCTCAATCATAGTTTCTCAGTCAGAAATATCTGATTGTCAAAGCAAACATTTAAAAAATCTATTTAGATTTTTTTTCTAGTCGATCATGTTTAGTTTATACAGTCGCTCTTCCTTAGCTGGCAGGAGAAATATCAAACTATATTTATTGTATTTGACGTCTGTTATAGAGTCTCACCTGAAGTTAAACTAAGGAGCAAATGGCTGCTTGTGATAAAGACGCCAAACCCATGATTTTTGTTGATTCAGAGGTCAGACTTTACAAACATTCCCATAAAAGTGGATTGAGTTTTTCACTAAAACTAAGCAAATAAAGCAGCCAAAGTCCGCAAAACATATTTTCTTTTCTACAGACATGTCCACCAGCCCCTCCAGCAACCTGGAAGGATAAGTGGGTACGGATGGGTATGGATGATTGTCCCAGATTTCCTAGGAAAGTGACTTTCCTTAGACTGCTGGAAGACTAGCAACCAGACAGAACCTTGGTTTTAGCAGAATTTAGGTAAAATCCCAGATAGGATTATTTTAAGATAATTATGAGATGTGCAAAAAAAAAAACAAAAAAAGTGGAACATCTTTGTCCCATATAAAGCTTAAGGTCTTGTACCACAGAGTGAAATTAGCATCAAACTTGATTAATTCAACTGTAGAGTAAGAACATGGACATTGTTTTGCAGAGGAAAGGGTTAGGGTTAGAGACAATCTAGAATGAATTTCTGAAGTGTACGTTTAGATAAATAGAATCTGCTAATGCAGCATCGTCTTCCACAGACCCAAACAATTTCATTTCTGAAATTAAAAGTAGCTGAAACAAGAAACTGTCAGAGGATTCAGTCACTTTTTAATAAGCTCAATAAAACTGGCTGCTTTTTGGCCATCAAATTCTGCAAAATATCCAACCATCCATTTTGCATCACCCTTATCCCTGCTTGGGTTGCGAGGGGTGCTGGTGCCTCTACGTACGAGAGGTGGGGTTCATCCTGGACGGGTCACCAGTCCATCACAGGGCAACAGAGAGACAAACAGGACGAACAACCATTTACACTCACACCTAAGGAGGATCTAGAGAAGCCAATTAACTTAACAGTCATGTTTTTTGGACTGTGGGAGGAAGCTGGAGTACCAGGAGAGAACGCATGCATGCACAGGGAGAACATGCTAATTCCAAAAATATGCTGCAACATATAATTATAGAAATAAATTTGATTTTTGGCATTGCGATATTAAATAAAAAATGTTTCTAGCGACCTGGTGGTCTATGGTTAGACCCCCACAGTCTGCCACTCTAGGTGGTTTTCGGACATTTTGAAAAACCACAATCTCGCATCATGATCAACGACCAGACATTACTTCTGGCCAAAAGACAAAGGAGATAACAAAACATAATCGGAAGATGTGTTTTTAAGGACATATTGCATGAAAAATATTATTCCCTTATAATTTTTATTAGATTCCTTATTTAAAAGAAACATTGCAGCCTAAAAATTGATTGTAGTGTTTCTAATTCTTCATGTGAGCAAACTATTATTGATCACATATCCTTTTCTGATTTGTTCAAGACATGGTATAAAACTGTCGTCCTGTCCAGAGGTCCGGGCTAAAGGCTGAACGTGTTGGCCCAGTCCCTGGTCCGGCTCTAAAACAGAAAGAAAAAAAAGAGATATCCTGAAAATTGAAGCTGAAAAAAAGGTGAATACAGCAGAGAAAAGCCCAACGTAAGGATGGGAACCACCTCAGGCTGATGATCATGAGTCAGGAGAAAAAAGCCAGGTTGTTCCGCCCACCCCTGATCTGACACGAGGGTGGACGGGACCGCCATGTAGACAGACAATGGTCAATGGACAGAACGGCCACACGGCAGCTGCAGGGAGGTAGAAACGTGTCCTGTTCTCCACAGAAAGCTGCTGGGAAAACGTGGCTGGAGGGAAATTGAGGATATTGTTAGATTTTTTTTGAAAGGTTAGAAAAATTACTCTTAGGGTCTGTTGTTGTACAGAAGGCTGATATTTGGATGCATTATAAAATATGATTTATTTTTACATTTTGTTTAAAAAATTATAAAAAACTCCTGGTTAAAGAAAAACTTGGTTTCAATTATTATTAAAGGTGAAATAAAAGCAAACCAGCCTCACGGTGAATGAATGGCAGGATCTGATCAGAAACTAAATACTGTTCTGTTATCAGTCAAAGTATTTTGTTTAAATAAAAGTAGCATCTTTCTGATCCTCAAAGCCTCCATCCATATTTATATGAGGATGGTTATGAGTTTATTATGGATATATTTATCCATCCATTATCTGACATGCTTGTCCCGAGTGGGGTCGCAGGGGGTGCTGGTGCCTAGCTCCAGCAGTCAATGGGCGAGAGACGGGGTTCACTCTGGACAGGTTGCCAGTTCATCGCAGGGCAACACAGAGACAAAGAGGACAAACACTCACTCATGCACACACTCACACCTAAGGAGAATCTAGAGAAGCCAATTAACCTAACAGTCATGTTTTTGAACTGTGGGAGGAAGCTGGAGTACCCAGAGAACCCACGCATGCTCAGGGAGAACATGCAAACTACATGCAGAAAGATCCCCGGCGGGGAATCAAACCCAGAACCTTTGCTGCAAGGCAGCAGTGCTAACTGCAGCATATATTTATGTGATTTCAAATTAAAGCTGTTATTATAGCTGTGAGGATCTCTGAGACGGGGGCTGTTTGTGACATGTTCTCCTGACACCAGAAGATGCTCTGATGCATAAGAAAAAGACTTTTTGCTCTGCTGGCTTTAAGGATTTCACTAAATAAATAAATCAACCTCTCTTTATATAGTGCTGCAATGTTACAATAGATTGATGTATCCTACAAATATGATTAATGCTTATTTTAATCCTTTTTAGTCTAATTATAAAACATTCAGAGTTTAGTAAATAGATTATAATAAAAAAAAAATCATGAGTCCAATCTGAAGAACCTAAACCACCAAGGCTGAGGACAGGGGCTGATCCAGAAGTGGGCCAGGATGGGTATAGCCACCCCTGACCCCCCCTTCCAATGATTTATTGTTCCCATGTGGATAAAATTCATCACCTCTGGAGAAGCAGTTCCCCTACAAACCATAAGGGGGCAGCGGTGATACCATCATGCAACATATCAGCATATTGACCAAAATCTGACAAAAAAATGCAGCATTTAATTATTCGTAACAGTATAGTACAATTAAAGAGGACTTATAATTAGTTTAGATTTTTTGGGGGGGACAATCTGTCTCTGCAGGCATGTAGGTGTCTTTTATCTAATTAAAGATAAAGATTAACTGCTGAACCCATTAAATGTACACTTTAGAACCATAGATCAATTTAAACAGCAGTGATATATAAATATGTTTTTAGCTTTTTTAGCAGGGGCCTTAATGAATATGTTTGGAAAATATAGTAGTGCACTTTTTTCCTGTTGCTTCATTTGATTAGTATAGATTAACACTGAACTGGTTTTGCTGCCTGTTAGTTTTCAGCCACCAATCAGCAACCATTGCTCCCTATCTGACCTATGTGACTTAATAACTGAGGAGAATATTTTTGAATTTATCTTTTTTGTGCCTCATTGATTCGTCTTCTTGATAGAGTAATTGAAAGTTCAAAAGTTAATCAAATCCACAGATTTTGTGTTTTTAGTGTTTTTGGCTCAAAGATGCTCAGAATCAATGAGCCGAGGATGAAACTGGACTCTGTGCTGCTTTCTGGTCACCTGAGGGGTTTCAGTTTGAGATAATTTTCTTCTGTGTGAGATTATAAAACATTTTTCCTTCTGTTTCAGCTCTGTTCATCAGAACCGCAGGAACCACACGACTTGGAAACGACCACTTTGACACCAAGGGACCTCATGGAGCTCTGACTGGGCCTGATCTAACCCCATCTGACCCGCTCCTCGGCACCAGCTCTGCTCCACATCTTTTGGTTGTTGGACTGAAATGAACTGATTGGAGAACCAGCCCAAATAACAAGCTGCTGCATTTCCTTACTGCTCCCACAGCGCCCCCTGTTGGCTGCTAAAAGCCAGGAGGGGTTACTGCAGGTATCAGTGAGTCTAGTTATCACTGGCTCTTAGAGGAGGCTCCACAGGAGGAGTGGAGGATTTGACAGAGAGAAAGAGCATCAAACGTGGAAACTGTGACCCGTCTTGATACGGTCAGTGAACTGTGAAGCTTTGGTAGTGACCCTCGCACAGAGCAGCAATGGAAAAGAAAAGCCTTCAAACAGAGAGAGGAACAAACGTACAATCAGGCCGACCGCACTCACGTCAGCGTCTGTTGTTGTCTTCATGGGGGAAAATGTTAGTTAGGATGTCGATGTCGGAAACCAACTTTTTTCTTGCAGAATGTCTGCTTCAGCCGGTTACTGTGCGTCAGGATGGGA
Source organism: Cyprinodon brontotheroides (assembly GCA_018398635.1). Classification (NCBI taxonomy): domain Eukaryota; kingdom Metazoa; phylum Chordata; class Actinopteri; order Cyprinodontiformes; family Cyprinodontidae; genus Cyprinodon; species Cyprinodon brontotheroides. Next base: position 39,852,821 of record JAGKQL010000041.1, on the reverse strand, counting down.
TTTCTAGGTGTTCACCATCACCAACCCTTTTATTAAATCCTTTTTAAAGTCTCCTCACTGAGGAGGAGACCAAATAAAAGCAAAAGAAAAACACCACACCTCTATGTGCAGAGCTTTACTCAGCTCAGGGCTAAATCTGGAATGACTGCTTTAAGTCCAAAACGTACCTGAGGTACGGAAGAGAAGAGAAACCATGTATACAAATACCAGTCTTCTAGAGATTATGATCCAAAGAGTGCAAAAAAACAATTGTGAAGTTTTGTTTGCTGCAAACCAAGCAGACTGCTCCAATGAAAACAAGCAGGGGGTTGCAGTAAATCACGGTAGAGGTTGTATCATCCTGTGGGGCTGCTTTGCTAAACTTCAGTCAAACCATCAGTCCAGCAGATCACATCAGGTCACTGAATTTGTAGATTTTGCTCCTTCTGGAGGAGAGATAGTGACAGTGATCCCTCATCCTGAGCAAAAAAGGAAGCGACAATGGTAACCGCTCCAAACAATTCCATTGTTTATATTTGCAGTAACCAGTAAAACTGATTATCTTCATTCTTGAAAAGGTTTTGCACTAGATAAAGGTGGTTTTTCTGTGGTATCAAATTGGCATACTGCAAAATTGCAATGAATCCATTTTTTTTGTGTGTCACATGAGTCACATGAACAATAACCAGACATTGCTTCTGGCCAAAAGGATGTAGAAGACGAAAGAAAGTGAGGAGCAGAAAGGATGTTCCATGTTTTTTGAGTTGTTGCATGAACGAAAATATTCCCTGCTGATTTTAATTAGATTCCTTATTTAAAGGAAACATTGCAGTTTAAAAATGTTTCTTTATGAAAGATCTAACTGCTGCAGGATAGCAAACTCTTAATGATGACAGATCCATTTTTGATTTGTTCAGGGACACAGTAACTGAAGAAACCTCAAGCAGAACCAGGCTCAGTGTGAGCGGCCTTCTATCATGACTGACTCAGGGCACAAAAAGAGACACAACATCAACAGAGAAGGTCTGAGCTAGAGAGGAGGTCATGGTCCACCCAGTGACTGTGAAAGGTCTACAGGTCAGGAGGCTTGATAACAAGGCCACAGGCAAAGTACTCAATCTCCACCTCCATGCCTCACTGTTGCTATTAGGTCCTTGTGCTGATTTGCTGTTTGACTTTGTCTCATCATGGTTTTGTCCATTACGGTCAAATATCTCTGTTCTCATTTGTCCAGAGGACATTGAAGCAGAAATCTCTATTTCTAGTTTGGCTTGAAGGGCTGTTGAGGACAATCCTACAGACGAGTCAGGAGGATATTCTTTATATTTAAATGTTGCTGTGATAGAAAGGGGAAATAAATGCCAATCTGTTTAGATTAGACCTGATGTTGGTTCAATTAATGTTTCTATGCTGAGACCTAAGATAAAGACCTTTTTCTAAGCCAGAGATGTTTTGCTTTCCCACCTTAGTCACAGGTGTTTGCTTAAAGTTTTTGCAGCTGCATCACCCAAATTAAAGCTGTTTATGTTCACTTTTAGACCCCTCCGTCCAGGTGTCTAATAGAGAGAAGTAGAGGGTGTAAAAAGCTCCCTGCAAGATGACGATCATTCACAGCCTCCTGGTGAGCTGTCAACTGGACCTGTATAAGGAACTATGTATTTCTTATGGCTAATGACAAATTAAACTATTGATAGAAACTAGAACAGCACTGATTTCCTCTTAACAGATATTTAGCCCAAACAATTACCTACAGTGAAAATAAAGATGGAAATAGACCAAATATGAAATAGAATTTATTGATACTCCAACCCACTACTAGGTGAATTTCGTTCCCTTTCCTTCGTCCCCCCTGGACGGGTCGTTATTCCATTGCAGGTGACACAGAGACACAAAAAAAATGCATTGTAAAGATTCGAAACGGAGGGCCCAGTATTCAGGCAAGACAGACTGTGGGATAACTCAAAAGGCTTTTATTTAAATCAAAGAGATCTGTAATAACAGCTTCTATGACGTCTGAGGGAACTCTGGAGAGAGAAAACACAGGTTAGTGACCATGATAATCTAACAGAGGAAGATTATGAACGTGAGTCACTAACCTGGTTTACAAGTTCCGTCCATAGACACGGAACGAGGAAGGATTCAGCCGGCGGGCTGCCAACATGATCCAGCAGGCGCCGCCCAGAGTGTCCCAGGTGCTGCAGCTCTGGAGAACATTCAGGTTTCCGAGGTCAGGTCAGGCAAACAGATCAGAACAGCAACAGGCAGGCCAGTAGTTGAGAGGCAGAACAGGTCAGGATCTCACGTCTGGCTAGAGAGATCAATAATAATTAGCACTGATAACTTGATTCAAGCACCTTAGGAGGAGCAGGTGGATCAGATGAGCAGTGATGAGATACCGGGCAGTTAGAAAGGTGAATGGAAAGAGTAATTAAGAAAGTCATCAGTGCCAAGGTCATGACATGCGCTCCCCTCTGTTAACCAACAGTTGTGTTTTATGGATCTCACATATTCAGGAGAAGAACATGCACACTCCTTGCAAAAAGACCTGAGGCCAGGATGAGGATCCAGAACTTCCTTAATTTAAAGCAACAGTAAAGGAAGTAAAACAATTAAAAGTAATGAAAAAAACATAGAAAAAGGCATAAAACTGACCACAAAAGGAACCACAGCGATGTATACGGTGGCGTGAGTTAAACAGAGGAGCCTCTGGGTGTCTGTCTGTGAGTTTATTCAGGTCTGTATGGGTGTTAAAATAAGACGGCCATGAACTAAACACACCAAACACAGGAAACCTTCCAGTTGGACCCCTGGTTCTGGATGAGCTGTTTCCCACCGAGTCTTTTTGGGGATGTTTTTCTGGTTTTCTTGTCCGTCTTTCTACATGTAAAAAATCTTTGTGTGGTTTTTAGATCTGGGAGGTTTTCCTGTAGATGAAGTGTGTTTCCTCCATCTCTCTGTGGCTGCAGTATTTTCTCATCCTCCAGCGGTTCCACCGCTGTGGTTCTTCTGCTCATTCTCTGTTTTAATAAATCTGGATTTGAAGTTTGTCTTGGTATCATTTAGGTTTAGGTTTGTTGTTTTTTTTTTGTAGTATTCCAGCACAAATTTTCCAAAGTAAAAAAATTGAGATATATTTTATTTTCCTTTTTATTATAATATATTAAAACCTGAAACTTTATGAAATACATTTTAAAATGTCCCTAGTTATGTTTGGACTTACATAGCTCAGCTATATTTTTCATCAGAACCATCATTCAGAAATGAATTGTGTCACAGAGAGAGTTTAGTTTTCATGACCCAGTTACATTGAGCCTTTTTCAGTTTTTCCACAATCGCAGTTTAAGTTTGAGGATTTATCAAAATGTTCTGATCCGATAGAATATTCAGCACTGTTTGGATTTAACCTCCTCTCTTGGATGACTGTCACCTCCATACGTATCTCCAAATATCTCCATCCAGTCGTAGGTGTTTGTCTTTCTCATATGCAGGAATACTTAATTTCTGACCAATCTGAGCCCAAAATATAGAGAGCCACGCCCACACTCTCATCCAGTCCCAGGAGATTTCACTTATGGATGGTACTGGACCTGAGTTTTCTGTTTATCCTGGCAGATCTTGTACAGAACCCCTGCAGATACGTCCTGCACCACACCCAGGTTCCAATCTCTAACCAGAAGGACATCCAGCTACCCCAGCATGAAGCTTTCAAATTCTAGTTATGATGCATGTCTCTGTGTATCCAGTGTTTATCTAGTTTAGTCAGAGACATCCGCATAAAGCTAGAGGGTTCTCTAGAAACCAGACAGGCTCTGATTCTGCTGGTTCTGCTGATGTGATCAATAGGATGATTTCCAGGCCTCACCTGTTTGCCCTCCCCTCTCCCAACGGAGCACATGGCCCCTGCCTTACCTGGCATGCAACTACTGCTGTTTATTTTCTCGGGGATCCATTTTCTGGCCCGCTCTGCCAGAGACAATATTATGCTGGAAACATGCAGGTATTAACTGTAAAGATTTCAGATGGTCAAATAAACCAGGGGCTGCGGAGCATTGCACGGCCCAACAGAGAGGAGATTGTGTGTGAACAGCCGGCTGCTAATGAAACACATGGAGGGGGAGGCTGTTCAGTGGTTATTAATTCCTGCACCCACCCATCCATCCATCCATAACTCTATCTATCCTTCCACCCATCTCTCCATCCATCCATCTCTCTTTCAACTCAGGTGATTTTCAGCCACCTCTCATTCATCTTCTCCGCCTTTGATTTGAATGTGACGTCCATTTCACCCTCATTTCCTGCAGCCTGTCGCTCAGCTTTTCAAGGCGGCCCTTTCATTGGCGGCCCAGAGCCTTTAAGCACCCTCTTATGCGCTGACCCTGGGTAGAAGGGGGTGGAGGTGGGGTCCCTGTGGAGACAAATGGCGCTCAGCAGGACGTAAATGATGATGGATCTGTTCTGGCAGGCTGCGGGCTTCGGTTACGCAGAACGGACTGCGAGCGTCCACATCCATGCGTCAGGCACACTTAATGACTGTCGGGGTCTTGAGTGCAACACGAGGAGCTGTGTTCCCTTTCTTGGTTCTCTTTTTGAAAAGAAGCTGCTTGAACAAACATTTTTGTGAAACAGGGAAACATTTGGACCTCAGCAACCCAAAAATACAGAGTTCTCCTGTCTTCTAATTTTATTAAGCACAGCAAAGGGCCACAAAGTAAAACCTACAAAAACAAAATTGCTAAGTAATATTTAATAGAAACTATATCTGAACAAATAAGAACAGATAAAGTAATAAGGTCAGCAAAGCCTAAAATTTTGAGTTGGAAACTGAAGGAAGAAATTGGATATAGAATCTTTTAAAAGCAAGTTTGACAGTTTGAGGGAATTCTGCACCACTTTTCACTATTTACTCCAACTACTCTACATTTATGCTTGTTTTATATATATTGCTGCTATTAAAGGAAAAGTCTGGTCAGAAAGGAATGATGGAAAGGATCATTATTTATACCTAAAACTAATATGTTTGGTGTGATTTGTTGAATTTAAGCGTTAATCAGTTTATTTCACCTTTCTGATTCCTGATCCTCCACGGACGGGTTGGTCGTTGGATCGCCAACTTGAAGAGGGAGAATTTGCCATCGAACTTCTGGCCAGAGAAAAACACGTAATATGTAGCCAACATTTGGAAGAAGAATGTTTTCAAGATGACTTGGATAATGGCGCGTTGTGACAAACACCAGATACAGCACTGGGACTTGATCAACAGCCGATACCGCACCGTGACATCACAAACCAGTAGGTGGCAGTAGTGTTCTTTAGCAAACGGGGATGCCTCCACTAAGCACATTCAAATAAAATTACTCTTAATTAAAAACAATTATCATTTATTGAACAATATGGGATAATTTCATATTTAAAGTACTTTCAGAAATTTTAATTCTGAATATGACCGGACTTTTCCTTTAACATATTGTTTTCATTTTCCTTCCACAGAAGGTTTTCTTGGATCAGAACTGTATTTTTTTTAATGTCTTTAATAACTTTCTTTTTAATTCTACGCTGTTTTATACTGCACCATTTTATTCCACATGTCATCGCTTTACATAGAAGGTTCTACTGTCATACAGTTAGACTAGCTAAACATTTTCTATGTAAAGAAACCAAGCTGACTGCTGCAGGGCAGTATCTTCTCCTCCTGGATGAACTTATAGAGAGATTATATGTTTGCTTGCATTTTGTTGATGACTCTACAGCAATCCCTCACCACAAACATGCATGCAGCAACAATGGAAAGGAAAAACTCTCTTTTAACAGGAAAAAAAAAGAACCAGGCTCAGTGTGAGCAGCCATCTCCCGAGGTCAGCTGGGGTTCCAGGATCAAGAAGCAGACACACAAAAGAAACAGAAGCACTGATCCATAAATACTTTCTATGTTAGGAAAGGTACTGGTAAACTAGCTTCTCCGGCTGACTATAAAAGATACAGTTAAGCACATATACTCTGAACTAGTTCTTATGTCAAAGGGATGAAAGAGAGCACACACTGTTATACCCCTACCCACTTCCCGAAATACTAACTTAAACCTGAGAAAAATCAGATTTTAGTGGCAGTGGAAACAGTGATGCATGTCTGCCTGGGTCAAACGACTCTGCAAGAGACCTGCATTAAAATCCCCTCGGCTCTGATCGACATGCTGTGGGAACACCAGAGCTGGGTTGATCCGCAAATTTACTGATACCATTGAATGCAACATAAGGACTTCAACATACCAATCCGCTCTGGTCTGTTCTAACAAACTAAAACAACTCTGTTTACATTTGGTAAACATGGCGCAGCACTGGTGAGAGGGATTCTGAAATACAAACGATGGAAACAATAAAGCACACTGACTACGACCTGGTTTTCTTACATGTTATTCTCCATTGTTTACTTTCCTGAATTCTGTCGCACTGGTGACATCATCAATGCTAACCCAGCGTAATGTTGTCACCAGGCATGCAGCTTGAGGGGGACAGAGGTCATTAAGCCTGCCTGCTAGGGGTTAGACCCAGGTTTTTTTCACCAATGGGAAGGGAGTCAAATGTTGAATGCAAGCTGGTCAACCAATATTAGAAAAACTCGGGTCAAACCACTATTTTCAGTGGAAAATAGGCTTTAGTTACATTAAAAGAAGAGAAACAGGACTAAACTATGAAAAACAGGGCCAACTCTATCATATAGAAAAAAAGCTGTTGAGGGCGGCAGTCCAGCAGATACTTCTCTCCAGGATGGTGTCACAGCTAAACAGGAACAGACCAGATGAAGCTACTATGATGAGAAAAAGCAGAGAGAGCTGAAAGCTTCATGTATCTTAGGAGATAATGCCACAGAGTCACTGACTGAATGGAGTCAGCAAGGCTTTTGCTAATAACTACTTGGTTTTTTTTCAACTTTTATTTTCATTTTGCTGCCACAAGTACAGAGCAATGAAATGAACTCTCCGAATCCACACAGACATCCCCTTGCGGACCAGTGAGCTGCCATTGTGCAGCGCCCGGGGTGTAGGGAGCAGCAACTCAGTCAACATCCATAATAAAAAATCAAATATTCCCCCTCTCCATGTTGGGCCTGCATAATCCCAGATTAAATAAATCAGTCTCTGTGTTGAATGGTGCCTGACAGTCATGCAATCAGGCGGAGGGAATTTCAGGTCCCATGAAGGTTGATGACTGTAATGCAAAATGTAAGAACAGGAAAATTATTTCAGTTCACTGCAAACATTGCAATTTGATGCTTTAGAGTCTAGACTATAGCAACCAAGGCAGGGAGCCTGAAGGAAAATCCTGCTATTATAAGAGACACTTTTAGCTGCTTTGTCTCTAGGTGTGTGTGTGTGCAGGGGGAGGGTTGCTTTGTGGGGCCTGCTCTGACCATAAGCACAGGATGGGAGTTGGAAAAAGTAAATAGGCAGAAAGAGAAAAGAAGGAGAATCCCAACAATTCCATGCAGTCCAGTAAAAGCGGCAAATGGAAGCTGTGGGTTTGATTTTAGGTTCCTCCTTCCACCTGCTGCTGATATGTTCCCCAGGTAAGGTCCTCAACCCCACACCACCTACTGTTGAGGGGTCATTATGAGCAGACAGGTGATGTAAATTCAACACAAGTATTTAACAGATACAATCTCAATATCATATAAAGGAAATGAAAAAGACCCAGGTCAGAGCCTTGGAGGACTCCACATAGAAATGATGCAGCCAGGGAACAAAAATCAATGATGATTTTTTTTTTTAACAGAAAAGATCGAATGAATGTGAAAGAGTTGTGGCCCTCCTGTACACATAAAGCACAACTGATCAAAAAGACGTTTCCACCAAAAATAAATCAGTTAATTTCTAAAAGAGCTGAGATCCATGGAGGGAAACAGAGAATCATGTTTTAGAAAACATAAGGGTGCAAATATTTATTCCATTTTTATTTCGGTCGGTTTAACACAATTTATCATCATTTTTATTTCTTCACCATCTTTTTACATCTATCTTTTTACACTCCTGTTGGTTTGGCATTCATACCAACATGAGTCAACCTGAATCAAAGCAGTTTCGTTCAGTTTCTACAGAACCACGCTGCTCTAACTGCAGAGTGTGAAAACTATAAGTTCTGACACATGGCTGCTGCTTTTCATTAATTTGAGGACAGTTGAACGAGTTGGCATCACATCTGAATAACCGGCTTGGCAAAATGAGGCAGAACTCAGACAGCTTCAGAGCTGAAAGCACTTAGAGAGGAAACACACAAAGTGATGGTTGTTTCTATCTGACCAAGGAACCGATCTTCAGAGATTAAAGAACATTAACTATCAAACTTCCCCCCTTCAGATATTCTATGTATTGTTATCTACAGCAGCTCCAGTCATCGGAGCCAGATGTATCTAAATATTTTTGCCGAATCTGTGCAGATTTATAGCACAGCCATGTGGAGAAGAAAGGTTACGGAAGCTACCGTCCATGTGTGGAGCTCTTCTTTCTGTGATTATCTAACTTTTTCCAAATTAGTTATTTAACTTAGTTTATTTTAAACTTTTTCTCAATTTTTATTCTTTTGACATATTCTATTTTTTTCGTTGCATCTCTTTGCATGTTTCCTTTTTTGATCCTGATAAATGTGTGACTTATTTTGTTCGTCTGGAAAAGAAATTTCACTGTTAAATTTTTTATTCCTAATCTGATCTGGAGCTTTAAATGGAGAAATATCGACCTACTTCGAGCCGTAAGTCAGGTACCTCCTCTGTTCTCAGCTGAGAAAGGTTTGCTGTTGCTGATTGGCTTCTCTTCTATGTTGAGCACTTCAAATCCTTTTTTGTGTCTCGCCCTTTAAGTCCCCAGTCAGCTGCTCATGCTGAGCCTCATTCTGGTTCTGTTCAAAAGTTTAATCTTGTTGCCAGATTAACCCAGAGCTCCTAATATAGAATTTATTTAAGTCTGGATTATAAACTGAGATTGACTGCATTGCATTTCCACAGACCTAAATGTCATTTATCAGAAGCAGGGGCGGATTTAGGAAAGTTGGAGTCCTGAGCAAAGACAGGCATGGGGCCCTCCGAGTTGAGAAGACAACACATAAAACAGAAACAGACATGTTAATAGAATAGACATACATTATTTGTTCTTCCTTTTGTCCCGCTCTTCTTGTCCGTTTTCTTGCTCTTTTCCTCTCTATGTCTTCTTTTGTCCTTTTTCTTTTCATATTAGCAATGTGCTCAGCTGACTTTTAATGCTATCTCAGAAGAAATCAAAGAATTTCCAATAACAAAGCCCATTCTTACTTAATAATGGCTGATTGCTCCTTCCTGTGTTTCCATAAATGGAACAGCAAAAGTAAATAACCCAGTCCTTCTTTTCACTGTAGACAAACAATGATCTGCTAATCTGTTCTCCATTTTTCATTTAAATAAAATTATTCATGCATGAATCATGACAGTAGACAAGACAGAGTAGAGCAGGAGGCGGGGTTACCAATCTACTTGCTCTGGAGAGCAGAGTTTGGTGCTTTTCTATGTTGTCGCCAAAGTCTTCAGTAGCAGAAAAAAGTTGCTAGATTTGGCGCTAGGCGCTTTTTTGTAATAAAAGTGCTAGAGGGGTCTGAAAAGTTGCTAAATATAGCGAAAAAAGTGCTAAGTTGGCCACACTTCTCTTCCCGCTGTTTGTTTTCAAATTTTTTGCTGCTGTCTGTTTCGACCTTTCTGCACATGCACTGCAAATGCACTGGTCCAGTGTGGTGGACGCTATCATAAGCGTTCATTTTAATGTAAGGATTTTTTCAAAAACATAATTAATGTGCAAAAATAAGTAATAGTTGCATAATCATACATTTAAAAGCAGTTTTATGGGGCCCACAGGAACTTGGGGCCCTCGGCAAATGCCTAGTTTTGCCTAATTGTAAATCCACCCCTGATTAGAAGTACGATAGAAAAGGAACAGACGGCTGAGTTGATCTTCAGCCTTCTTGAAGCTGTGATGATAGAAAGTCTTAGCCATTTGAGGTGTGCAGGACATGGTGCACATCTTAGGGTTGCATATGAAAGCAGCTCTCTAGGACTGGAGTTTGAGACAAGGCATTTTGAAGAGAAACCTGAGCAAAACCTCAATTAAAATGTTTGGAATTTTAAATATTTTAATGAAGAAATACCAAACTATCCCAGAAAAGAAAACACAGAGAAATTGTTGTCATTTATATGATACCCAATCAGTCTCTGGATTGAATTCAACTCAGTTGACAGGCTCAAAAGTAAGACTTTCGTTACATGTAAGAAATAGTAAAAAAAAAACAAATAAATAATAATAATAATAATAATAATAATAATAATAATAATAATAATACACACACAAAACTGTAAAAAAAAAAAAACGTGTTTTGAAACAATTATGCCATCTGGTGGTTATTTTAGGTACCGCTAAAAAAGGAGCTTATAGAGGTGCAAAACAACAAAACACAAATTCAGACATAAATACATTTAAATAAGCTAAATAGAGTTTTAAAATAAATGTTTTTAGGAGCAAGGGAGTCGGGGGACGGGTTCATTGGCTTTTAGACCTGCCAGGTTATGATGTCCCAGGTCTTTGGAACTACATCTCTAAGGAAGCTCCAAAGACCTTGGACATCCATGCAGGTTTCACCCTGGAGAAGATTTGACGACAATAGATGTTCCTTTTAAATCCCTGCTGGACTTTTCTGCAGGTATGTACCTCAACACAGTTCAGTGCTCGTTGTTTATCCTTCTCTGCATCAGAACAATGTTTCACTCCTATCAAAATCTATGAATGAACTTGTTGGTGCTTCATCAAAGTTACTTAAATCAAAAAGGTCCTGCTTTTCAAGCCTGAAGTCTCTGGCTAATCCCAAATACCTCAAATTGTAGCTCCTACCCCTGTTCTTATACAGCTTTTTTTATTTCCTGTTTTATTGAGTTACATTTTTTGTCAACTTATTTTCTTTTGTTAACATGAATCTTAAATCTTTGCTCCTTAAATTCCCAAAAGTTCAATTTTTCTTGTTTTTTTTTTTGTTTTTTTTGTCTTTTGAAGGTAAAACGAGCAAAAGCATACCCGTTTTAGCTTGTTATAATAAGACACCACAGAATCTAGAAATCTCAAGGCCTACCAATAGCCCCGACCAGGGGGTCAGTGAAATAAAATTAATCTTAATATTAATAAACATATAGTTTTATTTAGACTGGAATCACCTTTGAAAAAAATGGAGCATTTCACTCCCCGTTCTGAGGAGGTTTCAACATGTTTTAAAGCATTGCAATAATCCCATAATGTTTTTTTTTTTTAAAGCAACAGTAATTATTTCCAGCTCAGGAAATGTGAGAACTTAGGCTGGCAATATTTATCAGTATTTACCAAAATGTGTTTTTCCATTGCAAAAATAATTTTTTCTGTTTTCCATTCATCTGCCTTCATTAGACAGACACTAAAAACTTTAACAAACTGTAGAAGTCAGAAGCTTCGCTCACTGCTGCTTTGCTTCAGGAGTTTTTATTTCAGAGGTCAGGTTACAGATGTTTTCATGACCTGGGGGAACATTTTAGTTTTAGATGTGAAGATGAGTTTTCAGAGCTGTCTGTCAGTTTGTGATCTGATCAGTCAGGGAGCAAAGCAGCTCCAGGTTTCCTAAAACAACTGTTTAATGTTTAAATTTGACCTTTTCCCTCATTGAAAACACACACAAAGAAACACAAGCAGGTTTTTATGAGTTGTGGGAAGAAGAAGCAATAAAAGCTTTTATTATACCAATTCCTGCATTTAAATGAAGGAATAGCAACCTGTGTCCTGTTCACTATCCATTATGTAAATACTTGACATGGGCGGGTTACCAGGATCAGCGCAACTCTTAAAAGTCCCAGGTGAAAGTTTTCCTCCGATGGTTTAAAGGTAGCGTAGTTCTAAGGTGCAGGAAGAGTCAGCTGTTTTTGGTTCAACTTTAGATTAAGCCTTCTCTTAAATGGCAAATATGGTATCAATTAATCTTTATAACTTCAAAATGGTTGATTATGTAATGGCTGGCAAAAGACAAAGCTTTTTACTTTAATTTTATTATTGCCTATATTGAGCATTTCAGAACAAGATGCTACCATGTTTATGTTTATAGCAGACATTTTTATCCAAAGCGACTTACATAGTAGACACAGTGTTACAGTTATCATCAATATGACATGTGATATGTTCTCTAGAGGAAGATCCCTATTCAGGATCAGTGGTGACAGCAAAGAGAGATAGGGAAGCACAGAAAGTAGTGGAGGGGGTATAGAGGTATGCATAAGAGTTAGGAAGGAGATGCTGTTTATCATACAGCCCTTGTAACCAGCCCTGTTCTAATCTCGGAAAGTTCGTTCCCCCTTACTTACAAGAATTGGGAAGTTGTCAGAGTCAAAACAAATTACAGACACTTTGGTTAAACAGCAACATGTTATGAATAAACCTTTGAGAAAGAATCTGGTTTGTTATGGGAAGATGGTGTTGTATAAAAATAAAAAACGTTCACGCAGGGGAATTGTGGGGCTTATGTGGTGTTTTTTTTCTTTCTTCATTTTGCGTAGAGTAATCCAGCACTCAGTGGTGGGGTTGCACGGCTACCTTGCACCAAAAAGGTTTTCCCGGCCCGGGGTCTAGTTTGCATGTTCTCCTGAGTTATGCGTGGGTTCTCTCTGGTACTCCAGCTTCTCCCACAGACCAAAAACATCAAGGACTGTTAGGTTAATTGGCTTCACTTAATTCTCTTAGGTGTGAGTGTGTGAGTGAATGGTTTGTTTTTCTCTTTTGTCTCTGTGTTGTTCTGCGATGGAATGGCGACCTGTCCAGGATGGACCCCGCCTCTCGCTCATTGACAGCTGGGGATAGGCACCAGCACCCCTCACAACCCCGTTTGGCGTGAAGGAAAATAGATGGAATGGATGGATTATTGATCAGTCTGGTTAGTTTGAAAGGTCATGAGGGAGGGAGGAGTCTTGGATTCATTTTATGTTACGGTGAGAATAGAAGTCTTCAGTGTGATTCCTCTCAGACTGAACAGGAAAGACCTTTGACATTAAAAGAAACCATTAAACTGCTTTATCATCCCAGATGTCATTGTGTGTTTTCTGACAGGCTAATTTATGTGTATTTAGGTGTTTTTTTGTTTGCTTATTTGTTTTGTTTTGTTTCGTCGTCACAGCACGTGGACTGACCTAACCATGCGATTTGGCCCTTTGTTTGGTTTGTTTTCACTTCTTCTTTCCCTGAAGTCATGAGACCTTTCCTAAATGTCATTGGAGATATAAACTCATGAGGCTCTGGACTCTGATCGTTGACCTTTTTCTCTTTCACACCACTTTTTACCCTTTTGAGTGTCACACCTACGGTGTGAAACAGTAATAAACAACCAAGACGCATTCAAATCACTATGCAAACATTTAACCTATAAATCCCCTTTAAATGTTAAAATTAATCAATGCAAACAATCAACATAAAGAGAAACTGACAAACAGGAACTAAACTAAAAGGGAAACTCTGAGGAGTTTATGATCAGAGCTTTGTGAGCTCCATAAGTTTTCACATTGATACGTAAACACATTGTTTCACACGTTGTTTGCAGCTTAATATTCTTGATTCTATTATGAGGGAATTTGTGGGGATGAAAAATAAAGGGTAAATTCAAAAGAAGGAAGGCCTTTGAGGTCCAGCAGGTTCTGCCGTTGTGTTTGATTCTACTCAGGTTCTTTCTTGTGTCTCTTATGACTCCAAACTGCCTCGCTAAAGGTCAGAGGTCATATTTCAGGAATTGGAAAGAGAGACAGGGCAGATATGGCCTCTATACAAGCTATAGCCTCTACTGACCCAAAAAAGAACGCACAGGTTGAAGCAAAATACATCTTGATGATCCTCAAGACTTTGAGGAAAACACTTTGTGACCTAAAGAGATTAAAGTGGACCTTGTTGGACAGTGTTCCTTCTTTTACATCTTCACCAAAACCAATCCAGCATCCCACCATTAGAACGTCCTAGCTGTAATCAGACATGTTGGTGGGGGTGTGATGGTCTGGGAATTCTTTAGTGATTCAGAATATCGCTGTAACTGATGAAACCATAGATTCTGCTCCCTACCAGAACACCCTGAGAACCCTGCCCCGCTATCAGGACCACACCCTTCCTCTGCAGCCAAGCACCTTGGTCAGGACTTCAATCCAAGTGCTGTGACCTGATGGTAAAAACGTATCATGATCTGCATTCTGGACTTTTTGGGTTCTCAGTTGTGCTTTATTTTATGTTATTCTGTGTTGTGGTCAGGGTTTATATCCTTTTTTGAAATCTTAGTTTTACTTTTTTTTTTACTTTTTTTTATATTCTCTTCTTTAGGTTATGTTTTTCATGGCTTCAGTTATGAGTCCCTTTTCTACTAGTTTTCCCCTTGGTTATTATTCCTTTTCTAGATATTTGTCTTATTTCCCTTTTGCTTCATTTGTTATTTTCCAGTTTGAGTTAAGCCATGTTTACACCTGGTTGCCCCTCCCATTTCCCCTTAGCTGCTTCTCTCCACACCTGCTCCCTCGGTTAGGAATACAGTTAGGGTGGGGTTGCAGGTGTGTTGTTTGTGCTTTCTCCCTCCACCACCAGGTGGCGGCTTCCCTGTTCTCGTATGGGCCTTCCACTAGAGACTGACACACGGGAGTGGATTTTTCACTCCTGTCCCGTCCCCCTCTCCACAGAAAAAAATGGTGTCCCCATCCCGACATCCTGGGCCAGAGAAATCTTAAAAATCCCTGTCCGTGGCCCCACTCCTGGCAGGAAATTACTCTCTACTCCCCATCCCCGCTCCTATTCAGAATGACTCCCCTTCCTGCACCTCAATTCTATTCTTGTTATTTTTGAGCCATCCGGAAAGGAAAAACTCAGCAGCGGAAGTTACTGATTGGCTTCTGCTCCCCCGCCTCCCCGCCTGCCCCGTTAATGTTTAATGCTGTACCTCCCCATCCTTACGGGAATCCCACGGGGAATCCCGCGACCCATGGGATTCCCCTAAAATATGTCAGTCTCTACCTTCCACACACCTGCGCGTGATGGTTGGCTCATTTTCGAGGACTCTTGTGCGGTTGAGTGCCACTACCTCGGACGCCAGAGTGTTTGCTAGTTTTGGGTACTCTAGCCAAGCTGAGTTTAGCTTCTAGTCTAACTGAGTATTTTGTTTCTTTCTGAGTCTAACTTTTGTTTTTGTCTTTTGCCTCTCGGCAGGAAGTCATCCTGCAAACTGATGTTTTGGCGCTCTCCCTGAAAGAGTTGTTTGAGCTTCACACTGAGCAGGGGATAAATCTCCACTAACGATGTCGCTCAAGTTCTCTCCTGAAATCTAAGTGGCAGTCCAGCTCCATTGCTCCTCAGGGAACCAACCTAACCTAAGTAAAACCTGTCCGGCCTCCAACGAGTCAACCAAGTTCTGGAATAACCCACACCCAACTGGATTCTGGGAAGGACACATTTTTCTGGAAACTTCCGGTTAACCAGTGTTCTGAGTAACTCTGGATCCATGACATCTTTACTCTCAATAAACCTGTTAAACCTTTTCTCTGGTTCTCTGAGTGCTTTCCTGCATGTGGGTCAGATCTTTGTCCTCTCTCCCATATAAACTTATCTTCTGCAGTTCCTCATTGCTGGATTCACTTCATTTTTACGTATGTTCCTCCCAAGTGTTTCCTCATTTTGGTTTCTAAGCTGTAAGCTCCCTGCCTTTTCAGTCTGGATTTAGGCTTCTGTTGCAACCAACTTCATCATTAATCCTCAAGAAACCATTTCTGCTTCCGTCTCTTCATTTAAGTCCTCTGCAGACATCCACCAAACCTGACAAAAGGCTGATCAATGTAAATTAAAACAACTTTTGAACAAAGTTCCTCAGTGATGATTCAGTGCAAATGATCTCAAATTAGAAGCCAGCTGTTTTCGCTACTTGGATTATCTTTATCCAGTATTTAGATTTGTTTAATCATTAACATCATACAATTGACCAAAAAAAAGCTCAAACTAAACAAATCTGTAAGGGGTGAAGCACTTTATCAGGCACTTTATATGAACAGCATATTAACTCTAGCATAAACTTACAGTAAAAGATGATCTGAAAAATGAAAGAATGATAACAAGTCATAACATGGAGCAGAATCTGGATACAAGCATATAAAGACATGAGTTTAAGAAAAAAAAAACAACATGAGAGGATAAGTTTCCAAAATTTAGACTTGAATGATTGAACTAAAGGCAGAATCACCAGAGAACTGAGGAGCAAACGGCTGAGCTGCTCTTGTTCGGGGTCTCCCCATCAAGGCGAGTGTCCACCTGTACTCAGGTATGCTCCGTTTTGTAACACCATTTTTTTCTGGTGCTGCTCTGCTGATCAGACAGTACCTGCAGGATCTGGTTTCTGCAGCCGCTAATCTGATCTGAGTCCAGAGAGAAAACACAAGATGGTCTCTGATAAACATGACTGTGTGCTAGTTCACATTCCTCTCCTCCTTCCAAGGTTTGACAAGTCAGGACACAAGAAACAAGGGGCTAAAATCAGCAACAGAACCAAACATGTGTCAGTGGGACCTTTATTCGGCCCATTTAAAAACAAGTTAGCTGTCCAGCACCAACACGGTTCCAATAGAACCAAAGCTAAACCATTTGTATTTTTGTTTTAATCAAAATGTGATTTAACATCTCTACAATTACTGGTATTTATAGCCCTCACCTGGACCAGAGACACCAGAGGATCATTCTCCAGCCAAGCCCAGAGGGGCTGGTTCCCATGGGCTAACCACCATCAGGTGTCGCTATGAAGGACTGGGGGCTCGTATTGGTCCCTGGACCTGGGAGATAGTGTTTGGATGAGGAGTGTAAGAACGTCTCAGTTTCAGCTCTTGTGAGTTATTTTGTTGAGTGTTTGTAGATGTAACTGAGAGTGTAAGGGTGGAATTGTGTGAATGTGACTGGATTGCTGAGAACATGTCTGTGTCTATCTGTCAGGCTGATTGCTTGGGTCACCCCCATCTACCCCACCATCGTAAGCTTCAGCCATTAGCTGGGCCTGTCTCCTTTCCTTCTTATGCTCACCAGTTTCCTCTGTCTGCTTGTGTGTTGATAGTTTGTCACCTTCCTGGTCTCTGCTTGGGGGGTGGTCCACTCATGGGGCCTGGATCCCTGGGCTGTCTTCCAGGTCTACCTAAGGTGTAACTAGCTTCTAGCAGAGACCATTGGGGAATAAGCACCACAGCCCTTGGGGTCGAGCCCCTCTGGAGTTGGACCCCAAGGACTCTCATCTGCCCGTCTCTGTTGGGTGTGTTTGTTCCTTTGTCTGCCCTCCCAATGTCCTCTAGTCTGGGGCTCTAGTCGCCTATATTTCGGCCGTGGGCGAATATGGGGCGACTCACACCTGCTATTAAGCCTATTCTCTATCTGGAGAAGGCTTGTTAACCCATTATACACATGCATACTCATGCCAAAGGCATTAGCAAAGTGTCCAAAGATACACATTAATACTAAACACTAATCTGCAAAGCATAATCAGCCCTTGCTGTGACCACAGCTTGTTGTTTTTTGGTCCTTTTTCTTGCTCTTTTCTCTTTCTCTTCTCTCTTTCCCTCCTTTTCTCCCTATATCTTTTTATCTTGCCCTTTGAATCTTATCCTTCCTTCATTTCAAACCTTTCTGTGTCCATTGCATACCTAAACCATCCTTTTTCAAACACTGAGTTTTAATCAGATCAATAAGACTCAATAAGACTTTGTGTTCTTCATGCTGAGAACATCACAGCTGCTGTTTGCTCACTGAGATCTTCATGGGTAAGATTTTTACTTTACCCAGAGTGGTGAAGTATGGACACATCTTGTCAGTGAAGGTGTGTGTGAAGGTGTGTATGTGTGTGTTAGTGTCCAGATCAGAGAAGGACAGCTTTCCTCTGTCCCAGTCCAGATTCACTCTGATCCTCTGGAGCTTCTTCTGAACTGAGAGGAGTTTGGAAGGAGATGATGGAGACTCTGCTGAGTATTTACCTTTATAGAACTGTATAACTAAATATCCAGACTCTATATATCCCTTCCTCTGAACAGAGTCTTCTAACACACCAAGCTCCCAGCGTTCACTGTATCCAACATCAACATCCCAGCTGTGGTCCCCTGAGTTAAAGCCCTCAGAACTCTGAACAGAACCCCATATATAAAACCTCTCTGGATTATCAGGAAGCGTCTGTCTCTGACCCACAGTACCACTGGTCAGATCTTCAGACAGGATGAGTCTTGAACCAGCAGTGTTTGGGTCCAGGATGAGAGGAGTGTAGGACACCATGTTCTTTCATGTTGCTCCAGATGTTGAAGGCCAGGTTGCCCAGATGTTTGGCCTGGTCTATCAGAGCTCCTGAGGGCAGCTGTGGGATCCTCCAGCAGGGGGCAGCGCTGGACTCTTTCCACTGCAGCCTTGTAGTTGTGCAGGAATGAGACGTCTTCAGCTCTCAGCTCCTCCTCTGTGGCTCTGACTGTGTCTGAAAGAGCTGCTATCTCTGCTCAGAGCCTCCATCTTCTCCTTTCATCATCCCTCTCTTCTGCTCCTCTTCCTCCCCTCAGTGCAGCCAGCCTGGCCTCCTCTTCCTCTGCTAGAAACTGATGAAGCTTGTCAAATTGCTCCTTAATCAGCCTCTCTGTGTGTCGGGCCTGGACCTTCATGTGTTCTGCTGTCTGATCAAACTCCTCTTGAACTTTCCTCTTGAGCTCCAGCTTCTTCTTCATGGTTTCTAGAGATGAACGAAGATTCATTCTGTGATCCTCTGCAGCTTCATCTATGGGAGCAAAGCTATGGCTTTTGTGTTTTTTTGAATCTCTGCAGACGAGACACACTGGCTGCTGATGGTCCAGACAGAAGAGTTTGAATTTCTCAGAGTGCAGAGAGCAGAGACCCTCTGAAGCTCTCTGCTCTCTCTGCTGTAAGAAGGTCTCACACAGGTTCTTTAGAGTCAGACTAACTGGAGGATCATCAGTTGTAGATATTCTCCTACAAACAGGACATGAGTGTTCAGTTTTTACTTTCCAGCAGTTCCAAAGACACTCCTTACAGAAGCTGTGGCTACATGACAGAACAACTGGATCCTTAAAGACGTCCTGACAGACCGGACAGCAGAGATCCTCCTCTGCTCTGGAAGCCATTTAGTCTCTGAGTGAAGCTGAAAACACAGAAGGTCCAGTCAGTCATGGCTCCCCTCCCTCCTCTACTAACTTCCCTCAAAGTGACTCTGAGTGGTGTTCTTGGTCCAACTCACCTTCAGTGTGTGGAGTGTGAGCAGCTTGAAGCAGCAGTGTTGGAGGTTTCCACTTTTCTCTCCCCTGCAGCTGGACTCACTCAGAGGAAGCTGCTAGTTTGGTCTGAAGGTGAATCTGATCGTCTGGGAGTCTCTCTGCTGAATCTTGCTCTTGGTTTGGGTTCAAAGTCCAGAATTCAACCTTTAAGCTTCTATAAATGTTCTGCTTAAAATGTTTTGATCTTTTTTTATCAGAACAGATCCAAAGATTAAAGATAACAACCACAATGAAAGCTGTAAAATAAACCATCCACAGTTCTTTGGTTATTCATTTCTGACTGAACTTTGGAATCAGTGGCGGCTAGTGGTGTTTTCTCCAGGGGGGGCTATAAATTCAAAATAGACGTACAACAAAAACTAATCAAACGTAAACTAAATTATCACCAGTATATTTATATAAATGCCAAAAACAAAAAACATTATAAAAACACTTTATAAAAACAAAACATAGTTTCCTGTACAGGTTTACTATTTGAACATACCCGTTGCCTTTCTGAAGCCTTGTGAAGACAAATCTGTGTGTTGCATGGTCAAATATGGTGTCACAAACCTAAAATAATAATAATCAGTTTAATAATGGAGAAGCTATTAGTCAACTTTATATTTTGTTAATATATAAAAACTATTTATATTCAGAGAATGTGTTTATTTAAGAACAACTGTTCAAATTAACAAACACCTTGAAAAGTCCTTTTGTTTGTAAAAGGAGACAGAGAGCAGAATAAACCGTTAGCCTCGCTACAGGCAGCTAGCCAAGCCTTCTTGCTAAAAGGACGTTTCTTGCGCCATTTCTCTCTCTCCAATGTGTCTCTACCCACAACTCAATGTGTCAATCACCTGCAAAGCGTCTCTGTGCTCTGTGGCGGGAGGTGGTGAGCAAATACACTTCCTGCACCTCAGGGTGCACTAAAGCCTTGCCTGAATTCTCCTATACTTCTATATTGCAGAGGAGCTACTGTGCATGTACAACTTTTAACAAGAGTTCATGGGCAAAGATTTTTGAGCCATAGGATGGAAAAACATCACCAATTCGACGAAAAATGGAATTCAATTTAGTTTATTTATATTGTGCCAATTCACAACACATGTCATCTCAAGGCACTTTACAGTTCACCAAATCAAGTCAAATTGATTCAAACTTTTCTATCTAAGGAAAATCAGTTTGATCGCATCGACTCATTGACTCGACTCATTGTGCTTTTTGGACGGGGCCGCCTTTTACAAACGCCTTTTGTATGCCTTCAAGTCAATGAGTCGATGCAATCGATTGGTTTTCCTTAGATAGAAAACTTTGTGTCAAATCAAATCAGTTGTAGAATGCATATCCTTTGTGAGCGCTGTAGTGTGTTTTGGAACACATTCTGTTCTACTAACTTTTCTTGCAAGATTATTAAAAAATACTTGACTCTGAATTAAACTCAAAAGAGAGACACATCTGTTTTATAGAAAAGAAAATGACAATAATGTTAGCCTGAGACCTAGACTGAGCAGAAATGTCCTCCATGAAAAAGTCCAAAAACCAGAACAACTGCTGGCCCAGTTAAACACAAAAGACCATCCCACATTTATCTACAGTAAAACATGGTGGTGATGGTATGGTGGTGTGGGACTACTCTATGACTGCTAACCATAATATCTGCTCTTTAACAGTTAATCCTGAAGGAGAATTCCCAAATTTTTGTTTAATCTCTACTGGCTTCTTCAGCAAGATCATGATCCAGAGTCCCATGCAGACCTTCCTCTGAGAAACTGCAAAACAATTATATACCCCTTTCCTACTTTCTGAAAAAAAAGTTTAAACCCGGGAACAGTCGGCTTTTGAGCGCTGTGGAAACAGCTCACTGACGTGTGTCTAAGTGAGTCCAAGGACTCGGAAAGTGACCTGCTTTGTGATCGGCATGCTGTGGGACCTCCAGGCCCGGGTTGACCCACTATTTTACGTAACACCATTGAAAGCAACATACGGATCGCCAACACACCGCTTCCAGTCAAGCATGATCTAACAAGCCTTAACAACTCTGTTTACATTCGATAAAGAGAGAGATTCTGGCAAAAGATAAAAGAGTGAAACAATAAAGCACACTGACTATGCCCCTGGCTTCTTTACATGTTTCTCTCCATTGTTTACTTTCCTGATCTTTGTCGCACTGGTGACATCATCAACACTAACCAAGAGTGATGGTTTTACCAGACATGCAGCTGTGGGGGAACAAAGGCCAAGCAGCTCACCAGCGAGGGGTCAGAACCAGCTTTTTTTGCCAATGAGAAGGGAGCCAAGTGTTGATTGTTAGCAGGTCGACCCATGTAAGAAAAAAAAGGGATATGGAGCAGCCTAGCCACCATCTCGGGTTGAATATCACATGACATCTCAAGGCACTTTTCAGAGATAATTCAATCAAATCAGACAGATAAATTGATTAAAAGTTTTCTATTAAAAGAGTCTTTGCATGATTATTTCCTTCTAGGTGAGTCTGTGGCAATGGTAAAAATGTGCTGCATTGTGTCATTGACTCTACAGCAATTCCTCACCTGTATGCATAAAGTGACAGTGGGGAGAAAAACTCCAGCAAGACCAGGTTCAATGTGAGTGGCCTTTTGCTGAGGCTGACCTAGGGTTCAAGACAGGCGCAAAAAGAACAAAGAAGCTGCTATCTAAATGACCTAGATATTGCTGTGACTGATTGTCTCTCTTTTAAATAATAAATTATTAACCTTTATTGATCTCACATTGGCGAAATTTTCTTCAGGCTCATGTCTGTAACCTCTCTTTCCAAACAAGTTAACTTCCAAACACAAAATAAAAACTTCAAAACTCACTTTACAAAACTGGAGATCAAATTACAAAGTCTTCTGTTTCTCTATTTTCACATTTTCCAAGGACCCTTTTCAAACTAGTCTCTGAATGTGAGCACAGATTCAGATCACATAGATCCAGAGCTTTAGCAGTTCTGGAATCATTAGAAGTAATCAACAGCTCCAGAGATAAAAAAAAAAATAAAATTGTAATAGGTCTATTTGTTGATCTACAAAACATTTGACACAATTTATCTCAATATATTAATCAAGAAATCAGAGCAAACCAGATTGATCCCTGTTGTTTAATTTAAATTCTACACAGTTTCCATCTGGAAAGGCTCCAGTGGAAAGTGTTTGTAAAAGGGAGGGACATTCAGTGCAATTCTTCAAGCTTGTTGGGTAAATCACCAAGTGGCCCCTGCCTCAGTGTTGAGCCTTTAGCCAATCACAGCAGTGGGAGCAGCTGCAATCTATTTAATTTAATTGAACTTTATTGATCTCACATTGGAGAAATTTACCTCTGCATGTAACCCATCCACTTTAAGAGCAGTGGGCTGCCATCGTGGGGCGCCCAGGGAGCAGTCAGGGGTTAAGGGTCTGGCTCAGATCCCCAGAGTTGCAGTCTGTGGGAGTGGGGCTCAGAACCTCAGGATTCTAAGCTCTACGCCCTAACCACTTTATCATTTTCCATGTCGAGGATTTGGGTGAGGAGCTCAAATTAACATGCTGCTTCCACTTATCACTAAGAACCCATTGACAAGGTCTCTCTAACTTTTTGGGGGGTGTCTAAACAGACCCCTGAGGGATTGGGCCTCTGATTGGAGAGATAATACCTCTGCTATGGAAACACCTTTGATTCTATGCAGCCGAGCTGAAGGAGTGGCTAGAAGGATGAATTAGATAAAAAACAGATTAAAAAGATAATGTAGAGAAGGATTACATAGCGTTATGTCTGTGAGCTTGGTGCTACAGTCTGCTGAATCATGAGCTGGATAGCATGTGGTTATATCTTCTTACACATCTGTCTTTGGTTTCCTCATCTAATTATCTTTAATCATTATTTTCACTGCAATGCAGAATAACTTGGTGATCTTTTGAACATGGCTGCATGATTTGACATATGAGATGAGCAGGTTTTGCAAGTCTAAAATTCCCATTCCTCTAATGCAAACACTGCGCCTACAGTAACTTTTTTAAGGTTTTCCATGATCAGCACAAAGCATACCTGCTTTATGACACTAAATTTCCTTTCCTGTTGCTAATATTATCCTGTCTATATTAGCTTTTCATAGGCAAATAGCTTGCTAAGAGCATGCGCATACACCTATTTGGTGGTTGGGTTTTTCCCTGCTTCATAATGTCTTTCAGTCCTTTCCCGAGTGTCATGTTCTTATCTCTAAACTTGTTTCCTTTTTGTCCTGCTCTGGATGAAATGAAAGGGCGAACAGGAAAATTATTAGAAAATCCCCACATTGTGTTCCAGTGGTAAAAGAAAAAAAAAACAATGATAACCAGTCAGTCTCCAAAGATAAGATACATGACGATCATGAATAAAGATAAGCGCTTATTAAAACAGACTGCAACCTGAGAGTTCGGCTCAGTTCTTCCATTCATTTCCTGATCCTTACTGTAACCTTACTTGGCTATAGCTGCTGGCGGGTTGTCACTCACACACCCTCACCTGGAGGCAGTTTTCCATTAGTACCAACTGAGCATTTATCTGTTCTCTCCAACTTGAGTAATTTCTTAAATTTGTTACCTTTAGTTACCTTTAGTTACCTTCTATGACTGTTGTGGCATCAGCCATCTTCTGTGGAGCTGTCTGTTGGAGCAGTGGCTTATCTGTAGCTGAGAGAAAGCGGCTGGATTAGCTGATCAGAAAGGCCAGCTCTGTGATTGGATGCCCTCTGGACTCAGTTCAATAGGTGCGAAACAAAAGGATCCTAACTAAATTAACATCTCTGTTGGATCATGTCTCCCACCCCATGTATGAGGCTGTTGCTGAACCAGAGAGCTCCTTCAGTGACTGCTGCAACCTAAATGCACCAGGGAGCGTTATCACAGATCCTTCCTCCCAGCAGCTTTAAGACTCTATAACCACCACTATTCCCATAAACCCCAATAAGTTGTTACAATAATGCTCATTTTGCAGTTTATCTTAGTCAGTTAAAAAACATGCTGCTGTCATTTTTTACATCTCTGATGTTGCTGCTATTTTTAAATATCCATTACTGTAAAAATGTCCATAGTTATTTATTCACCAGGTGCAAAGTCTTATATTGTTTATACACTTTACAGTAAAGTATTTTATTGTTTATTTTTCTAACTCTTCACTGTTATGTTATTCTTATATATTTTAAGATTTTTCAATTTTTTCTATAATATTTTTGCTGTAAGCACCATAATTTCCCCATTGTGAGACAATAAAGGGGGTTTCTATTCTATTCTATTCAAATTACATTTCACTTTTCACTTAAGTAAAAATGTTGAAGTCATCCTTCTCACATTTAAGTACGATTTTAGGCACCTCTGGAAAAGACCCACTGCTTTATTATCAATAAAATCCGAGCCAAATCTAGCAAGACTCTCTGATAGCTATATTAAGCACTTTAGATATACTAACAATATTTATATGATGGATAAAAAGACTTAATCCAGTTAATGGAATAAGGAATTAAAAATAAAATATGTAGGGATTCAGAGTGATTACCGGTACTATTTTTTCAGAGGAAAAAAGCAAAGTAAAATATTTGGTATATTGGTATAAAGGCTGTTAATGTGTTCAGAAGGTTGATGATGGCAGATTTTCTTAAGCAGGAGGAAATAAATACATTGCTTGGCTTAAAAATATCAATCAGCCTAAAAAAAAACTATTCAAAACAGAAACATTTTATACTCGTGTTTTGGAAAATCTAATTCCCGAATGAGATTAGGTATAGTGATTGCAAATATTTCATATCTGAATGTATTTTGTCAAATAAATCTAATCATTTTAGAACTACAAAGTTTATATAAGACTGTAAGAGAAAAAGCTTTTTAGGCAATGAAATGTAATCGTTAAATGATTCAAAGTTTAAATTCAGGTTGAAAGCTGTAGCTGTTCTTCCTGCAATGAAACCCCCGAGGGTGTAAAAGAAAATGATGCAGGGTTTGGAAAATGAAATCATCTGCACCCTAGTGGTAAGAGAGAGTTAAAGAGCCGAAAGCAGAAGAATGTCGTCATTTTGGAGAATTTCCATGAAGCAACAGAGATGAAAACAGCTGCTTCTGCTTTCGCTGGAACAGAGATGCAGAACAACACGGGTTCCATGTGAAACTCAGAACATTTTAACAAATCTCCTGCTTCCGTTCATATTTCTGTTTGAAACACAATCAACACTCAGCATTAGATAAGATGAACTTTGGTTAATAAAGATTATACAACAGATAACAACAAAGGGGAAGAAAGCAGCTTCACTAACTATGGGTTTTAACTCTCATGTAACATTACCTGATAGGACTTTTATTGTTCTATCAAACATCTCCACATCTTAGATTCCTGTGAAAAGTGTTGCTCTACAGCTCCTGCAGATATAAGAAGGATAGCGGCCTACATTTCTGTCCTTAAACAAACCTTTGAAAACATTTGGGCTTGGTGTAGAATATTAAACCTTTTTGGTGATTTTCTATAAACATTATTTATCAATTATCACAGACAAATCATTAACCCTAGTTATTTTAAAGATTACATTAATTGACACATATAATTACATGACACCATTAACACTGAAAACTTCAGTTTGTCTTTTAAGGGCTACAAAATGTTTGTATGTTGTCATAAAAATGATATGTTGTAATAATTGTATTAAGTTGTCTTTATTTATTTTCTTTTTATGTTTGTATTTTAAAGTTCTGTCTTTGACATTAAAGAAATGTCTGATAACTGTTTAGTGTTTCCTGATTCGTGGCTGTATTTCCTCATTTTAACTTTGCATTTGATTAGTCATTCTAGTGGTCCTATAGTTATGCTTATTACTGCTCATTCGTCTTTGGTCTGCTTGTTGATTTTGCCTCTCATGTTTCATTCTTAGAAGCACTTGCATCAGATTGTGTACATTCCTTCTATTTAAAAGGTTTGAATGACATTTGACATATTAAAAAACACACTAACCGTCACAAGCTCAAATAAAACTTTTATTTGATAGTTTGCATGTGTATAGACAACTGGAGATAGGCACCAGCAACCCTCGCAACCCCAGCAGGGATAAAATGGATGGATGGATGTGTATTAAGGTTTTTTTTTACATGTGGCGCAGTTCAGTTGCGGTTCTAGAGCATATTTTCTAGTGGGGCCAGGGTGTGGTCATGCTGTTATAGGAGAACATAACAGCATGAATTATTGTTATGGGAGCACATAACAGCATGAAATAAAACACAGGGCAATAGGTTTCCTTTTTATTTATTTATTTATTTATTTTTTTTTTTTTTCTACAGTGTCCTGTCTGGCAAGGTGGCAATAAGAATAATTGTCTTGATGCCAAAAGGAGCCCAACAGATTTTACTTTCACAAGTGTAGCGATATAGCACTTGCCATACTCTGCTCCCCTTTGTTTCATGTATATATAAATTGCTTTATTATGTAATTATGCAGGGAGTTTTACAGTTCATATGGACACTGCAAATGTAAGTAGAGCAGAAAAACAGAAGAAGAAGAAGGAAAAAGAAAAGAGAAAAAAAACAGGACAAAAGATGAAAGCAAAGAGGAGATAGGAAGGAGAGACAATGACAAAACATTTTCAGTCTGCTTCAACAACACCTGTAATGAGATGGAGAAAGAAAAAAAAAAAAAAAAAAGAAAAAAGAACAGCACAACCAAAAAACATGGTACGAGAGATACACAATAAAGCAAACACCTTGAAACTATCGCTAAAGTAATATATTATTAAGTCTGACATGTACCTCTGTAAGTTACCTGAAGATATGAATGTGGGGTTCCTGTTTGGAAGTGAATCTCTAAGCACCTGAAGCTTAGCACCTGTAGTTGTTTGTGAGGGTGAACTTGTGCATGTAAAAGTTTAACCATAGAAAAAAAAAATGCTCAATAGTGGTTGTGGAGAGCCGGAGAGGCTCAATTCCCCCAGAGCATCTCTTGAGTCCAGCGCCGAGAGCACCCAAAGCTCCCCAGGCTTCTGCTGGGACCCCAGAAGCTGGCAAGGCACTAAGCATGCTACAGCCCCGAAACCAGACCTCACCAAGGCAGGAG
>JAGKQL010000041.1:39781433-39820667 GCA_018398635.1 Cyprinodon brontotheroides | reverse complement strand
CCCCCCCCCGGTGGCCCTGACCCCCACCCCCCGAAAATGCCCTACATAGGTGTGTGTTGTGAAAATGATGTAGATGGAAGTGTCTCACAAATGCTACAAAATAAAATTGGGGTGGGGGCGTCCATCAGAAGGTGTGGCCCTCCAGTAGCGACCCCTCCCCAAAACACTACCATGTGTGGCGAGTGATGGAGCAGGCAGAGGGAAGGATTTGAGGGGATGGGGGGGCAAAGGACTGGGGTGCTTGCTGCACTCCCCGGGAGCCAACTCCCCCCTCTGACTCAATAGGCATTGCGTTCGAGAGCCCCCAGAAGGGGGGCCCCCACCAGTTTCACCACCACATAGCCCAGGGGGCACGGGACCGGCAGCAGGACCCACCAGCCAGCTGGGCACGCGGGCGGCTTACCACCACCCACTCCCCGTCCTGTCCATCCAAAAAAAAAATAATAATAAAAAAAATAAATAAAGCCAAATAGTATATTGTGGATAAATAAATAAATAAAAAAAAAATAATAAGCTAAATAATAAATAAATAAATAAATTAAATGAAAAAAAAAAAAAAAAATAATAATAAAAAAAAAATAAAATAAAATAAATAATATATTTTAATATATTAGGAGAGTCGGTTTGCACTGAATGAAGTGAAATCTCCATGCAAAAAGTTGTATGTTGTTCCAATTGAAAATTTATATTTTTGGCTTGAAAATATACATTTTACTAAATTTAAAATCCCTAACAATGGGGGAAAAGGAACCGAAATATTTAGTTGCTAAACAAATATGTACCTAAAGTTCAAAAAAAGCTATTACTTGAAATATTATGTCAATGTAAATTCATAATTCAGGAATATTACATCTGATTTACCTTAATTAACAATTACCAGTTTTAATCAAAACAGAATTAGAACCCAAGTAAAACTGAGAAACTAGAAGGGCACCATAATGTCTGAGCCAAGGTTAAAAATGAATAATAGAAAATTAATTTCATTTAAAGTCCCATTTATTTCTTTTTACTTGGTTAAAACTCAAAAACATGAATCTTCATGTCACAGTTTGTCCTCTTCAATAAGTTGGACTACAATTGCCGATTCCGAACTGCCCGCACCAACATGGCGCATTTTAAGAGAGGTTGGAGGCGGGGTCAACAACCTGTTGGATTACGGAAAGTTTCGTAACATCACGTTACTCGTCACGTACCTACGTCATTACGTCTGAATTATAGGGCAGAGGAGCAGCCGGTTCGGAGCCACAGCAGAGATCCAGCGATTGACGGACACAGAAGTAACGGAGGATAAGCAGTTCAAGAGATAAACATCGGACCAGACGCCGCTTTTTCTGGACTTAAGTTGGACGCAGGGACGAAGAAGAACAAAACCTACGGAGTCCGAACCCGTTAAAGAAGCAGTAAAATTTGCGGTCAGCGCAGCTTTATCCTCTTGTTTCTAATCTAAACAAGCTGCGAAGTGAGAGGACAGCCATGATTCCCCCCCTGTGCCTCGTGTTGATGCTCGCCGCCTCCGTTCTCTCCGAGTCGGTGAGTCTGTCCACAACCAGCCGAACACACCTTGAATGTTTTAAATGATTAAACTGGGACTTTGCTTATTTTTAGCCTGTTTGTGATAAATATTTAGGCTTCAAGGTTTGGGAGTCGGACTCCCACAGCCTGCTTTTATTATTCCAAACGGGGCCCAGTTTAAGGAGGGGGGAGGTCTCTACATCCTTAAACTGATTATTTTTACCGCAGTTAAACTCATTTTTTATCCAAACTGACTTCAAGCCAGCGAAATCTGGACATTTTCAAATCGTTGCCAGAAAAACTCTGAGTAACGTGATGCCAAAAGGCAACTTTTCCCTCCTTCTCCAAACATTTGGGAAGAGTTAAACAGGGACTTCCTGTCTCCCAGCTCCTAAAGGTTGACTTAATCCCGAAAGAATTTGTGTGCTGCGGGTTTGGAAGCACTACACTCTCTTTCTGTGCTTTCTGAAGCAGGAAAACCCAGCCAGTTTGGGGTTTTCCACCATTCTGAGCAGAACTGCACCAACAGGCTGAGAGTTATGCTTTAAACTGTGGCTGCTGTTAAAAAAAACACTTTCCCTGCAGAACCTCTAAACATTTTCCTCTGATTTTATTCTCTGTCAGTCAGAATCAGGCAGCTTGTTTCCATTTAATCAGATTTTTAGTTCTACCCAGGTGGTCTCTGTCCACTCTCTAAGCTGTGGTTTCTATAAAGAGGTAATTTTTAGAAGATAATCCAGTAAAAGGTTTAAACAGACCCAGATTCTCCATCTGTCATGATTTGGGCCTGATTTATGGAAGCACACAGAAAGGACCCAGCTGTTGGGATGGGTCAGACATCTACCTGTCTGGACTTGATTTATCACCTGGGTGTTGAAATCCTGGGAATGCCCTGTTGGACTGCAGCAGATGTCTTTACAGAGCCAGATGTTGATGCAGGTACCACCAGAACCATCTGAGAGTGAAAACCAGGCACCTGGCGGCACTGAGAGCCCGTTTGTCCCCCTTTATCAGCATATAGACTTAGATTTGGACAGATGCATTTAGTGTTTTTATATAGACAAGTGTAAACAAAAAGACTTTTGTTTTAAAACAGCTCTCTAGACAATTTCATTAATAAACATTGTGATATTAAGTCACTATATCTAGATATGTATTGCGCATCATTCATGTTTGCTTGGCAGCAGTGATGTCAGATGGATCTGGATGGGATCTTAGCATCCAAATGGGATTTTTATCCTGGTGGAAGAGGATCTGATGCTGGAGCATTAGGGGCCTGTTTCCTGGGCTTCACCCCATCAGATGTTGTTGCCTCCTTCAGCTCCTGAAGCGCTCGCGTCTCCTTGCTCAGGGGAGGAAGACATCCGCCTTGTTGGCAGCCGGTGGATGGTGTGATTGGTTCGGTTCTGTTTGTTTGTTTCCCATCAGTCTCAGCAGGTCCGAGTTCACGTTGCCAACATGTTGATGTTTACACTGAGGGGTAATTCTGGGTGGCGGGTGTTGGTGTGGCGATGTGGGCCACCCACAGCCGGCTCCTCCTCCCACTGGGCCCGGTTGCTGTGCAAAGATGGAGGGAAAGGGCACTAATGGCAGGTTGAGCAGCATGCCGGGCGTGTTTCTCTCTCAGTCTCTAATCATTGGAAAGCCGGCAGGAATTTCTAAGATGGTGACTCATGTGAGCGTTTTTACAGTCTGTGATGTTCCCTCACCTCCTCCCCTCCTTTCCTTCTCCATGCTGGAATGTGACCTTTGGTGATCTTGATCGGCCCTCGGGGGGATTTTACACACTTGGGCGATCTCAATAGGGCCCCGGGGTCTTTTCATGGGCTGTGATCCTTTTTGGATACACCTACAGCTTTCCCACCCAAACATTCCCCTCATCCTATTTTTCCTGCTCCTTAAAGGAGCTCCAGGTTCTGGCCTCCTCGGCCCGTCGCTCCATCATTTCTTCCTTTTTATTGTTGCTCTTTGAAAAGCCCCCCTCTTGCCCCGGCGCCCTTTCATCACCCGCTGAGGTCATGGCTGGTATGTGGGTTCGGCGTTCCTGGCTAATCGATAACAATGTTCCCTCACCTGACAAAAGGAACGTGCTCTGAATGCTAAGAGCCGAAGGAATGATGGGAATGTGTTTGAGGATTAAGTTGGATTTCTAATCCGCTGGAAGCCAACAGGAAGTGTTGGAAAACCGGGATCCGACGGCGGTTTGCTTCGGTCAGAGATCAGCAGCAGCCCGACGGATCCTGCAGTCGGCCTCCATGTTTTCTTCTCTCGTGAGGCTGCAAGTCGCTGCAGGTCTTTCCCTGGAAGGATGAAATGGGGAGGGGTCGGGGAGCAAAATTATCCCTTTTTTTTAGTGCAGTAAATCAAAAGGCTATTGTGACTAAAGAAAAGGAAACTTCCGGCGGCTTATTGAGGCGTAACCGACCAGTTTGGTCTTAAATTGGTTTTAATTGGCACCATTAATGGCAGCGCCTGTGGCAGCTAATCAGTGTAAAAAAATCCTCTTTAGTTAGAGTTAATCCAAACCAACCTGAGCCTGTTGAGTCCATTTGTTGGATCTTGTAGGAATGTGGCTGGTTTGGCACTCAGCCCCCCCCCACCCCACCCCTCTGGATCATTTGCAAGAGAATGAGGTGGGTCTTTTTTTTTTTAGGGAAGTTTTTCTTTTTTGTCTCCTTTGCATGACGGGGCGCTCTGAAAGCCGGCGTGCTGAAAGGACGCTGGGAAGGAGGGGAGCGTGATAAATAGTGGCGCTGGGATGTAATAATGGTTCCTGCTTTGCTGTCCGCTGGTCTATAAAATCCCTTTGGGCCGAGGAATGTTGGCACAGAGAGAGGAGCTTTTTGTCCTTCCTGGCTGAGCTGGCCGGCCGCCGAACCCGATCTCCCTCCACCCCTTCCAACCGCTGCATACTCTGGCTGTGCTGACGGGAACTATATGAATGCATTTGGGGCAGAAGGCCTTCTAGAACTGTTATTGGACCATATAAATGAATCCAATAGAACCGCTGACCAGAACCAGGGCCTCAGAGCTGCAGCAAATCAGCAGATTTCTGATCGACTGTTTGACACCAGATGATTGGCTGAAATATTCGTGCATTTCTTCTGTTTATCGGCGGTGGTTCTGGTTTTGGCCGTTCTTAGCCCAGACGCTAAAAGCAGCCATTTTATTCTGAGCAACAGTTCTCAGCTATGATTAGATCCAGTTTGCTGAGTCTAATCCAGGACTCGGTCTATTGTTCCAGGCCCAAAGCCCGGTTATTTGCAGCTCTGCTGAAGTGGTCGGCTATACGTTATTCTGTGGTGCTGATCCGGACAGACCTTCCTTTTCCTCTCTGTTTGCCCTGTTTGTTTACTCCACTCCTGTTCTGTTTATTGTTTGCCAAGGATCATGTGGTAACAGACCGTAATCTGGGTTCTGTTGGTCTTTGCGGACGTTGTGTAACAGAACCGGTTGCTGCCGAGTTCTGTGGAATTTTCCTCAGTAAATGAGACCAAATCAAATTAGTCTGTGTCTCAGTGAAAGTCCTCACACATTCCTCCCAGATGGGGCGGGGGTGCAGAACAGCCCCTCTTTGATGTTTTGCTTCATTTTCAGGTCTTTGGAACTTTTGTGTCTAACTCTCACAGAACTCTGGCGATGAGGTCGGGTTCTGGGCCTCTGCCGAACAGCCGGACTCCAGGCTGTAATTTTCCAGAGCTCCCAGTTGTTTAGGTCCGGACTCTGAGACTGTTTTCCTGCTGGACTGACGTGGGTTCTCCGACAGTCGGTTTGCTTTGGCTCCTTCAGAGACGAGACAGGAATGTGGTGGCTGACTGAGCAGCCAAGACCTCGACTACCGGGCCGACCCACATCCAGCCACATTCCTTACTCGGTTCTAATCCACAAACTGAGCCAGAGTCAGCATAAAGTAGTGCTGGACCCACATTGCCTCCAGGCCTGACGGTCCCAGTACTCGTTCCTGGTTCTGATCTGGCAGAAGAACATTTAGCATCCCAGAAGGAATTAAATCTACTTATTTTCAGTGTGTCTGGACCTTGGTTCTGGTCCTATTGATCCTCTTTGTCCAATGCATATTTAACAGGAAGTTGAAATCTGAAAGTGTGAGAGAAGTTCTGAGTAATTGTAATAATAGTGAGTGAGTCTAACCAGGCTGATCCTCAGCTTTTTACTGGAAATCAAAGGCTCTTATTGTGGCGGCGCCTTCACTCTGATGAACGAGTCTGGAGGAAAATTCAATCGTTAAGCTCGTTTCCTCTCAGGATTCATATCCTGGAGTCTCTGGAGACTTTTGTTTGACACTGAATGGTTTTGTTTCAGACAGATGTCTTCTGCCTTCCTGCCTTTTTTTTCCTTTACATTTCCTGACCTTTAACGCCGCAGCCGCATCTTTCATCCTCTGAGCTCCTCAGCCGGATCGTCTCTGATCCAAAGCAGCCTGGAGCAGAGGTGTCAGATCTGAGGGATGGAGGCAGCAGGAAGAGGCCGAGCCCCGCTGCAGGCAGTCGGCTTATTTGTCCATCAGTCACGTCTTCAAGAATAACTGGATGTCGTTCTGTCCACCAATAAAAGCAGCTTGGGTTAGATCAGAAGCTCCCACAGGAGGCTGCTCATTAGGCTCATTAAATCAGAACCAGCTGGCCGCTTTTTAGTCCGACTCCTTGGACCGGGAAGTCTGGGAGAAAACTGCAGCTTCAGAAATAACAGCAGCCGTGTTTATTTCTGATCAGACTGAGCAGCAGGTCACCGATTAGAGCTGACAGTCCTTCAGCCGACACAGAGAGACGCCTAAAAATAAAGATGGGGCGCCAGATCAGGACCACAGGGTGGTTTCTGCTTTCTCTGACTGAGCGTTAACCCCAGAGCTGCTGGGCTAAAGATAGACTGGATGTCAGGTCAGGGAACCGGTCCAGGTATCCTGGACGTTGTCAGAGGAAGGTGTTGTTGGTTCATCTAAAAACCTGATCTTCCTGTATGGCCGACCTTTGAGGCGGAAAGGGTCCAGATCAGCCGGTTTCTTAGGGTCTGACTGGACACCAGATTCTGGTCTGGTTCTGATCAGGGTCCGACTGGACACCAGATTCTGGTCTGGCACATGGGGCCGTTTATGTCTGGTTTCCAGGATGTTTGGACCGCAGCAGCGCCACTCTTTGTTTCTGTTCCGGAGCTCTAACACATTTGGTTCCAATCAGCCCGCTGGGATCCGCCGCCGTGGCGTTACCGGGGCAACAGTCGCATTTGGGCAGCCATCCATGAGCCCACATCCAGCATCGTTCCTTAGACTCGACCCGAAGCCCAGGAGATGGCTGCAGGTCGGGTGGAGTTGGGTTTGACCGAACCGTTGCAGTCGTTGATGTTTAGGAAAGGCAGGATCTGACTCGGAGGTTCTGCAGACCCGTCTTCAAACGGGTCCATTCAGGTTTCCTTTGTTGGATTTTGGATTTTTAATGAACCAGGACATTCTGTTTGGGTCCTATTGGGTTTTGTCAGCATGTGTCTGGACCTCAAGGGGCCTATTATGGACCTGGTCCATTAGAACCAGCACCCACTGGTGAGGTCTGATCCGTCGATCCAATCCTTATGTAACGGATCCAGTTTTCCCGCCTGAGTGAAGCGTTTCTGTTGGCCTGGAACATGTTTCATAACACAGTGGGGGTCAAAGGTCGGGAGCTGTGAGGGTAAACATTAACATGGAGACATTTTGAGCCAGTTTAACCTCTACTGGGCCAGATCTGTAAACATAGAACCAGTACGCTGTAGAATTGTGTTCCAGATCCGCTGGCGGTTCATTAATAGACCCAGCCGGTTCCACCAGAGTCAACAACGTTAAGGTCATCTTTTTTTTAAATAATATAAAAAGATATGTTCTACCCCTGTGGCGCTCAGAACAGAAAAAGTTGTTTTGATTCTTTTCTTAGTTCTGTGGTTCTGGTTTATATATAATATTTACTCAGAAATGCAGAAATGGCTCCAGTCGGCGCCGCCTGAGGCGTTTTATTATTACTGATCTGTTTCTGGGGCCTGAAAACCTTCCGGAAGCCGCAGAGAAGAGAAGCAGACCTGAGGCCTCGGCACAGAACCAAAGCTGAATCATTCTGGGTTTAGTGGGGCAGGATTCCTGTGACATGACTCAGCAGATGTGTAGCGGCCTGCAGAACCACGAGTCACAGTGGTTACAGTCATTAGGAGAGCGGCTGAGGGGTTCAGGCGGGTCCAATCAGGATCCGTCTGACGCATCAGGATTTGAATCTGGAAAGAAAAGAGCTCACAGCATCAGAACTGAAACCAGATTTATCCTGGTTTGGTTTCTGTCCGGGTTCAGATCCGCTGATGATTAAACGTCCGAATCAGTTTGGCTGAATTCTGCCTCTCAGATTAGCTGTGTATGAGTGGGGGGGTAATTAATCTGATGTTGGGGGTTAATCCCATTTGCTGATGGGATTAGAGGAGGTCGATGTCTCTCTGTTCTGTGGGGCTTTGGTTCAGTTCTTTTGGACTCTGTGCCGACGAGTTGTGGCGGGTTCTTCTTCTCTGAACCGTCCGTTATGTCCCAGCAGGTGAGGGAGACGGAGACGTGGATGCCCATCAGGACCACACAGACTGTCGCCATGACGACAGGCGACCTGGAGGCATCGGGGGACGCTTCCAACGGCTCCGACTTTGGCTTCTCTGACGACGAAGACGATGATGAATACGATGAATACGATGCATCCGGGTCGGGAGGAGGAGGTGGGTTCTGGTTCTGAAGCCGACAGCTCCTATTTAAACCCGTTCAGTTCGAATGTAAAACCTTGTTTTTTTTTTTCTCTCCAGAACCCGAGCTCACCGAAAGAGAGTCCAGACCTTCAGTTGAGGTAAGAACCCTTCAGCTGGTTCTGGGATGTTCTGATCCAGTTAAGAGATGAGTTCTCACAGCATTGTTTCCTCCGCAGCCTGACATCAACGATAACCGGATCCCCGACCTGCATCTCCCGGTGCGGCCCACCGTCAACGAGATCGAGCTCGTCAAGGACAAGAACGAGATCCGTCTGCTGGGGAACGAGCATGGACCCAAGGACGAGAACCAGTCCAACGTCCTGATGTCCCAGGCCACGGAGCACAGCATCTTCAACAAGACGGAGGTTCTGGCAGGTTAGTAAGCGGGTTTAAAAAGCCCAAACTCGCAGCGTTTGTGAAAAACCACCTGATATGCTTCAGTTCTGACTCCCGACTCCTCGTGTTCCTCCAGCTGTGATCGCCGCCTGCGCCGTCCTCCTGATGCTCGCCGTGCTCCTCATCCTCTTCCTCATCTACCGCATGAAGAAGAAGGACGAAGGCAGCTACGACCTGGGGAAGAAGCCCATCTACAAGAAGGCCCCCACCACGGAGATCTACGCGTAGACTCCGCCCCCTCCTCCATCCTCCCTGACCTCTCACACACACAAACACACACACCTCAGCTCTGTACAAACCCATCAGGGCCTCATCTCCATCACCTCACCTCCCTTCAACAGAGTGACATTGGATGAATCCGGAGCCCCCGACGACTCAACCTATTGACTGGCTCCTCCTCCTCCTCACACCTGTATGAAAATAACTGACCAATCAGAGGAGGGGAATCCTGGAGCGGCGGGATTGGACCGGTTCCGCTGCGGCGTGCCGTGTTTTTTTGTTTTATTCGGATCTGTCCTCGAGTTGAAAGGAAAAAAACAACAGAACGGACTCTTCCTGCTTTACTCCCGTTAAACACTAACATGTTATTTATTCACTCGTCTTCCTCGTCTCGTTTTTCACAACGGAAAAATCAGACGACTTTTATTTCGCCTGTAAGCAGTAGGTTTTCTGTTCTAGATCACAATCATGTTTTTTTGTTTCCTTTTTATTGTTTTATTTCGATGCGTCGGGATCCCAGGTGGCAGGCTTCCGACTCCAACCCGGAAGTTCTGCCTCCGGTCCGACGGGAAGCCAGCGCGGAATGTGGCTCCGCTGCTGGGAAGGAGGGGAAACGATCACCGCCGTGCCTCCAGTTTGGCAGAATATTTTATTTTTTTTTAGAGAAAATTGTCTAAGTGGTTTGGACTGAGATGGAAAATGAATTCCCTTCTTGTTCTTGGAAGTTCACTGAATCCCACCCCTCCCTTCACTGTTGCTCTCTGGTCCAGATGAGCCGGCCTGGCCCTAAAATTACTGCACTAGTTCTACTGGTACACCAAGTGACCCGACCCCTTAACCCCCGGTACGATTGGCAGAACTTTCTGGAAAACCTTTCCGTCTGGTTTTGGTTCTGTTGTTTTTTTTCACAGTGGGTCGGACGGTTCCCTTCATAAGCTACACCGACTGTTTCTCTGATCGACCTGAGGATCCACGAGAAAACATGAAGCCGACTAAAAGAAAAACGAAACAAAAAAAAAAAGGTCGGAAGCTCATTTCTCAGCCAGAGACAGCCGGACCTAAACGGGTCCGATCAGACCCGGACGGGTCCGACGTGTAAATAGTCCTTCATTTAAGAGCAAATCGTATCTAAAGGTTGGTACTTTGGCCGCATCCTGGCAGCACAAATGTCTACCAAATATTTAAAAAGCCAAATAGTTTGTGTTTCCCGCGGCGACGTTCACGTGATTGACTGTAAATGTAAAGTTTTGATACTAACGGGCCTCCTGGTCGTCCTCCATCAGATCAACACCTTCCCTTTTTGTATTAATTTAACTGTCAGATGATTTTATTGCCTTCAGGTACGGGTGTCTGGCCCTTTTAAGCTGTTGTACATGTGATTTTAAAGTTTTATATACACTAGTTGGATTTTCAGAGACCTAGTTTTGAAACGTTTTAATTTTTTAAGAAGTTCTTTTATCTTTAGACTTTTTGTTGCTTTCATATTTATGTTTTTTGCTGTTTTTATGTGTAGAAGAAGTGATCATTATTCAGGGGATGTTGTGCTATGAGCCACGTTGGCGCCGGCGGACCTGGGCCTGACCGTTTATTTTTCTTTCTTTTGTTACTGAAATAAAACGCAGCAGACGTTGATGGAAAGTTCTGGTTCCTCGATGTCAGTTCAAGGTTGTTCTTTTTGCTTCCCTAGAAATATTAATAATAAGTCCTGATAGAGATCAGGAAGAGGAGGAGCTCCGAGATTAGGAGCTTGTTGAGGAAAAATAAAAAGCGGGTCATCCCCAGGTCCGGTGGGTCAACGTGGAGAGAATGTTCTGCTGCTTAATGTCAAACACCAGTGGGGCGAAGAAGCCAATGAATCATTGGTTTCTACATGCAGATTCTGATTTATTATTGGAAATAAAGCTATTTTTATGCACAGTAACAGTTTAAACGCGTCTCTGTTTTCTAATTTCTCTAATAACTAAAATATGAAACAGTTGAGAGGAACATAGACTCCAAACTGGCCTTTTGGTAACAAACCTGTAAGATAAAATCTATACTAGAACTAAAAAAGCTTCCTTAAAGGTTTTTTTTTTTTAAATGGCTGCCGAGTTATCAGGATGAGCAGCTGAATAAATGGTTTAAACCCAACGCCAGAGCAGGAAGTCATCAGAACGTCATTTTTGACTTCAGTGCAGTTAATAAAACATTACATAAACTTTAAAAGATAAAACATTTAATATCGTCCACAGGAGATTTGTTTTAAAGAACCTCCATATATTTCAGATTTTAGGTTTTGAAATTAATGGAATACATTTGCAAAAACAACACAGGTTGCTGGAAATTTTTGAAAACTTTTGCAAAACATTTTTCCCTAAAAAAGATTAAAATGTATAAATCGACTTATTTTGAAAGAATAAATAAAACTGTTCACTTAGTTTGGTCTTATTTTTAGCCAAGGTGCTGAAGAGGCACAGGAAGCAGCCCCAGAGGTCAGACTGTTTAGTCAGAATATTTCCTTAAAGGAAAGGATCTCAAAATCTTCCTAAGCAAATTAAGATCAACATCAGAGCGTGAAGCCAGGAGCTCCAAGGCAAACTCTAAAGGCTTCAGCTGGCAGGTCAAAGGTCATGATCCTGGACGTTGCGTCTGGGACGGATGAGACCAGAATGGAGATGTTGGATCATAACAAACAGCCATGTTTGGAGGAATCCAACACCAGGTTCTACAGAAAATATAAAACTTTATTTTCAGGACTGGACATTCATAGGTCTATAAACGATAACATAAATGAGGAGAGAAGCCAGAGGTTCGGTATGTACTCAGGTGGATCAGGATGAAAGCGCTCCTCCACCTGAACAAACAACTTTTCCCACTCCGCCTGTGTTTGTGTGTCTCTGCGCCTGGATATGAAAGCACGGTTGGGTGTGAGCGAAAATGATGCATTGGCGTGTTGGGGTTGGACCCTTCCCAGAAACGCTGCATTCATCCAGGTTCCGCCTGCGGTGGCCTTTTTCCCGGCAGGCAGCAACACGTCTACAGGTTCTGTTTGAGCGTCAACAACAACAAGAAACAGAAATCACAGAGGAAGATTTGTTCAGTTGGCCCAGCCTGGTTCCGCTCCAGTGAAACCTTTAGAAATCCGGGCGGTTCTGCTTTCTTCCAGCTGCAGAACGACTTCATTTTTTTCTATTTGCTCTTATTTTACATAATTTAGTATCAGTGATGTCATGAAACCTAATTTGTCGCTTTATGAGTAAACTGAATTAAACTGAAACTTATACTTTAACATGAGATTCGTTTCTTTAATAGACACAGACATTTAAAGAGAAAGGCTTGTTCTGACTGGTTTGTCTGTGTTGCTCCATTGATGACTACAGTTTGTTCTTTTACCGTCAAAAACTTGCCCCTGTGGCTATTAGGAAATGTTAACCAGTGTTAGCTGTTCTCCAGACCTGCACGTCATGATTCATACAAAAACTGACATCAGAGTATAAAGACAAATTAGAGGAAGAACATTTAGAAAATATATTTTTATTATAATTAACCTGTTTTGTCTTTTTTTTTTTTTCAATAACTGGTCTATCTGG
This sequence comes from Cyprinodon brontotheroides, assembly GCA_018398635.1. Classification (NCBI taxonomy): domain Eukaryota; kingdom Metazoa; phylum Chordata; class Actinopteri; order Cyprinodontiformes; family Cyprinodontidae; genus Cyprinodon; species Cyprinodon brontotheroides. Next base: position 39,808,215 of record JAGKQL010000041.1, on the reverse strand, counting down.
TTGGTTAAAGCATAATTTGGTGTTATTGTTTTTTAGCGCTACTTTACTAACAGCTCGATTAAAAAATATCAAACTTTTCTTTGTTGTTTGCTTTTATAAGTAGCGCTCCCTGTGGTCATTAGAGGCAATGCAAGAATGATGACAGTTCTGCTTTCATCCAGTTCTGCATGGGTACCCGGACTAGAAAAAAAGGGGGTCCAAGTGAACTCTATTCATTTTTTTTATTAAAATGCCATAAATTAAAAAAAAAAAATCAGAAGAATTGTGATTGAAAATGATCAGATTATGACTCAGACCAAACCCATGTTTCTGCTCGGCCATGTCCTGCCACACCGTGACCGCTGATCTCTATGTCCACCCTAACACCTAAACCCCTCAATCACTATTTAGTATAAGGGACTTTATAGTGATCTCAGTTAACTGACCATTCAGACAGATGATCACTATTTTTCGCTCCCGGTTGGTCACGTAACTCCGCCTACCCGCACGGTGCCTGCACCATCTTTGTTATTAGTTGCAGATGTGGGCTTTCTCAGTGTGGAGCCCAAACGATCTCTTGGGGAAAGTTGATCCAAACCTCCTGTTTGAAACCCAGCTCAGTTTGTAACTCAGTTGATCCTTCCAGGAGAGAAGGTCAAGAAAAATCCAGCTTGCAGGATGACTTCCTGCCGAGAGGCAAAGACAAAAACAAAGTTAAACTCAGGTTGACGAGAACTCAGATTTACTCAGCTAAACTCAGCTTGGCTAGAGTACCCAAAACTAAACCTTAGAAACACTCTGGCTGCCGAGGTAGTGGCAGTCCGCCAGCAGCTTAAGAACACTCGCAGTAACCATCAGCAGGTGTGTGAGGAGGACCAGAATCCAGGCCCCTGGTGGGAGGAAGGGAGACACAAACACAGAAAACACAACAGACAGACAGGAGTCCTGACACTTTTCAAGATGCATTGTGGGAAATTTTGAGTGCACTACTTTTTCATCCACTAGACATTCGGGTGCTCATCTAAAACGGCGAAACCACTTTATAGTGCCCTATACAGTGGTTAGAGCGGACATTCGGACACAGCCTATTTATTCACTGGATAGCCGATAGGCTGAAAAAATTGAAATCCCTTGCCGCCATCTTGGTACTCGCTACTCTCACGGAGTGGCGCCATAAAAATGCCATGGGAGTTGGTTCAGAGCTCGTCTGCCTGGCTGTGTGTTTCCTGGACGGGGCCACCTGTTGCCTCTGTATCTCTGCTTCTTTCTGTATGTCTTCTTCTGTCTCCTTGAACCCCAGTCAGCCTCAGCAGATGGCCCCTTACACTAAGCCTGGTTCTGCTGGAAGGTTTTCTTCCTATTAAAAGGGAGTTTTTCCTCTCCACTGTCACTACAAGCATGCTTAGTTTGGGGGATTGCCTTCGAGTCAATAAGTTGATGCAATCAGCTGGTTTTCCTCAGAAAGAAAACTTTGAATTAACTTGACTGGATGATCTGGTTGAACTGTAAAGTTCCTTGATATGACATGTTGTGAATTGGCGCTATATAAATAAACTGAATCGAACTGATCGATTGATCCTAACTTAGCGCTCTGTATCTCCCAGTAAGGAGCACTGGGAGCCAGAGCTTTTTCCCAGATTATCTGTCTCATTTTTGTACCTTTAGGACATATAAGTCAATAATTTTTTACTTATATGTCCTACGTTACCAACTGCACCTCTATTAGTAAATGATTCAGTTATATAGCCAATGCATGAAACAGCCACTTAGAAAATTAAATGAAAACCACTCATTACCAGGAAACGTGTTAGATTAGCTGCTTCAGAATCACTCAGATCGAGTGAATATTAACCTGAAATGATAGCTCCACATGTCCTCCCTCCTGTGTGTGTGTGTGACAGCCAGTGGCAGACACAGAGACACAGGTGAGTCCCTGGCGTCTCATGGGACAATGGAGGGAATGTGACACCCAGAGCGACGTCAAAGCAAAGCTGGGAGAGTCAAAGAGCGGCTTGACACAATGCAGCCAAACGCCGCGGTCAACATGCGATCCTGCAGCTCTATCCACCTGCTGAGCTCCCACTGGAACCTGGGCCTTTAGATTATGTAAATATCCATTAGTGGCCAAACTGACTACCAGCCGCTGAGGCTGACGACTTTCATCACAGGAAGAAACAAAGTCGAACACAGACAATCATTTTCTACTAATATATCAACGATATGTAAATATGTAGAACATCCATGTAGAAAACAGGTTCATCAACATACAAACAGAACTATCTGTAGAAAAACTAAACTCCCAAATAATTCAGTAAACTTCTGAGGTCAGTTTACTCCAACAAACAAGATTCAAATCAGAAACTTTTAAAACACCCTGCAAGCGTAAAAGAAAATGAATGGATGGACTTTTAAAACATGGAGGGAGGAAACCTGGAGTGTTTCAGACTCTGAACTGTGGACAGACATACTTTTTTGTTTTATTGTTATTCTTCACGGCTTTTATCATTAGGATTTTATCTGGTAAAAATTCTGCTGTAAAGCAATTTGACTGTAAATTGCTCCACCGTTAATTAATTTTATATTTACTGATTGATTGACTGAATTAAGGTTATCTCAAGACCAAATGCTTTGATGTTTCCCTGAGTTTTTTTTAAATGACAGATTTCCTTTTTTCCTACTTGTAAATAATGTTTTTGTTCTGTCTAATTAAAAAACAAAAATCTTATTTGTTGTTTTCACATGAACATGTTTTCCCTGCAGGGTGGAAGCCCTCCCAGTATTGGAACCAAACTAAAAGATTAGAAATACAACCAATGAGAAAGAAGAAAATCTCATGTGCACTGAGGGTCATGTCTCACCTCTCTGTGTATCCGTCCCATCCAGGAATCTGTTTGGATTTATTTATTTTTTTTATTTATTTATTTGACAGGGACGTTAGGGACGTGTACATTAAAAAGCATTCCTGCAAATGCACCAGAATTAGCCAAAAGGCTATTTTTCATCTGTTGTCCCTGGACAGATCTTAAAATTGTCTACCTAAAAAAAGACACAACAGTAAGCATGCTACAATGTAAAATACAAATATAAAAGAAAAATAAAAACAGCCATAACTCCTCAAAACTTATTTAAAAATACAGAATAAGTGTTCGCTGGACTACAGAGATTCATAAAATAGAATAAAACATTTAAACTATGTACATATAAATATATATACATACATACATACGCACGTATACACATACACATATACAGGGTAAATAGTCGTATCCATCCATTTTTCTGTCATGCTTATCCCTGCTGGGGTCACATGGGGAGCGGCTGCCTATCTCCAGCTGCATACGGGCGAGAGGCGGGGCAACACAGAGTCAAACAGGACAAAAAAAACACTCAAGCACACACTCACACCCAAGGAGAATTTAGATAAGTCAATGCACCTAACAGTCATGTTTTTGGACCATGGGAGGAAGCCGGAGTACCTGGAGAGAACCCACGCATGCGCAGGGAGAACATTACAAACCAACATGCAGAGAGATCCTTGGAACCTTCTTTTTGCAAGGCAGCAATTTTACTCGCTGCCCCACTGAGCAGCCGTAAATAGTCTCAATGTAATCTTAAATATTAAGGGGGTTTTTTAATATTTGACCCATCTGAAATATATAAGTAAAAAGTACCTTCAGTTTTTTTTAGTTTACTTATGGGCTGTATAGATATTTATATTATTGCATTGCAGGAAGAAGGATGTCGGGCCAAATCCCGACTTAATGCATGCTAAGATTTAGCATATGATAAACTGCTTTAAGGCATTAGAACCTATTATCTGAGGGCTGGTTTTAAAAGAACCACTGAGATGCTTTGCTGCTGTCATTCTGCAGAGGACCAGATTTAACTGATTATCTGTTTGCTCTCCTCAGTGACTGAAGAACTGAGCTGCAATGGACGGAGCTGTTTAATGCCACAGTTTTCCTTAGTCATTTGCATCCAAACAAAAAGAGTTCCTCTTTCTTCCAAAGCCGGCTAGAATGTTAGGAGAGAGAAAGAGGAAGCAGAACCTGCTCTTTGGAAAGAAGAAAAGAACGGTTGTTCTGCTTTTATTATCAAATGTCATCCTGATGCAATCATCTGGGTCAACTTTGCATCTGTGCGTTCACTTCACTGGAAAACATTAATAAATCTATTTATAGTTTTCTCTGCATAGCTTTCTCTCCACCTCTCATCTCTGTGGGAGTTAAAGGTGCTTCCACTGGAGCTGGGATGCAGAGTTTAGGAATCAGGGAATAAAAACGCTTATGAATTTTTCAGTGATGTAGGGCGGTGCAAAGCAGCAGGACTCAAATGAGAAGAATCTGGCTATTCTGGCCTCTGACGATGCTGATGATGGCCCAACTGCTCCCATACAGCTTCCCACCAACACTGTGAGTCAAACCATAAACAATGGTTCCGCGTAGAGCAGAGGTGCCTGCGATAGGAGCCCTTTGGACCATGCAGATTTCAGAATAAAAGCCCCTCATTTGGATTTTCACTTTGGATTCTTTCTTATCAAACACCAACTGGAAACCCTCACACATTTATACATCAAATAAAAAGCATTTCAGCTTGATCCCACCGAACACAGAGCAGCGCTGTGGACAGAAACCACTTCCTCTTCATCCTCCCAGGCTGATAAGCTGATGGAAATGCAGAAATGTTTTCCTCAAACTGAAAGCAGGCTCAGATACCTCCCATAAACAGGCTGCACGTATCTTAGCCGTTCTTGGCTGTTTTTAACTCTGCATTTTTGGTCATTATCCTGTTGAAAGACCCTGACCTGCTACTGAGATCAAGCTTTCTCTTGATAGCCTTGAGCTTCCATTGTACCCTGCAGAGATTCAGACAGCCTGCACCAGATAAAGCAAAGCAGCCCCAGAGCATAATAGAGCCTCCTCCATGTTTCACAGTAGGAACAGTGTTCATCCGTTGATATGTTTCATTTAACTCTCTGTGAACATAGAGCTGATGTGCTTTGGCAAAACTTTACATTTTTTTTGTCTCAAAGGACATTTTCCCAGAAGCCAGTGGGGCTTTTTTAGGATTTTTTTCAACAGTGTTGTTCTCTTTGGTCATCTCCCATTAATTCACTTTAGCCGAAACAGCGAAGGATGATGCGATGGGACACTGATGTTCCTCAAGCTTGAAAATCACCTTTAATCCGGTAAGAAGTTTTTTCTGAGTTCTTTGTTTTGTCATCTATTTCCCTCCTGTGTTTGGCTGCAGTCCAATGGGTCTTGACTTACTTAATAATATGTGCAACTTTAGTTGCAGACCAGCTACTTGGAGATGGTCCTACACCTTTTATTTTTACCATGTTTGTCTATAATCTTCTTTCTAATCTCTAGACAAAACACTTTACTTCACTTCCTCTGGTCCATGTTGAGTGTGGTACACACCATGTAACTTCCTTTCGAGCTATATAAAGGCAGACGGACTGATTACAAGATTGTAGGCATCTGTGATTCCAATCAGCGGACACACCTTGATTCAATATGTCCAATTCCTCACTTTGTTTTCAGACCTTTCTTGGGGTCCCATGTTTTAATGAGTTTAGTTTTTAAATCATTCTGTTGAAGGATGTTGAAAAAAAATGACATCGACTTTTCTCTTTAATACTTTTGTCAGATTGTCAAGTTATTTCTTAGTCCATTATGGGTTTTTCTTTCATTAAAAAAGGTGCACCAACAATTTTTCCACATAAATAAGACAGAAAAGCTTCGCTAGAATGCATCACCTGGTGGTACATCAGTCTGCAGAGGGGGGAGGAAGCTGGAATAACATCTAGGATAGCATCCCTTTCCAGTTTACCACATCCAGGTTTTATAGCTGCAATGATGACACCACACTACAAAAACAACCTAGAAATAAGTCAAAATTTCTTAAATTAAGTGTATTTACCTTTAATTTGAGCATATAAATAAGATGATTTACCTGTGAAATTAGTATTTTTTATTCTTAGAATAAGATAATTAGATAATATGCACTTGAAATAAGACAATGCTGTTGTTGTTTTTTATTTCACATGACAATTGTCTTGTTCCATTTGCAAATTTTCTCACTTATCTTCTCAATTCAAGGAAAAAATGCATTTATTTTAAGAAAAAATGTCTTAGTTTGATCTAATTTTTTGCAGTGAATGGGAGAGCGCTGCGATCTTTTAGGTACAGGAAACTCATGCTAAGCCTGGATCCAAGTGGACATATAGTGTTTATTATAGAGGGAGTCATTTTCACCATCAGGCTTTTGCCGATTTATTGCAACCCTCCCACTGTTTAACCAATCCTGGAGACTTTGGACGATGCAACACTTTCTACATCCAGTGTGACGAAGCCTCAGAGTTGGAAAAGGAAACTGAAATATTATATAAATGAACTGAGACATAGTTTACAGAGTGTTGGAGCTTAAAAGCATAAATCACTGGATACTAACCAAAAGTATGAATCTGATGCAGCGAAACATGAGAAGTCTTGGCTTAACCTTTTCTGACAGGACTGGAATAATAATCTAATGTTCTTTTTCTAAGGTTGGGCCCTGCAATAAATGAATCCCAGACAGACATAAAGGGACAGCGCCCGGCGGCTTTTATTTGGGACTGTAAGGGTTTCTGCTCAGCTCTGAAACCAGAGAAACTCCTTCAGTACTGAGATCCCATAAAATGACAGGAAGCTCAGGGTCTTAAATCTGTCCACACCATCGCATAGGTCAGAGTTCAGGCGATGAGAGAACGCAGGAAATGAGGTTTCAGGTAAGTGTGTTCACGTGCATGGCTAAATTTGGGTTTTTGCTGTGTGGATCGTGAGCTTTTGTAATGAAGTCTTTTTATGATTCCTGCAGAGGTTCAGGTCGGCAATGAGAGTTTCTGAGAGATGACTTTGCTTTTTCCAGCCTGTGTGTGTTTCCCTCTCTGTGCCTCCTCTTCGCTCAGCCATAGGCCGCCTTTTGTCTTCATGCAAAAACTCACATTCCTCATGGCCTCTGCCCACAGACACACAAACACACGCACACACTCAGGCATTCCTCTGCCCGGCAACAATGAGCTCTTTGTGCTGCACACCCGCCTGTGTTTTCATTTCATTTTTATTGCTTTTGAACTCCTCACATGGAGAATTTAATCATCTCTGCGCTGGTTCCTGACCAGGCTTTTGAAAAGGATTTTTTTTTTGTCGTTGTTGTTTGACAGCCGGTAGTCTGTGAGAAACACCCTTCTCTTCACACACACACTCAAACAGCCACACATGATCCCAGAACAGAAGGCCTGCATGTTTTAGAGACACCTGACTTGAGCTCCTGCTGTGTTTTGTCTCTTATCATTGTGGCTCAAAACCAAAAGCTTTCAGGCGGTGAAAGTTAAAGAAGCCAGAAAGAGGCAGGAAGTGCCAAAATACCAACAAATTACATCATCAACTCATTCCAGAACATTACATTCGTTTTCACCATAATTATCCCACTTCACTGTGAAGGGAGAGGATGTCAACCAGGACAAAAAAAAATCCTGAACCTCAAGTTGGACTGAAATCTGCAGCTGACCACAGGGACAAGTTTACATTCCTAGAGATAAGTTTCATGCGTCAGTAGGAGACAAAGATTGAGCTGTTTGACCACAGTAGCAGGAGGGTTTGAGAGGAGTTAGCAAAGAACACCGTTCCACCACAAGGATGCGAAGCGTCCTGCCAGTACCTCCCTCCGGCATTTACCTCATTGGAACAGATATTGCAGGCAGTTCGCCCGGTCCTAATTCTACCTGTTATTTAATATTTACACAGCAAAAATGTACATTTTTCTTGGAAGTGTAATTGTTTTCTCTTAGTTTCTTTTTTGGTGTATAAGTGAGATGACTTCCACCAGTGGAATAGCAGATGGTTTACACTTTAAAAGCGTGTTGAAAACCTCCTGGGTTGAGTCTTCTGAGTTTCAAATGCATAATCTAATTACAGTAATTGTATGGGCAAAAATACCAAGTACTCTAAATAGAATTAAGAAAACGAATCCAGCTCCACACTAAAATTTCAATATTTTAACTCTTAAAACTCATTAGCAACAAAATGTTACAGTCCATTAGGAATTTTATGTTTGGAAAATAAATGTTTATTCTGAAGATTTGTGGAATGATGTCAGATTAACTATTAAACTAAAGTGACTAAACTAAGGTAAAACATTTTTAGTTAAATAATAATATTTTTAAGATTTGCCCAATCATTTTAATTCCAGTTTATTTAGAGGAAGCAAAATTAAAATTCACAACACATAGTCATCTTCCTCGGCACTCTTGGGACAGTTCCAAATCAGTATCATCCAGTCAGATTGACCGCAAAGTTTTCTATCCGCGGAAACCAGTTGACTGCATCGACTCATTGACCTGAAAGCACAATCCCCCTCACACTAAGCATGGCTTCTGTGAGACTTACAGTGGAGAGGAAAACCTTCTACTTTAACAGGAAGAAACCTCCAGCAGAACCACATACACAGGCTTCAGTGTGTGAGCGGCCATCTGCTGAGGCCACCTCAGGGTTCAAGGAGATGGCAAGAGCAGTGGAGATACAAAAAGTGAAAGTTTGCAACTGCACCCCATCCAGGAAGTTCACACAGCCAGGCAGACGAGCTTCCCGAGCAAGCTCCTCGTAATGCCAGAGTGCCGCGAGAGCACATGTCCAGCCAGTCACAGTCAGAGAAACAACAGGATTACGACTGAAAAAACAGGCCGATTTCCTCGCCAGCATCTATAAACAAGTGGAAAGTTGATAAGCAGCAGTAGCGAGCTGGATGATTTCTTCTCCAGGATGGCGCCACACAAACAACGAGGGAATGAGACGAGGCAAAAGCCGGTTGCTCTGAAAAAGCAGGTGGAAGAGGCAGAATTGCTAGAGATTTGAACTAACGGCCGCAGGATTCTACATGAGAAATGTTGAATAGAGATAGAATGATAGCAGAATGATGAAATGGGGAGTTTAAACCTATGTCCTCCAGCAGTCTAAGCCCAACCTATGTAGCAGCGATAACCGGCGAGGAGATAGCTCAGGTATCAATCCGAAGTGTTCAATAACTGTTTAAAAGGTGATAGCTACAGTTTTATCTCCTCCCAACCAGAATGTGGGGCAATCACCGTTCTTCAATGTTCACGACCTCTTCTACCACATGTGTGTTTGTGGACTTGGTCAATAATAACGTTTCCCTGAGCAGAGAGTTTATATTACAGCTTCATTCCATCTGGTTTCTACTAGAAAGATTCCTCAATGCTAAAAACGGACCAAACAACACTAAAATAACTTTATTCAACTCCATACATAACAAACAAACAGGAGCAAATGTTTGCCGCTCATATTAACTTCAGTTTAACCCATAATTGCCTCTAATCTCCAGTCTGTGTTCCATAAAGGTTAGTGCCTTTCACTTCAGTCCTCCAGCACCCGTTCTCTTTACTCTTACATGAGGTGTGCCCTAGGGCTACTTCCTGGGGACCTTTTTCTTCCCATTGACACTATTTTTTATAACTTCAACATTCATTTTTACTGTTCTGCAGATGACTCCCTTCTGTTGCCTCCCAAATAATCATTCCCTCTTATCATCCAAAAAAAAAACTGTTTCAGCTCCAATCTCCTCAAAATGTAGCTCCAAACATTCACATTAACATACAATGACTGCATGAAAAGAATTTTTTTTTAAAAATCCCTAAAGAGAGGCTAAGCTGCTTTAAATAATGCCAAACTACTGTATTTGTCTGCAGCACACTTTCATTACAGCCCTATTGAAATTCCTTCATTGAAAATCTTTGATGATATAACATGCCACAGCCTGTTTTTACGATCTCCATCCTAAAGCTCCCTTCAGCACCTCTATATTTCTGTTTTACACCAGCAGAGAACAAAGAGAGCTACTCTGGATGACAGAACACCTGTAAAGCGTTTGAAATTTCAGCATGCAGTCAAACACAAAGCTCCTTCAGATGAAAAGCTGCGTCAGGTAACCCAGATTGTGCAGAGCTGCATACCAGCAGCACTGAAACCTGCAGCACGGCTTCGCCTCGGGCTGCATCCGGCTCACTGGCTCAATGATAGGCCTTCATGCTGCTCAGGCTTTGAACTTTGCAAGCGTAAGCGTCAGTAACTTTATCTGAGGCCGATAAAGGCCTGAAGTGAGCAGTGGCGGCGGGTGAAGGAGCTGAAAGTGGGGTATATCCAGGGAGGGATTTACCATCAGGCAATACTAGGCAGCAGCCTAAAACTCTGTTTACATGTATAGTTAATACGACTAATCCTTATTTCTACACATTAATTATGTTTTTGATAAATATTATTTTGCTAAAATGCCATCAGAATGCTTATAATATTAAGTGTGTCCCAGCCCCCCTGCAGTGTGTCCACCATATTGGATCAATCCATTTGCTGCACATGTTCAGAGAGGTCCAAACAGACAGCAGCAAACCATGAGAAAACAAACGATGCAAAGAGCAGTGTTACCAACTTAGCGCTTTTAGTCACTATATTTAGCCACTTTTCAGACCCCTCTAGCACTTTGATTTTAAAAAAGCTCCTAGCTACCAAATCTAGCGACTTTTTTCTACTACTGGAGACTTTGGAGACAACATCTAAAAGCAGCGAACTCTGCTCTCCAGAGCAGGAAGTAAGATTAGTATGCCCGCCTCCTGCTCTCCTCTATCTTGTTGCTGCTGTCGTGAGTTCATGCAGCTATTATTTCATCCCAATGAAAAATGGAGAACAGAAGCAGATCATGGTATAAAGTGAAAAGAAGGACTGAAGTTATTTACTTTTGCTGTCGCCTTTTTGGAAACACAGGAGCACGATTTAGCTAAGTAGTGGGTGGAAAAAAAAAAAGATTTTTGAGACAGCATGCAAAAGTCAGCTGAGTACAAAACATAGAGAGGAAAACAACATAAAAAAGACAAGAAGAGAGGAACAAAAAACGTAGAGCAAGCTTCAGTGTAAAATTTCTGTATCTGTGTAATGGGTCCTATTTTATGTTGTCTTTTCAATTTAGAGGGGCCTCCGCCCTGCCTGTTTACGTTGGTCCTACCATTTCCTAAATCCCACCCCTGGATATATCAACACATCAGTTGCTGACTTTAAGGGGGAATTAAGTAACAAAACCACCTGCAAAGCTGTCGGAAGGAACCTTCAGGCGATGCTTTCACTAAAGATGGATTCAACTCAGAACCAAGTCTGTGTTTGTTTTTTTGTGAGGCTGGACCTTAGAGCTGCTCCATGTTTTTAATGCTGGTTGAAGTAGTTGAGAAAATTGTCTATTTTTTTTAAAATGACGTTGTTCTCTCCGTGTCTCCATGTTTCTGCCAACTGTAGCAGATGGGCTCAGATGACTGTTAACTCCTGGTTTTTAAGATATAGGAAGGCAGATCTCTATTTCAAGGATTTGTTGAACAAACATTGGATGGATCAGGTAAAAGAAGGAGACACGACCTCCATGTTTGCTCCAGTCTACCCCGGGAGACTTTACCTCCTTTCTTCTGGGGAACATCTTGAATTCCTGCAGATTTCTGTGGAGAAGGACGTCTCTGTGTGGGACAGAGAAACATGTTTCCACGGTGACACGCTAGGTTTCTCTAATTTAACTTTATAGTGTTGGAAAGGGTGACGAGACGTCTGCAATAACAGCTCGGGTCACACCTGAGTGACTCACCACCTGCTCCTCTGCCCGCCTGCTCTCACTCACACCCTGATGTTCAATCATCACTGTTAATGTGCACAGTAAAAATGAGCCTTTCTGCCAAAACAGGCTGGATTCAGTCCTGTCTCCAAGTTAAGCATCAACTTTTAATGTATAAATGTTCAGGTTCTGGTCTAACTCTAATCTTGACCGACAGTTCTGCAGGATTCTGACGGGCCTCCACAGCATCCCTTCCTACTGTAACAGCATACTGTGCAGCGTGTGACTACAAAGCATTGGGGCCAAAAGAAGAAAAAGTCTTTAAGAAGCAAGAAAACATCCAGGACCTGAGGGCAGCATCTGGCTCTAGCTGCGTTACTGTTTCTGGTGGAGTTCTGTTTAGTTTGGATTGGGTTTGTTTGGTTTCTGTTTCCTGGTTTTAGATTATTTTGTCCAATCACCTCCATCTATTAGTATTCTTCCAGCTTTCCCCATTTTCCAGCTATTGGTCAGTTGTCAGGGCAGCCGTTACTCATACCTGCCTGCTTCAGCTCACCTTAGCTGTGTCAACCCGTTTTGCATATTGTACATTGTTAGAATACGACTTGTTTTTATTTTATTTTAACATTAACCTGTTTGGATCTTCTGGCAATCAGCAAACTGATCTGCTATTTATTAACTATGATGAGGATTTTATGGCTGACAGTCAGGAAGTCGCTTCAAGCTTGGCCTGTAACAGGCTGTACTGGTCCCGGCGGGACGTCTGAGAGGTACCGGCTGATCCCAACGCCTTCAAACTGTGACATCGCCACGAGGCTCCTTTTATTAAAACATGAGCTGCACCTACAGGTGGTTTTATAAATCATCTACCAGCAGGAATTGATCTTTAAAATGAAAATCAATCTAGAAAAGAAGAGCTGAACGATGCCACACGCGTCCCACTCTGAGACCTTTTAGTCGTTATAAATCTCCATCCATTTCAAAAGGAATCTAAATACGAAAAAATATCAGGATGATTTCAATAGTTCTGCTTCATGCAGGTCTCCCTAAATTAGGGGTTGAAATCTGCGGAGGGCGTGCAAGAACCAGGGGCAGATTTAGGACATTTGGAGCCTTAGATAAAGACAGACATGGGGCCCTCTTAATTAAGAAGACAACACATAAAACAGACCCATTGTATAGAATCAGTCATTTTTATAGAATAGACATACATCATTAGTTCTACCTTTTATCGCTCTCTCATATATTTTCTTGCTGTTTTCCGCTCTATGTTTTCTTTTGTCCCTTTTTCTGTTCAAATTGGCATTGTGCTCAGCTGACGGTTAATGCTGTTTCAAAGTGAATTAAAGATTTTCTAATCACTAAGCCAATTCTAACTTAGCTGATCGCTCCTTCCTGTGTTTTCAAAAAAGCAACAGCAAAAGTAAATAACCCAGTCCTTCTTTTCACTGTAAACAAGCCATGATCTTCTTATTCATTCTCCATTTTTCATCTAGGTGAAATAATAGCTGCATGAATCCTGACAGCAGACAAGATAGAGGAGAGCAGGAGGCTGGGTTACCAATCTACTCGCTCTGGAGAGCAGGAAAGAGTTCGCTGCTTTTAGATGGTGTCGCCAAAGTCTCCAGTAGCAGAAAAAAAGTCACAGGTGCTTTTTTGAAATAAAGGTGTTAGAGGGGTCTGAAAAGTCGCTAAACATACATTTGCAGCAAATGGACTGATCTAATGTGGGGGACACTGAAGGGGGGGCCCCCTGAGACACACTTAATATTATAAGCGTTCTGATTTAAGGAAAGGATTTTTATAAGCGTTCTGATTTAAGGAAAGGATTTTTATCAAACACATAATAAATGTGCACAAATAACTAATAGCTGTATTAGCCATACATGTAAAAGGAGTTTTATGGGGCCCCCAGGAACTTGGGGCCCTAGGCAGCTGCCAATTTTGCCCAATGGTAAATCCGCCCCTGGCAAGAACCAAGCTGGGGTGGGGAGAATTTTCAAAATCACTGTGATGTGATTAATGATGTATATGGAGGGAAACGAATACCTGTCCCATTTAACAATTGGCTTTTATGAATTTATTTATCAAATTAATTATTAAGATATAATTTTTTTATTTGATAATTATATTATTAAATTGTAAAATATAGATTTTAATAATTGAAATATCCATTAAATAACTGCAATACATTTAAAATAATGTCATTAACATCAAAATATTATCTAAAATGTATTAATGTAAATTTTATATGATGACTTGACTTTATATGTGTAAATACATTGATTGATTGATTGATTGATTGATTGATTGATTGATTGATTGATTGATTGATTGATTGATTGATTAACTTTATAGAGTGGAGTGGAAAGCACTTTACATCAGCTCAAATAGTCAAAGAAGAAGAATGTGCCAAAGAAAGAAAAGGGTGCATAGATATATACGGAGTGTACACATATGATAGTTTTTTTGTTGTTTTTTTTAAGTAGGATCAATATCGATCAAAATATTTTAGGGGGTCACGGGTCTGTTGCATGTTTATTTTTGGGGTCACAGGCTGAAATGTTTGGGAGCCTTAAATGAAGAATGTCTGATGTCATGATGGGTCATATCAAACATGAATTAGTCATTATTAGCTTAGTTGAGAGATTTTTGCAGGATCTGGACCTGGTTTAGCGTTTCTTTGTTCTTCCTCGCTGCTCTGAGTCATGTTGCTGAAGCACTGAACTCCTAACATGAACATGACTTCTCTCTTCATCGTCTCCAGGTGCTGAACAAACAGGAAGAGACGGGGAAAAAAGTGTTGTGAAACTTTAAGTCATCTCGAGCTGCTTCACGTTTCCAGAACCAGGGATGATGTCATGGAAACACATTGTTTGATGATCCAGCTGCATTTCAGCCTTTTTTTTTCACCATCAGCTTATGCTCGCTGCTCCATCTTGTTTCTGTCTGCTGCTGGGTGCAGCTCGGTATCTGCCCCCTGTTCTTTGTGCTGGACTTGGCGGGTCCACCCGGCAGCGTGTAACAGGATCCCCCCGGAGCTGGGGCTGATTTGGGGAACAATGCAGGAGGTGTAACACATCCACATTGTTTTTGACGGCCTGAACACGCTGCTGGAGAGGATCAGACCCTGATCCTGTTACATGGAATCACCTCCAGGCACAGTCGTGCACAGACACTCAAAAGGCCAGCAGCTTTGAATTAAAACACAACAAGCCGATCTAACGTACAACACGAGGTTCTCCACTGAACAGGCGCAGAAAATAACACCATCTCAACCTTTGATCGGTAGCTTCTACCTCCTGCTCGGTTAATTTTTAAGCTCTGCATGGAAGCCAAGTTGTGATCCGTAAAGTTTAAATTAGACAAATGAATCTGCTCCATCTGAAGAGAACCATTCGGGTAAATTAAAAGAAAAATCAAAGTTTTTTTTTTAATTAGATTTTCTTTTTAATCAATAATCTTTATTTACAACCAATCAGCAACTTTAAGCCCTATGATCTATTTTTCAAAAACAAACTAAATACTCATAGTCATTTTGTACAACACCTAAATAGCTTACCTTAGTCTCAATTAACAGGAAGGTCCTGTAGGATGATGTCGATGTGAAAATCTTAGATTAAATTATTCTGGGCCTGAGTAAATCAGGTTTAAATGCCCCAAAAAACAAAAAAAGAAAACAACTTTTTACACACAAAGCCTCTTACTCATGCTGCAAAGAAGGAAATAAACAAAATAAATTTAAACCAAAACATCTGTCAGTTTGGCGTTCACACAACAAGTAATTGAAAAGTTCGACATGCTGTAAGTGAAAGAAAATCCAGGTGTATCCCTGCTGTTTTATAGCAATGCACATAAATTTGACATCGATGGAATCACAGTGTTGTTTGCTTTCAGCAGTTATGCATCTTTCAGAACTGCTCTGTGTTTAGTGGAATCTACTGAAACAGAAACTAGGTCACAGGTTTCATTATGATTATCTATGTGGTTCCCTGCATAGTGTCTGAAATACAGATGAAGATCTGGACATATGATTAGTGTGTGTGTGTCGGTGTCAGGGTTAGTCAGCTACCAGCCTGTTGGGAGGCTCGCAGACATAGGAGCTTAAAACATCCATCTGACATCATTAAAAGGTTTCTGTGAAAATTTTCCCACCTGGAGGACGGATCAAAAGATTTAACGACCAGGTGGTGTTTCTTACAGACAGGTGATGAGCTCAAACTGTGTTACCACGGCGATCCAGGCAGGAAGAAACACCTGAAAGCAGAAAGTTTCGGCTCGACAGAAACAGTTCTTTGCAGACAGTTGAAGCTGTTCTCTTATAAAGTCGTAGGGAAGCGGCCGTTCCAACCGTTGCAGTTCCTAATTCTCCCAACAAGTGCCCGACTTTACACGGTGAGTGAATAAAGTGAATGTGATTGGTCGATTATCAAGGGGCGGGATTGTTGTGCCGGAAGGTTCGCAAGCAAGTTTGGTTGTGGCCGGTTTGTCGGAAGCATCTTGCAATGGGAAATTCCATTGGGACCAAGTAGCACTACATTGGTGACTTAGAAGCGACACTGTAGGAGCATATGGACAGAGGAAACATGCAAGAGGAGGAGGAGAGTTTAATTAATGGGAGAATTAGGTGGATGAGTCTCTCCATCCTGCATTTTTTATTTAGAGGGAGGAAAGTGAGGACGAAGTGTTGTGGAAGAGGGCGCCAGAGCGGCAGAAGCTTGGTTTGGTGTAGAAGGCTTTCCAGCCGTACATGTTTGAGCCCTTGCCTACTCATGTACGGCTGCCAGTTCTGTTAGCTCTGCGCCTGCTGAAGACACAGGCGTCCATCCCCGTGAACACTGGGACCGGAACTCAATGGGAAAGGAAAGGATTCTGATTTCAACTGTTGCCTAAAAGTAGCTCGCGACATATGAATCAGAGATTGCTATGACCAAAAAAGTTTGATTGACAGATGAGCGTTGATATATATGATTGGCCGAATTTAGGTGTTCAGGCTGGCCTATCGTAGAACTAACTGGTCTGCTAAACATAACAAACAAACAAAAAATCCCCCACAGATTTTAGGGCATTTTTTTAAACAGTATTTTTTCAAAAATTTTGGGACAATATAGTCTGATAAAAGTACATTTATATACATGTTTAAGCCAGAATGATTTAGAATTTAAATATGACTTTACGACTTTAACAGCTCTCAGCTTTCTGCTCTAAAAAACATCAATAACTGATGCAGAAACTGTATTTATTAGCAAAGAATAAAGTCTTATTAAAGCATTAAATTGCAAATGCACATCACTGACTCCAAAACCAGTGAGTGCTGCAACAACAGGAATATTTTGCTTTGAGACTAAGCTGAATGCAACCTTTTGGACCTTAAGACTTCCTGTTGTCTCCATGGTGACATCACATAAAAACTACAAAGTAACTGGAAACATCCTCTGATATTTGGGTCAGTGTTTTTTTTTTTTAGACTGAATCATCAGTCAGAACGTCCTGTGACTCTGTTCCTGGATCAAGGAGCTTCAGGAAATTCCACTCATTCCAGGGTGATTCCTCCCATCAATGCTCCTGTTGGAGGGGATGGAGCCTCCCACTCCTCCCCTCCTCCCTGTCAACGCAGCGTCTGTTTTCTACCCCTCACCTCTGACCCGCGGTCGGCCCTAATAACAGGAAGTGATTGACTCCCTGCTGTGATGAGGAGAAGAACGAGGAGGAAGGTAGTTTAAGGGCACGGAGAGGGAACTTTGAATGTTTAACTCTGACTCCGAGTCACATCGGCATCAATCTGTTTCTAATAATTCTGCAGATGTTGTTCTGCTCGTTTGAACCAAATCATTCACTAAGAAGTCCACACAATTTTTCAGCACAGAAATAAGAGAATCTCGAAACAGGATCCTCTGCTTCTCAATGATGATTATTAATTGTTAATCTCCATCTGCAGCGCCCCCTGCTGTTTGTTCCCATGAAGTTGTGAGGTATGGAGGAGGTCAACATTTGCATCAAATATTTGACAAATCTTTAGATTTAAGAAGAAATCAGAAAAAAAGCAGGTGTGGTTTATTTCTCTGTGTTGAGTTTAAAATGACTGACCATCGCTGCTGAGTCATGTTCATGGACGTCAGAAATTGAATAAATCCTACCTCCACTCCCTCCACTTAACCTTCCACTGACGCTGTGGGGCAGGCTGTCCCACCGCATCGTTCATCATCAGCTACCAGCACTTCAAATGGAATCAAAGTCATGAAATCATGAAAGGTGGAGCCATATTTTCCTTTTGTTCGGCCATGTTTTGGTCCAGTTCTTCTGCATTCGGGTAACAAACAGAGGTGTGGCCACAAACCTATAATGATCCTCTCTGAACTCTGTGAAAAAAAAATGTCTCTGTACATCCACCCAGGGGTTCGCTTATGTTTGTTTTCTTTTGTTGTTTTGTTCTGGTAGTTAAGGAGATCACAGAAACAGAACTGCGGAAAACAACAGAACCGACCACAATAAAGAGCCATCTTTCGTAATAAAAGTTTCTACTTAAACATAAAAGAATTTTAAATTACAGAATGGGTTTTGAAAGTTTGAGTTTATTTGAATTCCAGGGATCTTCAAACCGCAAAACTAATGCAATATAAGTGCCTTTCACCTTGCGGTAAATAAAAGGGTTCCCCAGCTCCGCGTGAAGTGCGTGGACGCCAGTCCCAGGTGCACTTCACCCGTACAGCCCAAGCTGACTGTACAGTAGGGCCTCGTGTGTATATACGTAGTTTTCATACATTTGAAGTATGAATAGGTGGAAACATATGCTACGCAAAAGCGCTAGTCCAGCCCTGATTTGGAAAAGCTCTATATTGAGTACAGAACATTTACCATTTAAAGTTCTTCGTTCAAATTCGTTAAAAACCTTGTAAAGATACTCTGCAAGCTGCTTTATCCAGAAAGGCCAGGAATATGATGTGAGAGTGAAAGGGAAAACACAAACAAATAAGGGTCAGGGTAAATGTTCTTTCTCTCCTTCCAGTACTCTTTAGAGACTCAGGATTCGAACCGGGAACTTAGAAATTAGACGTGTTTAATGATTTATAATCAAAATTAGGCTCATCAAGTGATCTGTGTGAAAATTTTAAAAGAGAAATTAAAGAAAACTAAAAAGAGAGACTCCGCTCTCTCCTATCCTGGCTCTTCATTGGCTTCCTGTTAAATCCAGAATAGAGTTTAAAACTCCTCCCTCACATATGAAGCCTTAAATGGCCAAGCTCCATCTTATAACTTCAGAAATATGATTGTTCCTTATAAATTCCTAACAGAGCACTTCACTCTCTAATCTGCAGGTTCACTAGTGGTTCCTAGGAATTTCTTGAAAATAAAATAGGAGGCAGATCTTTTAGGCTATCAAGCCCTCTCCTGTGGAACCAATTAGAGTGGCTCAAGTTATCTTGAGCTATCTCTATAGTTATGCTGCTATAGGCTTGGAGTGCTGGAGGACATAGGGACCTCTTTTCATCATTCTGCTTCATTTTATCTCTATTCTCCCATTCTGCTGTATTTTTTAAGTTCCTTCTATAACTTCATGTTCTCTCTGCTTTTCTTCATCATAGTAGCTTCATCTGGTTCTGTTCCTGTTTGGCTTAGACACCATCCTGGAGAGAAATATCAGCTCTGCTGCTTCCATCAACAGCTGTGTTCACAGATGTTTGAGCTTTCGGCTTATTTTTCAGTGCAGTCCTGTCTCTTTGACTGTGACTAACCAGATGTGCTCCCTTTCATCCGCCACATGGAAGCTGGCTCGAGCTCGCCTGCCTGGCTGTGCGTTTCTGGACTTTTTGGTGCTTGTTTACCATTGTCTTTTGTGTCTGCTAGTGCTGTTTTCTTCTATGTCTGCTTCTGTCTTCTTGAATCCCATTCGGCAGTGGGCTTGTCTCCACACTGAGCCTCGGTTCTGCTGGGATAGTTTCCTCCTTGTTAAAGGGAGTTTTCCTTTCCACTGCCGCTACAAGCATATTGCCTCGGTGTGAAGGATTGATTTCAATGGAAGGAGTCACTGCAAGCAGGTGGTTTTTACTTTTCTGATAGAAAACTTTGGAATAAGTCTGACTGTATGATCTGGTTGAATTGTCTCTGTAAAGTGCTTTGAGATGACATGTGTTGTGAATTGTCACTATAGAAATAAATTGAATTTAAAAAAATCTCAAAACAGCCCCCCCAAAAAAAAATCGGATATGAAAATGGCAGCAAGCTGATTCCTTTGGACCTTCTCTACTCTAAATATTCTCTGACAATCAGAGACTAATTCTGCTGAACTCAAGAAGGAACCTGACCCTGGATCTCTGGAGGGACGAGGTTCTGAGGTCTGTTTGACAGCCTGGATGAGGAATTAGAGGATCTGGGCTTTATTTGCGAGGTCCGCTGTAAACGAGCTCCATATGTGTTTGAAAGTACAGTAAATCCAGCTTCACGTCTCCAGGTTCCTCTGACGGTCGGGAGAAACGTGGGGCTGAACTGCAGGATCCGGGCCTTCGGGCAGAATGGTTGGGTTCTTTATGTTTGGACTCTATATGAAAATTGAGAACCATTTTTTTATTTCATCCATGCCTCAGTCTGTAGTCAGGCCAGTGTGTTGCTGGTCTCTAAATGGGGTTTGGGCTTATTGTCAGCTTCCATGAATGTTTAGGGGATTTAGATCCAGCACCACTAAAGCCCAGTGTGTCAGGACTCTGAACTGGACCAGTCGGAGCTTCAGTTTGATGCTGTCAACATTAGCTCCAGGATGAACACTGATCCATTCAGTTGAACAGGAAACTGTTCGTCTTAATCAAACTGAATCCCTGAGAACAGGACATTAAGGTCATGCTTCCAATTTCTGAGATGCTTTCTGAACCTTTTTCTCCTGAATCCTACAGACTCTTTCCCCTCAGGGCCCATCTGCAGGTGCTGCTGATAGACTGAGTCAAATGTATTTTTACTTTCACCATAAAAGCAATAAAAATACACAGCCTTATACATTCTTGACAAGATTGAAAACCTTGTCATCAAATGCTGGTGAGGATTATCAGTCATCCAGGTCATGGTCATTCCAAAAGTTGTAAAAAAGTTAAAAAAGTAAAAAAAAAAAAAAGTAAAAAACTAAAAAAACAGTGGACTCCTGTTTTCTGTTTCCTCGATGTTTCGCCTTCCCGGCCCAGGAAGCCGTTGGTCTAAGCTTTTAAAAAACTTGTATAAAAACATGCAAATTGAATCGAAAGTACAGGTCCACCCCTTAAGTAAACCAGAGTCATTGAGGTAGTGGTTGGCCTGCAATACCTGACGGACTATTATGCTTCAAAAAGGAGTCACAGAAATAGTTCCCCGGTGGAAGCTTAAATGTCTTCCAGCTTGGAAAACAAAGTTGGTATATTTATAAACTTTTTTTACCTTTTCATAAAAGTGTAATAATTTCAGCTGTTTTCTGTTGTGTTTTCAAAGCTTTTAATTGTATTTTTAGATTGTTTTAGATCTATAAGGAACCCCCTTGTTTATTTGCACCTGGGATTCTGCCAGATGGATGAAAGAAAGATATTCAGCATGGGTTCCCTTCCCAAGTAGTACTTCAACGGAAGCAGCTTCCAATACTGGATATGCGGAGCATTGGGCCTATGTTGGTGATAAGACGGGCCAAATAAAACCAATCAGATCAATAATATAAGCATATGACGCATTCAACAGAGCGACGACTAAGAGGAGCCAATTGATAGATCAAACTCTTGCCGTAACCAGTTGGGGAGAAGAGTAAACACATCTTTTCCCTCTGAGAAAAGCTCTCCAGAGCAGTGTTTTTGCTCTTCTTGCTAACTTTTCAGTGAAGAAATACTCTGTAATTCCGGGATAAAAACTTGCTCGGATAGCCACGCTAACGCTAGTTTCATCGGCTGAAACGCCATGTTCTTTTAGACTGAACTGTCGCGCTTCTCATTGCGTCACACCTCAACCCGCCAGCTTCTCAAACCATTAACAACGCTGATTGGACGCTCGCTTGGTGAACTGCTCCAAATTTTCTTTAACAGAGAGTCTCCAGACTGATCTGCGAGTGGAACCTAAAAAGCTCATCATGATGGTCTCACGCTTGTTTATAGATGCTGGAGATCAACCTGTTTACCAGTGTAGTCCCAGCCTGACTGCATTTTAGCCTCTCCTGAGCCTGGCTGTGTGTTTCCTGGACGCCGCGCTTTACAGTCGCCTTGTATTCCCTGCTTCTGTCGCCTTTTGAACCCTCACCGCCTCAGACGGCCGCCACACTGAGCCTGGCCCTGCTGGAGCCCCTGCACAGGGAGATTTTCCCTTCCACGTCGCGCTACAGCATGCTTAGTGTGAGGGATTGCCTTCTCGTAAATGAGTCGATGCTGTTTTCCTTAGATAGAACATTTTGAATCAATCTGACTGGATGATCTGGTTGAACTGTAAAGTGCCTTGAGATGAAATGTGCTGTGAATTGGCGCTATATAAATAAACTGAATTGAATTGTATTGTCTTATTTAACCTGTTCTCTAATGGTGCGGACTGATGGGGTCCAAGTTTTCAGTTCTTTAACTCCTAAATAAAATCCACCAAGAAGAAGCTCTAATTGTCTGCTGGCAGCAGTCAGATGAACCACATGTCCCTATCTAGGTGGTCAGCAGGACTTTAGGTTTTATCTCCAAGAGAAAATACTAATATGAAGTTTATTCAGCAATATTAGTTCTCACTGAATTTGTTTTGCAATTTACCCCTCAAAGCTACTAGAAATACTTAGTCTGAACCCATGTTATTTATTGGCTTGTGCTTTTTTTTGCTTTAAAACCTCAATATGAAAAAGTAAGACATCAAGGAAAAGGAAAAAAAGAAAATAATTTGGACATTCTTTATTTTCTGTTGGTATAATAATATTTTTAGTAAGAGAGTTTCTAAACCTTCTTATTTTAAAACATTTGAGTCTTCTGATTAACAGTTCAAATCAAACTTGAGGCGGCTCCATATAGATAGTATTTCTGTCTCTGCGGGTTTGTCTTCACTATGTCTTCCCCCCATAATAACCCAGTGGGTTAAAAGGTTCAGTGCTGGGCTTATTTATCTACTACCCACAATTAATTTAGGGTGTATAAATATGTCAAAAATCATCAGTTGTTATTCTTTTTATAATTACTATCATTATGTGTGCTCAGATTCATATCGCTCCCAAGTAGCTGATTAAATGAATGCTTTATTTGTATTTCTAGGAAATTATCCAGTAAGAGCAGATTTTAACCCAAGCCACCACCCTAACAAAGATGTAAACTCTATTTAGCTTTTCTGATTGGATCATTTTTCTTGTTTATGGAGGACAAGAGTGGGATAACTAAACCCATATCCCTGGGACCAAAACATCAACAGAGTGGAGGACGGTGCGTTTCAGAGCCGTTTCCCACAGACCAGGCTCTCACACATCCGAGGCGGAAACATGTGGAAGCGTTTAAAAGTGGCAGCCTCAAATCACCGTGTCATCCGTCACCCCCAACACCACCCTGAGAGGGCTGTGAACCCGCGCCGACGGATCAGAGGTCGGATACGAGGGCCGGGCTCCAGGATGGACTCCAGGCCAACGCAATCCAAGCAAAAAATGGTCTCTATGTGTAACATTTATTTGAAGATTGTTCTGATATCATTTAGTTTGAACCATTTGGAATAAAAAGGGGCTCAAAATTGGTCGAA
This sequence comes from Cyprinodon brontotheroides, assembly GCA_018398635.1. Taxonomy (NCBI): domain Eukaryota; kingdom Metazoa; phylum Chordata; class Actinopteri; order Cyprinodontiformes; family Cyprinodontidae; genus Cyprinodon; species Cyprinodon brontotheroides. The sequence goes on along the minus strand of JAGKQL010000041.1, from coordinate 39,784,908 downwards.
AAAGGAAAAATTAGGCAAAAACCAAAAGCAGACTGAAGGACATCCATCTGTCATCAAGGTCTGCTGTTTGGGAACTTTATGGCTTCTCGGTGACAATGAAGGAAAAATGATCTGCTGGTTCCTCTAACTCAATTACTCACTTTAAACAACATCATGATGGATGTCAATGTAGCTGTAAGGAAAAGAAAAACACACGCAAAAGTAACATCACTTGACTGACGTCGCGGTCATGTCTCTCCAACAATGCATGCTAACAGAAAAGAAAATATGTTTGGCATGGTCTAAATGTGAGGAAAGAGGGGATGTTGTCGATATGTGAAACCATTGTTGGGATTAAGGGTGTGGAATCCAGAGAGGTCTGTCATGATCTGTGGGTTTGTAGTAAAACCAAGGTTTAGACAGGAACAAAAACTTGGAAAATAGATAACTACACATAGAACATGGCAGTGCAGTAAAACAGGCAAAGAGCAATGACAACCAGGCATCACATATACTGAAGAAAGAGCAGAGAGTGATTAAGAGGAACAGCTGAAGCAGAAGGAAAGTGGGAAGACTAAAGTTGGACATACACTGTATGATACTTTCAATCGTTGCAGGCAGCTAAAGCTCATACTGTTAGCTGAAACAGCAGGGTTAAAAGTTCATAGCTCATGATGTATGTTCTCACACTGTGCGACCCGACGCTCTGATGCGATCTACCTGCTCACGCTGTACGTCTAAAAACCACGTCGGACTCAGCTCTGCAGTGAGATGACCTTACTCTAACTCACCTGGAGGCCAAATGAGTAGAAGAGGAATATGAAGCTCACTGGAGTGAAACGCGCTGCCTTGGCAGTTTGTGCAGTTTTGTGCTGAAAGCCCCAAAAAGAAGCAACAACGTATTTGGACAAAGACATGGCTGAGCAAACGTAGCTACTACGGTCTGTCAGTTTTACAGAAAGAACTCCATTTCTCTCGCACCCCCGCCATGCTTCTGTGTTTTCATCTGAGAGGAGGAAGAAGAAGAATTCTTGTTTGCCACTGAACTTAATTTGCTCCCGCGATGGCGACTGGGCCCTAAACATGTTTGATATTTTCTCCTGATGACCTTACAAGTCCTGATGGGGAGTTGATGCGTGAGGCTGATACGCCTCGTTACCCCCACCAGCCCACACTACATGGCGCACCATCAGGCTGAAAATCGACTGCACCATTGTAAAATGGGCGAAAGGTAAAAAACATACAGTGTATGCTTGGCAAGGGAAAAAATATTTTTTCTCTTGATTTGCTAGTTTTGTTTGCTGATGAAGATTCTCAGTCATCAGGTCATAGTCATTCTGTAAAAGTTTAAAAACAATCCACTGGACTTGGTTTCCAAGATTTGAAGAAGCGTTCTCCACCTCTCCAGGAAGCTTTTCTCAATTCAAATGTCTGGATCACGGTGAGGTTGAGGCTTTATATAGACAAGGCCTTGTATTGCTTGGAAACATGCAAATTGAAACCCGGCCAGCAGGTCGTTTGGTTCCATTGTTAGCCTGTAATATCTGAAACCTGTCTATGATTGTTAAGGGTTAGGCCGTTAAAAGGAAGGTTTGTTCACCTGTCAGAAGATAGGAGGCCTACTTTGTTCCTCTGTGATGGGGTGGGGGTTTGGTGATATCTAGAAAGGATCATCTCTATAACTGATTTGTAAGTTTTTTAATTTGGAGATCTGGTCCACCACCTCTGTTTAAAGTTGTTTTTTCTCTCTTAGCATAGATGGCTTCCTTGGTTTGAGAGGAAGTGGAAGGAAGCCATCTATGCCTTGTCTATCTCAGGACTCCAAACTCCTGCGGATCAGACATTTGAATTGAGCAAGCTTCCTAGAGGCGAAGCGTGCTAAATCTTGGAAACCAAGTCCAGTGGATTGTTGGTTTTACTTTTATGGAATTTAGCTTTGTTTCCTAATATTTGAAATGCTTATAATAAATTAATTCAATTCTTCCCTAATTTAGTTACTCATTAATAGCAAGACTTCTATGTGCATAAAAAAACGTGCATGCAGCTGATGAAAATAAATAAATGACAAACCGGAGCATGTAGACTTGGAAAATATCAGCTGCAGCTGAACTGATTGACCTATAAGTGGCGCACTCATCAGCTCCCCTTCTGTTTGGAAGCTGGTTTCCAGGTCCACAAGCAAACACCTGATTTACCTGTTCAGAGGAAAAGCTGCATTCTGAGGACTTTCACTTCCTTAAGTTGATCAAAAGCTTGACTGATGTTTACCAACATATTGCTTCTTTTATGGGTCTAAATCTGAGCAGAAGCCACTTTTGGCTCTATCACAGAGCTACTAGGGTTTATTTATTGTTCTGAAAATATTTATATACTGTATATTTTAATAGTGAAATAAATACTTTCATTCTGCGCCACTCTAGACACTCTGTGGATTATCTTTTGTTTTTTTAAAGGGTTGTAGCAATGGCCTTTAAATCATTAACTGTTATTTCTCATTTAAGAGTTTCTTTAAAAGGTTTTTTTTTCTTAAGATTAAGATAGATGTTAGAAGGCCAACACCGTCTAAATTAATTCAGATCACCATTGAATTTTGGCTACATGTGTTAGATTTTGACTGGTTTGGCTCTCCAGCTCTAACAAAAGTTGTGTTATCCTCTGTCTATGGCATCCATTAGATATGAGGAGAAGTTCAATCATTAACTGCTGTAGCTGGAACACTGAACCCGAATCAAGCTAATACGCAAGGCTCCACCAGAGCAGACTTTGCTCCCTCAGCTGTTCTTCATTTCTGATCCATCGCTCACATGTTGGCACTTAGGCTCTCCTATAACAACACATTTTTCTGTGGTTAATATGGCCGCCTGGTTGGCTTCAGTTCTGCTCCTTTAACCTCAAACCTCCACACGATCCAACCACATGTCAAAACAACCAGCTAATTATGTGAACTAAGTAAACAGCTCTCTGATTGGCTGCCTGCAGAGATCTTGCATTACTTCAAGAGTCACAGACTTTATAGGCTTTGGTTGTCTTTTCTGTGACTCTGATGGGTCTCCTGTCGCTTTGTGTCCTTTTTACATGGGTCTGGTAACAAAATCTGACTCCTGGATTTCATCTGTCACATTAAAACAACCCGATATGACGCCCTGCATTCCTGCAAACAAAGAAGGAGGAGGAGGGAAGCGGGAAACCTAAACACCAAGAGTCTGGAAACACTTCAGCCTATTAGATATGAGAGCAAGAATGATGAGAATTTAGAGCAAAAGAGCCAAGTTCTCAATATTTACCCGGATTTTGCAGATATGTCGATAGTTTCAACTTTAAACTATAGTAACAGTGTAAAGAAGCCAGTTTAGATGGATGGATGGATGGATGGATGGATGGATGGATGGATGGATGGATGGATGGATGGATGGACGGAGGGACGGATGGACAGATGGATGGATGGATGAATGGATGGATGGATGGATGGATGGATGGATGGTGGATGGATGGATGG
>JAGKQL010000041.1:39749122-39780933 GCA_018398635.1 Cyprinodon brontotheroides | reverse complement strand
ATGGATGGATGGATGGATGGATGGATGGATGGATGGATGGATGGATGGACAAATGCTGGATGGATAGATGGACAGTCAGACGGACGGACGGATGGATGGATGGGCGTATTATGTACAGGAAATATAGAGCTATTCTAACTTTTCACCTGTTGACATAAATTAACCAAATTTTACCTTAACGATGGTTTACCTCACAGTGTCTCTCTGACCATTTGGTTGCGTGTTGGTCAGGTGTGTTTATTTGTGAAGAACATTCCAGCTGAGGACAAGTGGATGGAAACTTCCCACCAGAACATTCCCTTTCATAGCCCTTTTGTTTGTCGAGGACATTGTGAACTCTGATTGCAGAATAAGTCCTGGGAAAATACGCTCTGTCTCAGCATGAGAGCCTACTTATCCTGAAAGCACACATCTAGCAGAACAGTATGGTCCATGTGGTTCTGTTCCAGTATTCCAGGGAAGCTTGATCAGGTGGAGGTCAATGCGTCACCTGGAGTCTTACAGAAATACAAACACTGCCTGTTGAGGGTCTTTCAGAAAATAAATCAATAACTGCATTGAATGAGTGTAAAGTTATGGTGTCAGACTGTGAAGGAGCTCAATCATACCTGAGTTGGACTAAACTGCATGTAAATAGTCTCATAAATTTATGACTCAGAAACACCTTAGGTTGGTTATTTGCCCGACTTAAAGAGACAAAAAAATAACATTTAGAGCTGTTTTGTTTTCTGTTTTTCTTGTTTTTATTTTACTTTATTTTTTTACTGAAACACGCTCTGAATGTTAGAACATCAGTGCAGCAAACAGAGGCTAATTCCATCCATCCATCCACAATTCTCTTCAATGTTTTATATGCACACACATTAACTTTATAATCATCATTGAATAAACCTAACATTTGTGACACATCTGATTAAGGATAATAAATGGAGTGGAGGTGGGCATTTTGAAGGCAAACTAACAGGTCTTTGAGGTTCAGAATTCTAGCTGATATACAGGTGTTCAAATACTTATCTGCAACTGTATCATACAAATAAATAGTAAAAAAAATCTTATATTGTGATTTCTGGATTTTTGTTTTTAGATTATGTCTCTCACAGTGGACATGCACCTCTCTGTATAAGAACATTAATTTAGGTCAATTCAGAAAACGAAAGTGGTTGCAATTGTTAACAGTTCTGAGTGAGTTAAGTTCCTAAGTACCTTTTATTTTTAGGTCATTTTAACAGGTGTTATGCTGGAAAACCAACTTCTGGAGTTGATTTTTAAGTTATTTTTTCTTTCTATGTTCAATTTCAACAACATGAATTACTGCTAAAGAGAATACCCTCAAGAAGTACAATGGCAATAAACCTTCTTATTTAGAGTTACCAAGTCTGTGCTGTAGCTGCCTGGTGGTTAGAGAGTAGAGCTTGTGCTTCTTGGGGGCGACTGCAAAGGTCTGAGGTTTGAAACTCAGACTGTTATATTTCCTGAAACCAGAACTGTTAGAAAAAAATGCAAAAACAAATTTACCAACAAGAACAAGCTCTAATTTAACATAATAATTCTTAAATAAAAAGTTTAACATCTGTTGTTAATTAATACTTTTACGTAAATGATGGGAGAATATTCAATGTTTTGCACACTTAAAGCAAAACTTGAATGATATAATTAAAGTCCTAAACCCCTAATTTTACAGCATTGTGTTGCCATAAAAGTTTGACTTCTAGCAAACGTTTTTAACAACCTATTTTGATTAGTGTGCAGAAAATGCCCTCAGCAGCGTTCTGGTGTGTCTGTGTGGTTCTGTCTAGAATCTGTGGTAACGGACCTGAGCTGAAAAACTGTTTGAAGTTTCCAGGAGCTTCATCTGAGCTGAGCTGTTCCAGATAAATTGTGTCAGAGTTTTACTTGCTGTTTTCAAAAAATTAACCACATCAACAGCCAAACAGTCAGACCAGAACTCAGACTGTCTTCCTGTGCTAAAGTACCACGCAGCAATCGACACCTTTCACTTCGAGGAATTTTCACCCTCACTAGCTCTGAGTACTTCCCCATCCACTCATTATGGTAAATGAGCCCCGCATGAAGCGGCCGGATGTTTCCGGGGATCCCCAGCTGCTTCTGACTGGTGGTTTCTCTGAGGTTTTCCTGAGCGGCAACAAAAATCCCACCAGCCTAACCCCTGGCTTTGGTTTCTGAGAGCTGCAGCTAGATGAAAGTCTGAGGCAGAGAAAGTCTTGATGATTTCTCTTCAGTGAGGATGTTTGCTCTTCGGTGGGCTTTAGGGGGTGGAGTTCCCCCTCTACTTCTTCATCCTCTTCTTCTTCACTGTGGTTGCTTAGAGATAAACACAGCTGGATGAAAACTGCAGCAGAAGCAACCATCAGATCAGCAGCAGGTGTTTTCCTGCAGCTGGGACAGGAAATTCTTCAACTCAATAGACAAACATTTACCGACTGTAAAGGATGCTTTTCAGATTTTAAATTTTTTTTTTCAAATTCTCAGTTAAGGCTAGAAAAATTCCTAATCTATTTTACAGCCAAGGCCTTCATTTTCTGCAGGTTTTCATAGCTTTGGTTTACGGCTGTTTTCAGTTTGCGTATTTTTTAAAGTGCAGTTTGTAAAAACCTTTTTTTTTTACTCTTTTCTCCCAAAAGTGATAAACTCAACATCATAATTTTGCATCGAAAAAGCCTCACATGCAGGAAACACATTAGCTGCAAGAGCAGTTTTTCAGCTGCAGAGAAGAAACTTCAGGACTCAGGTCATAACGTTCTTCTTTTTTAAATAAAATCATCATTTTTATATAATCTCATATAAATTCCTACAGTGAATAAACAACATTCATTCTGATGAGAACCTCCTGGAGATTAATTAGGATTTCCATGTTTAATTAAAACAGGAGAAAAATAAAGCCAAGTTGTGCAGAACTATAGTTGAACCCAGATCCCTTCTAGCCTTGTGGGTTGTTGTTTTCTGAGAGCCATTTGTTTGCGGTCATCGGACAATGTCCTGCATCTGACCACAACTAGGATCTTTGTTCTGTAAACCCGGAGCCGGAGACATTCCCCTAATTAACTTCATTTCCTGTCAGAGGAACAGCCTGACCTCCAGTAACCTGCCCTGCAGAAGCTGCATTCTGATCAAGAGTTGTAGATCTGTGTGACGGTAGATTACGTCCGGTTGGCTGCCTGGTGTTTGTCTTTAGAACAAGGAAGTATTGCACATATACACTGTAAGCAGGGAATCATGAAATATGAAACTTTATATTACTGTAAAAAAGTAGGACAAAATAAAGATAAAAGTTATCAAATAACACTCCGGACCAAACTAACTCTAACAGAACTCCATCTCCATATGATTGAGGCAGAGTATGGAGACGAACCCTAAAACCTGCAGTAATGATCACAGACCAACTGTTAAAACCCAATCAGCAGGATTTCTCATCACCATAAGAAGCAATACTTGAGTTCTTCTTCTTAAAAACAATCTTAAAATTCATCCTCCTTCTCAAATGATTATCCTCCTGTGACATTTTATTACTGAATGTTTAACATTTCTTCTATTTATTAACAGTAATGGCAATAATATTGCCATTTCAACTTTTGGCGGGCTGTGGGCTTACGAGTAGCCAGAGGAAAATAAATAAAATCAAAGACGTGGCCTACCATGACTATGAAGCTGATTCCAGTTGAATATTTGTCCTCTGCATTTGTCCCTAACTATGCAAGGGCAGTGATAGCCTTGTCAGTTCAGGGACTGACTGCAGTTCTACTGTAAGGTGCCTTGGTCAAGGTCAATGACATGTAACAACCTTACCATGCATATTGCTTTAGGTTATTAGATTAAATCAAATTAGGCTATTAATGCTAAAAAAAAAAAAAGGAATTCCACCATCTCCCTTTTTTTTTTTTTTTACAACTAGACTACTGATAAGAAGAGACTAAAACTTCATAAGGTGCTTCTTCTTTTTAAAATGTATCTCCTTCCAATCAGGCCGCCTTCCTTAATTTAAAGGAAATTCCAGCTATTTCCCCACATTAAGGATAAATGTAGGCAGAACAGTGGGTAGCACTGCTTCCTTACAGCAAGAAGGTTCTGGGTTTGATTTCCGGCCTGGAGTCTTTCTGCATGGAGTTTGTATGTTCTCCCGAGCATGCATGGGTTCTCTCCGGGTACTCCTCAAGCTTCATCCCACCGTCCAAAAACATGACTGTTAGGTTAATTGGCTTCTCTAAATTCTCCTTAGGTGTGAGTGTGTGCGTGAATGGTTGTTTGTCTCTCTGTGTTGCCCTGCGATGGACTGGAGACCTGTCCAGGGTGGCCCCCGCCTCGCCCATTGACAGCTGGATATACGGATCCAGCACCCCTCGTGAACCCACTTGGGATTAAGGCCCCGTCCACACGAAGTCAAAGCGAACACCTAAACGCTAATATTTTCCAAAACGTTTGCCGTAAAGACGGAGACGAAAATAAATGTGATCGCCCCCACACGAATGCATGAAAACGCTGCAAAATGTATGCCAGGCCTGTAAGTGGCGCTGTGGTGCCAAAGCAAAAATAGCGGCGAAATGTTGGGCATGTGCACTAATATTTATACATGGTTGCCCTGAGGGTCCATTTTCGTGGTTCAGTCAAATTCAGGTGCTGAACTATGTCGATCGATATTGCTCTGTTCTTCCTGGAGATATTCCAGAAGAAGAAGATTCTGTTGTAAGCCCGACAGCAGGGTGAGTAGCATTAGCAGCAACGGCGCCATTGTTGTTGTGATGTGTCGCGCATGCATGTTTAGAGGCTTACACTATGACGCATGCGTGTAAAAAAAAATATGCAGTTAGAGCGTAAAGATGGAAACGCAAAACGGCGTTCAAATCTTCCCACTCTGAAGGCTGAATAAAAAAAGATCGTTTACATATCTGCAGAAAGATGACTAAAATGGAGAGACAAACGAGTGATGATATGGAACTGGGGAGGAAGAGAAAGATGAAAGTGATGGGTTTCATAAATAAGATGGAGAAAGATTGAGCAGACAGTAAATAAACAAGAATAAACATTGAAGACATCTCTGATTATTTAGAGTTCAGTTGATTGAAAGGGCTTCATGTTATACTGTATAGTGCCCCCTGCTGACCAATATCTGCATTTTATTGTCTGGGTTTAAATTATATTGAGACTGAAGATCCTCTAGGGAGTTTCGTATTAGAAAAAACTAATCCCAATTAACTTGATACAGACCTGATTAAATTAGGCTGATTCTGCTAAAAGATCTTACACATAAATGTAGCCTGCACATTCTGCTCCTATAGGAGCTACAGATTTATTTTAAGTAACTTTGTGAATGTGAACCTGTGCTTCCTGCTAAATGGGACATAATCTGTCCTCCTCAAACAATGACAGAGAAATGCTGAGATTGAAAAATCTCATTCTCTATTTCTCCACCTTTTGTTTATTCCTTTCCATGGCTCCCTCGGGCAGGAACAGGTTGAACGACTTACTGTAAGTTTATTCACTGTTTGCTGTGGCTTTTTCTGATCCCTGAGGGAAAACAGACACACCCTGCTGAAACATTCTGGGTCATGCAAAAAAAAGTCAACTCTGTAACCCTGCAAAGCAGCCAAAGCACATTCAGTAAGGACAGTATTCAGGTGCTGCCCCCTGCTGGTTATTTTTCAGTAATGCACCTTAGGAGGCAGCAAAAACTACTGTGTACTTCACTGAAATTACCTAGAAAATTCTTTGTTTATTTGGGTAATAAAAGTGGTCTAAAGCGAATATACAGAATATATCTAGAGGTAGCAAAACATTTACCCTCCTGAAAACATTTATAACAGGAGTGGACCTTAAATGACCTTTATTGTTATATTGCAGAGATTAAGAGCTCAATAAAAACACGTGATTGAACAGGGCGTAGTATGAATACAATGATCTTTTATGTAACTCCAACATTATATTCAGTTAGGTGGTTTATTTGAATTAGTAAGAACTGAGATACTTTCACAAACAGACAAACCTAATTTGGATTTCTGCTTCATGTAAAAACTAAATGTTTTCTGTCCACTTTAAATCGTTTTTAACTGTAGTTTTTTTTTTTCTAAATGTCTGCCAGTTTTTTTTATACAGAGACTCATCTTTATCTTTTCACCAACACAATCAAAAAAACGTCCTTTCAAAGAAAATGAAATGCACAGGGACATCAACAAGATGAGTTCAAAAAACGCAGATTTTTAATATATATCTGATTCTCATATCAACTGACTTTAAGGAGAACATATTTAGATAGTATTCATTTATCTGAGTTATATTGTTTTTGACCCCTATGTCATCTTATTAATGAATTTTATGTATTTTGTCCAGAAATGTGATGCATGTTGCTCTGCTTGCTGTATTTTGATAAAAATGCTGAGCTATGGGCAGACTGTGTAATGCATATTTTATACTAGATTAATAATATATTACCTATGTTTACATTCATAGGAGGGAATACGGAAAATACAAAGGTACTATAAAAAAAACAGAAGTTTTCCTATGTAAATGTAAAATATAATAATAGCTAATTAAAGAATAATAAACAATAGAGTAAATTGACAATTTTCCATTAGTAAAAAAAAAAAAAAAAATTATACTTAAACCCGCTGCTGAATATATTGACATTTAAGTCACATCAGTTCATTGGAATGTTGACTATTTTGCTGAAAAGCGTACGATAAAATGAGAAACATTTATCTGTGAAATATAGTTAAATGGATGGACAATAGAATACAAGACAAAAAAAAAAAAACACAAACCAGGAAACATACAGCCTTTGAAAATAGAAAACATAATTTAAAAAATAGTTTTAGAGGAAAAGCATATTTATTTTGTTTGGGTTGTGTGACAAAATAAACACATTTGAAAACAAGTCCCAAGAGCATTACACTTGATATTGTTTACTGATCTGTAAATGAAGTGCAGAGTGGTAGATAAAATAATATATGTTTTTGGTCTCTGATTGATGTTATGATAGATTTAATTTAGATAAAAACAGAAAAAAGTTAATCAAACTAAAATAGGCTTTTGCAGTACTCCATACTGACTCCTTTAACATCTAGTCATGGGAGATAAAAAAAATATATATATATATATATATATATATATATATATATATATATATATATATATATATATATATATATATATATATATATATATATATATATAATTTGATAACAATAAACATATAAAAAAATTATATAAAAAATAAAACTTTTTAGCCAAAAGCACTTTGCTGACACCTTGGGGCTTCCGTACTTGTCGTCGGGCTGCCTTTTTGGGCTGGTGACGTCAGTTGTTGCAGAGTCACTGCAGACGATTTGACTGTAAACAAGAAGCTTCTGACAGAGAAAGCTCCTGATCCAGTTCGACTCATCCAAGCATTTCATGTTAGGAGGCATTTAAAAGCTGGAGTTTGTCCATCTGCGGTTCCGTAGAAACTCCTCCAGGTTCTGAGTCTGCAGAGTTTTGTTTTTTTTCTTGGTTCGTATTTTGGCGAAGTCAGCTCGAGCTCTAGCTGTTGCCCTTTAGCTTCTCTGAAACCACCCAGAATCTTCTGGACTCTTCTGGACTTCTGCTTGGTGTGGCCTGGACAACCCGAGCCGTAAGTTTGACCCTCATGTTAAGTCGAACATTAAAACTGTTTTGAACATTTAAAATAACGCTCAGTGTGGAGCTAGCCAGTTAGCTGCTTGGCTAGCATGCTAACAGAGGCGCTGAAGTTAGCATTGTTTTCGGAGCTAAATCCAATATGGACATAAATAAGCTTCAGACTCAGATCTGAATTACTTGGACTGATAGATCCAGGATTGGATTTTTCTACAATGTTTAAATTTTCTTTAAGTCTACAATATTTTTCAGAACTTTTATTTTTTTAGATATGAAAAGGGTGAATGCAATAATGTTCACTATTCTGACTACAATAAACTTGGTTTAGGTTAAAATATTGTTTTTTAATTGTTTTTTTTTTTTGATCAGGCGTCTTCAATTCTAGTCCTCTAGTTGGGATAAATCCCACACTTCTTGTCTGTGCTTGAACACACCTGAGTCAAATAACTGGCTGTTTAGCAGGGCTGTAGGACCTGAATGCATCCTAGGGGCCATTCAACCATTTGATTCAGGGCTGTGGAAGCAGAGGCGGATCTAAGAGGAACAGGGACCTGAGGACTGGAGCTGAAAACCTCTGTTAGGTCATTCAGATTTGGGCCGAAATATGCTGATTTCTTAAAAGTTTATTCCCTTTGTAAAATATGAGATCCTGAGACGTTATCATACATTTTAACCTGTTTAAAATTTGAGGTACATATAAATTAAAATATTCTAACCCTTAAACTGAAGGTAGTTTTTACTTAATCTGTAAGCCTGAATGTTATTATTTTACAAATTTAATCCTGACGCACAAAAAAAATCTTGTTCTCATAAAACCGAGACTTTAAAAAAAATCTTCTGATTGTGACACGTTTGTTAATTATTGATACAGCAGTGGTGGCGTGTCAACAGTTTCCTTATCCATGGTTTATGATGCCTTCAGGAGCTGCGACCTCCTACATCCAATGAGCATTTTTTGCCCTCAGCTCAATAAAACCGACATGTTACCACGAATGTTACAAACCCTTTTAAAAAAATTTTAATTCATTTGTATTCACTAGAGGAAAGGTAATTTTAAAGCACCACTTTTTTTTCTTTTAATTAAAGAAAAGTGCAAAAACTCTATAAAAAAAAAAGAGGATTTATGGTATAGATATTTATGGAAACTTATCCAATACCAAGAATATTCTGGGTGGTTTGTTTTGTTCTCTAATGCAAATTTAAAGCAAGTTTGCTCTAAAACTACTTAACCCTGCATTTATTATCGTATCTATATTTGAAAATATTACTTGGGTCTTTGTGATTTTTGGCCAGAGTTGTTCTGGAAGCTCAACAGGGCCTCGGGAGGCAGACTTCTTTCTACAGTAGCACTAACCTGGGGTGACCCTACAGGGTTTTAAGGGTTTTCATTTAGGTGTTGGTTTGGTACCACCTCCTTTTTAGTGTCTTATTGGTCTGGGTTCTGAGCTGACGTCAGCAGATTGCCTGTCACTGATTGGCCAGGGGGCAGCATCACTGCCCTAATCATGGCTTTAGACGCCAAGTGTCACATTTTAAGAAATCGAAGTCTTTTGTTGAATGAAGTTCTACTCAAAAAACGAACCAGAACACATTTCATGGTAGACAGTCCTGCCTGTGTTTCTGATTCAGCAGCAGCTTGATCAGGTGTGTTTGTGTTGCAGCTGGGTGGCTGGTCGGAGCAGCCTCCTCCAACCATGGAGGCGGGAGGTAAAGACTGCGAGGAGGAGACGCTGCAGACGGCCTTTAAGAAGCTGAGGGTCGACGCTGAGAGGTAAACCTTTAACCCAGGAGTTCATCTGTGACAGCTGGAGCTTCCAGAAAAGCAGCGACTCAATAACTTATAGAAAAATCATGACGGTTTTTCTCCCAGGAGAACCAGAACAATCCGCTGTTCTTCTAGTTGCTTCTCCAGAACTTCAGGCAGTACAGATAAAGAATAATAATTGAACTTAATTGGCCTCTGCATTGAACCCATCTCCTTGGGGAGCAGTGGGCTGCCTCTGTGCGGCGCAGTGTGGGGGGGTTAATCCCAGCCCAATGCTCTAACCTCTAGGTCACCATTGCCCTCTAGAATACAGATCAGCTTAGAGGTTTGGTTCATGTTGATTTCCAGCTGGAAATCAACATGAATGGACCATCTGGCTGTAGCTCTCAGGTAAACCGCTTAAAGCTCCGGACTCTGGCTGCGTTCACACTGCAGCCTGAAGTTGTCCTGAATTTGATACGAATCTCATCTTTTTAAATGCGACCTGTGTCTGAACAGCCAGGTCGCATTCATCTGAGCTGAATGTCATTAATACCCGACAGTGGTCACTCTTCTACTTTTTGCTACGCAGAAATGGCAAGAAAAACATCAACAATGGTGGACGATAAAGCGGAGAGCAGTATTTATGTTCAACCATCTTGGGAAGATTTAGTTTTTAATGTTGGGAAAGATTTCTAGATGTTCTCCGGCACTACATCCATGTTTACTTCCGTAAACACAGAGCATGCTTGCTGGTGAGGTCATTCCGCATGTGGTACACTTGGGTTGTATGACTGCAGTTCACACAGGAGATAAAATACAAGTCGCATATATTTGGAAATATGAACAGGAACGCAAAAAACTAATCAGATTTCACAAAAAATCGGGATTGATCATCAAGGTTCTCTGTGTTTATCTCCTGCTGGCGTACTGTCCGTCACGAATGGTTCAACCTGCAGGCTAGATCCAGATTCCAAAAAAGTAAAAACATTGTTTCCAAGTCTGAAGACATTTTGCTTCCCATCCAGGAAGCTTTTTCAATTCAAAATGTCAGAAATAGAGTTGAGTTCAAGGCTTTATAGAGTGGATCAAAACAAAGCCTTGTTTTGGCTTAGAAAACATGCAAACTGAACCGGACGAACGGGTCCACCCCTTAGGAATGGGGCGGACTAGATCCAGATATTTCCACCTCTTCCAGACTGTTGAACAGAAGCAAAGCTCATCTGGGAAAAGCTGTTTTCACTTCATTAGAGTTGCTAATATCGTTCCACTCAGTGAGAGGAAAATGCATCTAATTTTTGTAGAGACATTTGAATGAACCCTTCAGCTGTTTTCCTGCCCTTTCCTTTCTAACCCATTCTTTGTTTTTTCTTCCAGACTGAATTTAATCCCCATTCCTAACAGACTTCTCGATGTCTTTCTTGTTTCAGTTTGTCTGGAGCTGTGAGCGTCTCTGAATCGTTGGCTCCTAGAGCAGCATCCAGAGTGGTTCTGGACGGAAGCAGTGGAGCGAAAGCCAAACTCAGCTGCTCCAAGGACACCTGGCACTGGTAGGTGCATTCAGCTCGCCTCACACTGCTTCATGTTTAGCTGCTGCATATATTTATCTCTAGATATCATCCACTTATACATTGGTCATCATATTATGGAGATAAAGTTATGGAAATCCTCCAGGGAAGTATTTTAGCCCTACGTATAAAGACTTATCAATCTTAAAGTTGTAGGGAAATCATATTTAAATGTCAAATCATCTTTGCATAAACATGTATATAAATGTACTCTTTATCAGGCGACATTGTCCCAAACTTTAAAAAATTTCTACTTAGAAAAAACGTTCTTTAAAATCTGTGGAGTGGAGGTTTTGTTATCTTCTGCAGGCCAGTTAGTTATATGTCAGCCTGAACACCTAAATTCGGCCAATCATATATCAACGGTCATCTGTCAATCACATTTTTTTCGGTCATAGTATCTTTGATTCATATGTCGCAGCTAATATACGCAACAGATGAAATAAGAATCCTTTTCCTTTCCCATTGAGTTTGCGGCCCAGTGTTCACGGGATGGACGTCCTGTGTCTTCAGCAGGCGTAGAGCTAACAGAACTGGCAGCGCATGCTAGAGCAAGAGGCTCAAACATGCGGCTGGAAGCCTTCTACACCAAACCAAGCTTCTGCCGCCTGGCGTCCCTTTCCACAACATCTTCATCCTCGCTTTCCTTCTCTAAATAAAAAATGGATGACAGAGGAGCCTCATCCACGACCTCCGACACTAAATTCTCCTCCTCTTGCATGTTTCCTCTGTCCATAGCGTTCCTTCACAGTGTCGTTTCTAAGTCACCAATTTAGTGCTACTTGGTCCCAATGGAATTTCCCATTGGGAACCTACTAGCCTAAGTTGCTAACTGGTTAGCAAGATGCTTCTGACAAACCGGCCACAACCAAACTTGCTTGCAAACCTTTTGCCAAAACTATCCCGCCCCCTTCATAATCAACCAAACACATTCACTTTATTCACTTTCGTGTAAAAGTAAAATTTGCACCACTTTCGGGAAAATTCAGAAACCTTAGCGGTTGGAGCGGCCGCTTTCCTACGACTTGAATAAGCTGTAGACTATTAACCATGATTAATTGTTTCCTCACGATTTTTATTACAATTATTATTATTAGAACTTAATAGAGGTGTTGTAGTGAATGTAACCGACATAATTCACCTTTCTTATTAAGTGTGGTTCTACATACCGTTCATAGTAAACAAAGCACTTGGTTCTGTCTGTAGTTACTGCTTGTAAGTATAACGGTTCAGGGATCGCGGTCCCTTTAAATGTTATGAAGGCGTGATGACGTGTAGCCCGACGCCGGTTGGTTTTGCTGGGCAGCGCCATTTTGTATTCAGTAGTTTTTTCCTTGAAAAATAAACGACACACGCTTTGGTGTGCTCAACGTGAGAAATTGTCTCTTGGACTTTACTGCAATTTCCACAGTGTAATATTTAAATTTAGTCTTTAGTCTGACCTCTATTGGACCGCTCAGTGTTGCATAATAACGGCGTTACAAAGGCTAAAAGGCATCATAGCAGTTACCAAATAAATCCCATAAACTGATCAGGTCCATCCTGGATCAATGTGAATGTGTCGAACCAGCTGGTCTTTATGTCTGCAGTGGTTTTTTATTCTACGTTTAAACTGCAGATCTTTCATCTTTGTTTTGCTTTCCTTCAGCTGCACAAGGAAAACCAGCAGAGGGACTTCATCCAGGACCAGACGACGGAGGTCCAAGTCTCCCATCCTCCACCCTCCGAGGTTCACCTACTGCAGCAGCGCAGCCTCAGCTCTGGCGCCCTCCGGTGGCTGCCTGAAGCAGCAGCGCCTGGCCTTGTCTGAGTCTGCAGAACCTCAAGCAGCAGTTGATGAATCTCCTGGTTCCTCTGCTGGGCCTCCGGTTCAGACGGAGCGGTGCTCCTCAGGCCTGTTGGGCCGTGGCTCTCCTGTGGTCTTTGGAGTTCGCCCCAGTTATGACACACGGATGGGCGGCGTGGGTTCCTCGCCATCCTTACCGCAGATCAGCACAGCAGCGAAGTCCCCGCGGTGGGAGGGTAGAAGCTCCAGAGAGGCCCGGTCCAGTGAGGAGAGCGGCACAGATAATGGTTCCCCTGATCGAGCGGGAGCTTCGGCGCCTCTTGGATCCAACACTGCAGACTTTAGAGCTCTGTCCGAGCTCCACAGTCGCAGCTCCTCAGACGCGCCCCTGGCCCCCTGCTCCTGCTGCCAGGGCAGTGAGTCAGAACCCAGGGAGGAGAGCCAGCCGGAAACCAGACAGCGGTGCCACTGCAGGTCGCGTGCTCCTGGTTGGAAGGATGTGGAGGTCTACTCCTTCACCGGGCTCCGCAGCGTCATCTCAGAGTGTGAAGGGAGCCTGTCGGTCCAGGAGGACGAATCCAGAACTCTGAGCAGTACTTCATCGTCCTCGCCGCTGTCATCCGGCTCACCTCGCTCGTGCTCAGAGCAGGCGCGAGCCTACGTGGACGACATCACGATAGAGGACCTTTCTGGCTACATGGAGTATTACCTCTACATCCCTAAGAAGATGTCCCACATGGCTGAGATGATGTACACCTAAAGGACAAGTGACCTTCATCCCATCTGCAGTCATGAAGTTACAGCTTGTGTTCTGAGGGGGAGCGGAGGACTGAACGAGGACTAAAGATGGCCCAACTGGGGTTTAATCTGGATTATACTGGAACCATCCCAGGCGACGGTCTCTTTAGGTCCAGCTTGTTTTCAGTGTGTTCTGTTAATCTCTTTGTTTTCCAGATTTAATGTTTACACTTGAAGTTGCCAAAGCTCTCCTGAGCTAACATTTTAAGACCAGCTGGGATTTTGTCTGTGGTTCTTTGCTCAATAAAGATGCTGAATGCTCTGCTGGGATCTTGGTCATTTTTTACTGCATCCACAGAAGAAGAAAACCTGAATGTTTTGTAGTGGGTTTATATGGATTCCGTATTGGGGGGAAAAAGTTAGGACGGTTCTAAGGGCCCTTGGACTGAGGAGGGGCCCAAAAGAAGTAAAAAAGATTTGTCCTGCTATATTTTTCAAATATAAAAAGAAAATCCAGCAGTAAAATAAATAAACTTCGCGTTCTCCTTAATTTTTCAGCAGTAAACAGTAAAAGCAGGGTTGAAGAGCAGATGAGATTTGTTGCTCATTATTAGCCCCCAATGCCACAGGGCAGTAGCAGCCTAGTGGTGTAAACTTTCAGTTAAATCCCTTTTTAATGTCAAATATGACAGATTACTGGATTAAGGAAATTTCTAGTATGTGACATGCTATCACACATAACAGATTTTGAGAATTTGTAAACAGTTGCTCTTTATTTCTCGAAGATATGAGAGGAGGAGAGGAGAGAATGGATATTTAAGCTGCCTGAAATAATCAGTTCCCCCTCCATAAAATGTGAAGAACTTGATTTACTTGCAAGTCTTTACCTGTGTTTATTCCTCTCTTCATCAACAACAAACCCTGTGGATTTGGTGACCCGGGCTCTTGGGGGAACATCCGGGGCCGGAGCCCAAGTAGCCTCCCTGCTCCCTGGGCGCCCCACAATGGCAGCCCACTGCTCCCCAAGGGAATGGGTTAAATGCAGAGTGATTTAGGTTTAACAAACAGGAAGTGTTGGAAGTTGTTTAGGAGGAAAAAAAGGTTACCCTGTTTTCTGCATCCTCTCTGGGGGAGTCCATCACCTCTTTTACTGATATATGGTTAATCAAACATATTCATTTAGAAAATGCAAACACATGAATCTGTTTGTGGGCTTCTGGTTTATAACTATGGTTTTCTAAAGAGTTGTTCCAGATCTTTCCTTAATTGATCGAGAGGTGTAGAGTTTAGCTTCTGTAAGTAAAAACCCTACCTAGAGCCTCTCAGTGTGGAGCTGTAATTTATGTAACATTAGATGTATCTTTCAAATATAATATTTAATATAAAACTGTATGTTTTACTATTTCTATTTGTAAATGTAACTCGGTCTGTTCTGTTTCCCTTCCATTGATGAAATTAATCTGCTGCTGCTGCTATGTCTCCAATTAACTCTTTTATAATTGTATTTTAATGTATTTTTATACATTATTGAATGTGAGCAAGCCAAAGGCAAATTTCTGCTATCATCGAGTATGATAGACAATAAAGTGTTTTCTATTCTGTTCTATTTCTGTTTGTTAATCTAGATCACCAAACAGGGTTTAAGATTTATCATCATGAATGTATTTCCATCCTCTTTGGAAGATTCCTCCACCTAAAAGCATCGTGTCGCTGTGGACCAATCAATCCGCGCCAACTGGACGTTGTGCCCGGAAAGTGGTACCGCTGTCCAATCACAGCAAAGTGCGTGTAGGTTGGTGGAAATTCTGACCAATCGGGTGGCGGCTGTGCGGGACTCAACGCCCACTCCTGGTTTTACCGGCGTCTGTCAGCTCTGAAGCGGCGGAGTCTCATGAGTTCACACCGTCGGTCCTCAGTGGTTATTTCACGGAGGTTTTTCTGACCTAACTGGTGCTGAAAATGTTGTGTTTAAGCGGCTTGTCGGTGGCTCTGGCCCTCGCTCTGGTGCCGGGACCCGTCCAAGGCCTGAAAGAAGGAGAATGTGAAGGTAGGAAGAGTTAGCTGCTGTTAGCAGCGACGACGTTAGCTTTTAGCTTCAGAAACTTTCCACCGGGAAAGGAAAGGAATCCAACTCTATCCGATTTGTGCATTTGGTGTTGTTTGACTGAGTGACTGAATTCTTCTGATACTTTTTCATTCATTTAAGGAGAGCGCCCAAAATATTCTTAAATTGAATGTTATCTAAACAGGATCTGGCGTGGAATTTGACTTCAATTCAATTTCAATTCAATAAATGTCTAACATTTATTCACAATAGAAGAGTAATAAAAGGAGCAGTAAAAAAGCTGTTATATATATATATATATATATATATATATATATATATATATATATATATATATATATATATATATATATATATATATATATATATAAATAATAGATATATTTATACAGCTGTTCTTAACGAGGGCTGCTTTTTGTTTACATTTTGTGTCTACAAAATGACAAAAGGAAATAAGTCTAAGATATATCTATATAGATTAGAGAGATATATGTGAGGATGTACTGTATATACCCCCATGATTCTTTTCTTCCTTTGGCACCTTCTTCTTCTGAGCTGATGTAACCAGTACATTTCTCCACTGTGAGATCAATATAGTCAATTCATTAACCAGGTTTAAATGGATGAGATCTTCCTAAATGTTTCACTCATTAGGGCTCAGTACAGGTGTTACCTTCTATGAAATTAATTTGCATAACTGTTTATAATTCTTACCTTTTAGTCACTGGAGGCAGAACAAACTAATTGAACATTCCGTTCCTTGTTTCATGTTAATCCTGTTGGGGTGAGGTTATGATCAAATGTTTCTTGTGTTTCGGTTTGTCTGAAGGCCCGGCTGTATTTTCTGATCCAGCTTTTAAAGAGAAAGCTGTTTCCAGGTTCAGGTTTGGTGATGTGTAGCTGCAGATCCCTCCAGGTGTTCATGCTGATCGCATCCTATCAGAACCGAATAGTAACTGTAAGTTTCCCTGATGGAGAAAACTGAAGAAGTAAAGAGGCTTCTGATGTTCCCTCTCATCATCTTTGCTGACCAGCTTTATGAAAACTCTAGTCCCTGACTGCAGCAGAATCATCATCTCTGTCACAGAAGATTTAAGAAACTCTGCAACCAGTTTGAGGCTTTCGATTGGCCCCAAGTTCCCCAGATCTCCATCTTTGAGGTCAACCAATACAAGTTTTTAAAGCCTGATTATTCTAATCCCAGATCTGTTGAATCTCATTTTGCTTTTTCTTCCTCCATTTAAAAATTGCAATGAAAAAATGTTCCAATTTACTTCAAATAAGAAAAAATTTGGGGCTGTTAAAGGAAAGCTCTGTGTTTACATCTTGAAATCATAAAAATCAGCGTTACTTGTTGGGGATCGTTTAGACCGATGCCAAAAATATGGGAGTATTGGCATCGTTTGTAAAAACCTGCATCAGTTGATCTCTACGCAGCAGCTTCACTTCCGTCGGCGTGCCCCAGGCCAGCTGTGGCTACAGTGTAGCTCGTCACCATCTGTAAATGTGTGTGTGGATGTCTGGATGGAGTGTAAAGAGCTTTATGGTTACAGCTATTCAAGTACAGGCTATTAACATTTATTAACAAACGTCAACAATGGTTTGGAAGTGGAGGAAGCTGCGATTCAGGCTCTTTAAGTAATCTGAAGACATGGCTCCTGATGCACTAATGAATGCATGCACTTATCAGATTAAACTGATTTGAGGAGGGGAAAGGCTTATATGGGCTGTCCTATGTTGGTCTACCTTTGCTGCGGCCAATCCAGCATCTCTGGGATGTTCTAAGCTAACACGTCTGATCCATTAAAGCTACATCTTAGGATGTTTATCCATCTCCAGGCTGGAGAAACTAATAAAAACGATTAAAGCAGAAACAAGAGAGAGCTACATATGAAAAATAAGTTAAATGAAATGGTGTATCTGTGTGGGGAAGAGGTTATCACCAGATTTGATATAAAAAGACAGAAAATAGTCTTTGGTTCAGGGTTGACCAGACGTCACCAAAAGACATCCTTGAAATTGTAGTTTTTTGTTTTTTATCTCTGTTCGTGAGGCAGAACCTGCTACGCCGGTGATCATTGAGAAAACTTCTTAGTCAAACATTTCTTAAACTCCAGCGGGACTCTCTGAGCCTTAATAGAAACACGGCGGAGTTGATCTTCATCAAAACTACTGCAGATGCTGCTTTGAGTGTTTCTTTAGGTAACTGAAACATTCGGATTGGTTTAGAGCAGCTTTCTAATATTTTGGATCGTTATAGCTTGACAGAATTGGAAAATAAGATTTTAACTTTTTTTTGTATTATTTTTTGTCATTGAAGATAAAAACTTGAAATCACAGCATTGTTTTTTTTGTTTTTTTATTAGCATAAAGTCCTGGTCGTTCCAAACAAGGAAGCCGTTCCAGATTTGATTAAATGATCTTTCCAGTGATGATCTATAGCTCATTATCAGAGGAATATATCCAACCTGTTGGTTCAGTTTGCCGTTTTGCTTTGATGGGAAACTGGAGACTGAAATCAAGGTTCCTGAAGCAATGAGACCAAAACTGACTGACTGTCCTCCTTTCTGTTTTAGTGTGCGTCACCTTCCTGGGAAAGTTCTACGAGTCGGTGAAGGAATCCAACTCGAACAGCGCAGATATTGAGAAGGCGCTGCTGAAGAGCTGCAAAGATACCAAAGGAAAAGAGAACAGATTTGTGAGTAAATCAATAATCTGGGGCTCCTGTGGTTTTCAGTTCTTTATAAACGGATTCATTCATCCGTAGATGTTGAGCTGGGCTCCATATTTCTGCCACCTTTTGATGCTGTAATTTTCCAGCCCCCTGCTTTGAATGGAAACCAAGAGAAACAGCTGAGGTTTCTGTAAAACCCTGAAACTATTGGCTTTATACTGCAGATGTTATAGATGCATAAAAGTTTCAGCATGATGTAACTAAAGGACAAATCGGAGATGCTGCAGAGTCCTGGTTCTGCCAGTCACTTCTGCCTGATTACAGAAAAAAAAAATCGTTCTGAACCTGGTTCTGTTGCTTCATGCGGTCTAAAAGCTGAGGAGCTGGAGAGGAATCCTAAACGATGGTCCACCTCCTCTATCATAGCTGCAGGTAGAGCTTTGTGGTTGTAGTTTAGAAATCTAATCTCCAAGTTAAATTTTCGATATATAAATTTTCGTCTTAAAGGTACAGAGGACGATCTTTTATTTCCAGGTGGATTATCTTAATGAGAGGTCCTCCTAATTGTTAATCAGTCTGGTGATATCCATCCGTCCTCCATGTTCGTCCCTTTAGCTTTCTTTTTCTAAGCATGTGACATTCAGGCATAGATCTGTGGTGAGCTACGCTTTCAGACGTTGGAGCTCACCTTTCTCACAGCAGTTCTTTGAAAAATGGCCGAAGGTTGTAAGAGAAAAAGGTGTACGAAGTGTAGAAGAAGAGAAATGCCTCAGAAGAGACAGATATATCCCAGAATGCTTTGTGCTGAGAGCTCTCCTCGCAAAACATTATGGGATTTGCTGTCACAGCGGCCCACTAGAATGGTGCAGGTACGGCACGGTGGAGGAGGAGTTTCGTGACCAACAGGGAGCAAAAAGCAGCGATTATCTGTCCGAACAATAAGTTAACTGAGTCCACTATGTAGTCCACTATGTAGTCCACTATGTAGTCCACTATGTAGTCCACTATGTAGTCCACTATGTAGTCCACTATGTAGTCCCTGCTCTATATAGTGATTGAGGGAGTCAGGCGTTGGAGCAGACGGTCGGAACACAGTAAGCTTGCATGAGCTATGAGAACAGCAACTATTAAACGGAGCGTGCACGAGGAGAAACGGGCTCGTGCACGCTCTCACACGCTTTTAACAGGTGTTCGCTCTCAGGAGTGGTTACAGGGTTGTGCATGTGCATTTTTTTTTTTTTTTTAAGAGGAGAGGGTGGGTCTTCCTACAAAATTTGCAAAAAGTCCTTGACAATACCTTTAAGTTTCATAATAAAATTAGAAATTACATTTATTGCTTCCAAAAAGTATCTGATCTGATTTCAACCCTCCTCTCTGGGAGGTAACCGTCATTTACAGCAGGACCTAATTCCAGCAGTGAAGTAGGGCTGCAACTAACGATTATTTTGAAAATCGATGAATCGGCCGATTATTTTTTTCGGATTAATCAATTAATCGGACACAAAATATTTTTATATTAACCTCTTCATTCCAAAATAAACATTTTTAGACAGAACAAACAAGCACACAAGTACAGGTTTCTCATTAACTGTGCCACTGGTGCAATATGAAAAAATAAATGTTTGTGTTCAAACTACTTAAAACTTCACATGAAAATGTAGCTGTACATCCACAAAATATAGGGTATTTTGTTTCATAAAGCGCAAAAAGAGACAGGCATTTTGTTTTAAAAGCCCCTAAGGGGTTCAAACAATAGGTCCCCATTTCAACAAATGAGTTTTTTAGACTAGAAGAGTTCTGCCTTTTAAGACAGGAAAGTATAGCAGTTAAAAGTTGCTACTTGAGAAAATACTGAACCATAGAGATAAAATAGCCCTGTGATTCAAATTATAAATTGTATTTGGAATAAAATGAGAGAACTAGGGGTGAGTAAAAAACACGTCCTCCAAGACAGATGTATTTACATGGGAATGTGGCAGATAATTAGTTGACTGATCTTGCTGGATTTTTATTCTGCTTTACTTCCATAAATTGCAGGATCTTTCTTTACTTTATCTTTGCCAGAAGATTTAAACTTTAAAAGCCTTGCCCTCATAATTTGCAAGTTAATTTATTTATAAAGTAAATGTAAACGCTGCTTAAGCTAATTCAAATGAAATTAAAAGTAAAATAAGTAGCCAACCTTATCACTGTCTGTAATAACCTACTAACAAGCTAAGGAGCATCAGATGAGCTGCCTGAGAAACTAACGTAGCGCGTTCCCCACTTTAAAAATGAAACAAACATGGTTACTCATCCTGCTGATGCAGCTCTCTTCACTGCCATTGAAGGCTCCATGTCGGCTTTCTTTTTCAGGTGCCGCGCGTCATAACAGTGGTGCTTCCGTGCCATGTTCATGTGTTTTACAAAAGTTGCATGATACGACATGTCTAGACTTTTTTACAAAGCGCGGAGCTATTTTAATTACAGCGATCAATTTAGCGCCGCCAATCCCGGGTATGCAGCTGGGCCATTTGCAGGTGGCTCTGGGCGCTGAGGGTAAACTCCTCCACACTAAAAATCCTGGGCGGCTCGGCTGCACAGCCGAGAGGGATTCCCTGTGGGAGAGAGGAGAAAGGCGTGGGGATGGGGGAGGCGCTACGCGGCAGCTTGGCAGCTTTACGCTGGAGGAGAAGAGTAAGGAACGACCATACATGCTTTCACGTATATCTTCAAAGCACGCCAGTGACATGTGTCATAAGATTTGTCGCAGATTAGCATTTAACAAAGAAATAATTAAGCTGGAGGGGTCTGAAAAAGTCGCTGAGGTTGTCAACACTGCAACTCTGATGGCTTCACTTGACTCACATCTACCCGTATTTTTTTCTTCCCGAGGATGACGCGCGCGGATGACGCGCGCGTGTCCATGCGTTTACAACTAATGATGATTAAATTCGAACAGCCAGCTTTAAAAGTCGATTTTTATCGATTTTATCGATTCATTGTTGCAGCCCTACAGTGAAGCATCATTTTTCAGAAGATCCAATAAAATCTAAACTAAATGTTGGCAGCTGGTTGCAGCACACAGTGAGTTCTAAGTACACATCTAAGACAAGTGATGAACTAATGTCACTTTGAGCTATGGAAGCTCAGGGAATCGACCGGTTAAATAAAATAGTCGAGAAATTAAACTGCAATAAACAAAAAAAAAAAGTGAATCGATAATCAATTAATCACTCTTATGGATCCATTTAACCGATCAAGAAATAGAACAGATTTTGTTTTTTTATGTGGAGTTTCCCAAAGAATGTTTCCAAGCCCTGCTGGCCAGGATTTATTTAGAGCCTCTGACAGAAACCTGTCTATGATGGCCGAGAGCGAAGTGAATAAAATAGGGATTAAACGGCGTCTCCGTCATCATTTCACTCGGATGAGCTGGAGCTTTTTTCATCCTTTAGAGATAAAAGTGGAAGAGTCCCTGTGTTTCCAAACTCTGACCCATCTGCAGTCACTTTCCCTCCACCATCCGGGCATCTTTAGTTCCAGCAGCAGCTCTGAGGAGCAGCGTTCGTTTCTGCTCCGAGTGGGGCTGGACTCAGAGAACCCGTTGGTCTCCTGGAAGGTGCACTAGTTCTTAATTTCCTCTTCATAATTCCAATCGATCGGAAAAAGCAGCAGCTGAGTATGAATTTAAACGTGTAGCTTTAACGTTAATTAAATTCGTGAACAGTCGCCTAATTACACTTGTGATGGAATTTTATCATGCAAAGGATGGTGTAGGAACCAGATCTGCTCGGGATCCTGCCCCGTCTTATGACCTCATAATATGGCAACTCCTCTCGCACAAACTGTATCGCACCCGTTTCTTAAGAATGAGATCTCGTTTGGAGTCTATACATATTATATTATATATAGTATTTCCTATATTTGCTATTTTACATTTCATTAGCAATCTAAAGTAGCCGAAAGTAGAAAATATGATTGTTAATCTTGAAGGAAGGACTCAATCGGGTTTAGGACTAAAAGCCCAAAATCAGGACTCTGAGCAGCTCTGTTATCTGGCTGAGTACAAATTCATCCAGTGACCCCTCAGCTGTTCAAGAACATTAACCTTTATCTAAACTTTTCTTCCTCCTCCATGTGTCCAGTGTTACTACATCGGAGCAACGAGTGATGCAGCCACCAAGATGATAAACGAGGTGTCCAAACCCCTCAGCTACCACGTCCCAGTGGAGAAGATCTGTGAGAAGCTCAAGAAGAAGGACAGTCAGATCTGTGAGCTGCGATACGGTAAGAAAGCAAACCGACGTGGGGAAAGTCTGAGACGGCTGGGCTCTGCTGGCGTTCCAAAACATTTTCCTCTTTCTCTCGCCTGCAGACAAACAGCTGGACCTGACCACAGTGGACCTCAAGAAGCTCAAAGTCAAGGACCTGAAGAAGATCCTGGAAGAGTGGGACGAGTCCTGCAAAGGCTGCGCCGAAAAGTCCGACTTCATCCGCAAAATAACCGAGCTCATGCCGAAGTACGCGCCTGCAGCCGCCAAGGCACGGACAGATCTGTAAGGACATGGCGGCGGACTCTGCACAGACTGGAAAAATCCTGTGAGGAGGAAGAACGGGAGTTTTGTCATGTCTTATTCTGGTGTGCACTCATGTGCTAAACTGCACAGCAGGCTGAGGGTTTCTACTGTACTGTAAAATAAAGCTGGCAGCAGGTGCAGCATCCCTGCTCCTTCGTTCAAATCATTTCACTATAAACATCTAAAGCTGCGTCCCAAAATGTCCCCGACCAGCAGAACGCCAGGCTGCTGTGGAGTAATCAGTCAGCAAAACCAAAATAATAAACTTTTAGAGTTTAGGATGGAGTCAATTCAGCTAAGAAATGGCCTTAAACAAATAATCCAGACAGAAGTGAGAATTCTCCTGTTACCCAGCTGCTCAGCGGCTCCCTCTCTCGACGATTTACAGCATTGCAGCCCAATTTGAAACCCCTTGGCTGCTCTGCTCCACACCTGATTTAAAGAAAACTTTCTCTGCTTTATCAGGACGAGTTAGACTGTTTAACTCTGATGTTTCTGTTCCTGTTTACGTAACGAGTCACAATCCAGTCACTACCTGTTTTCTTCCGTTTCATCAGAGTTGCTCTCTTTTAAGAACGGTTCCTGGATTAAAACCAGTATCACTGCCAACGTCACTAAATCCCAGAATCTTTCTTTTGTTTTTAAAGGTCAAAACTAAATTAAACAGACAGGAAGCGATGAAAACATAAAGTGATGCTTATAGTCTCAATCCCAAACCGGACCCTGAGCTCCAATCCTCCAATGCAGACGGCTTTCACAGTTGAGTGTGACTTTATTGGGAGGGAAACTGATAATTAAGGGTTAGTGCTTAGAGGGCGGTTTGGAATTTGGCCTTAAACCCTCAGAGATGGTTCTCATAAGTGGTTCCATTAGATCCCAGTTTAAAATTGACCTGACCCAGGTACAGGTGTGAGCCTGGAACAGCCGAGGACGGATCCTATCCTATCCCATCCGTAAAGGACAAGAAACAGACCTGAGGATAAAAGTAGAGACCTAGGATCGGATTTGGAGGGAATTATATTTACAGTTTGTTCTTCGACCCGACTTTTAAGATGAAATTCTTTGACGTTTGATCATATTTTGGTTCATCTTCTGTATTTATTAAAGGTTTTTCCAAACTTTTAGTTTGTTTTGGACTTTGTTGATAAAGAACACACTGGAAAAACGATCTAGAAATACCGTAAGTATAAAATTCTTAAGTATATTTACCCTTAATTTGAGCAGGTAAATGGGATAATTTGCCAATGGAATGAGTATTTTTATTCTTAAAATAAGAATTAGTTAATATGCACTTCAAATAAGACAATGCAATTGTTTTTTCTTATTTTAAGTGTAGATTGTCTTTTTCCATTGGCAAAATGTATATTTTACCTCCTCAATCCAAAAAGAAATTAACTTATTCTAAGAAAAAATGACTTCTCTAGATTTAGATTTTTTCCAGTGCATCCAGCTCTGCTCTCAGAACCTCAGACTTCATATTAAATCTGGACCTGATTGATGTTCTGTGATGTTTGCAGTTGAAACTTGCTTTTTTAGGAACATATATGTGAACCAATGCCGAGTCCCTCATGGAACTTTTCCTTTAAAAAAAAAACAAAGCTTAAGGAATATATTTTTCAGTTACCGCTATAATTTATTCCACAAATATTTGAAGGTCAAACAAACCAGTATGGGGAACATTTAGTAAACACACTGCTGTAAAATAATGCACGCATTTATGCTTTGGTTTATTTAGAATTTTTCTCTACAGCACATTCCACCTTCCATCGTTCCCTCTCCATACAAATAAAGCCGGTCTGGAAAAGCATGGTATTAAAGAATCCACTGCTAACATCTGTTTACAGGCAAAAAAAAAAAATGTTTATTTGCACTGCAAATTTCAAAGAAGAGTTGAAATGAACATCTCATCCTTTTCATCTTCAATCCTTATTGGTGAAAAGTCAGACTGTATCCTGCATGTTCCTCAGCGAGGCCTTTAGAATGTGGTTTTCCTACTTTGATCCAAAAAAAATTAAAAGCACTGATTGTTCCTGGAAACATGATACGGAAGGCGGCATATTTTGCTCTGCTGGACCTTTATTCAGGAACTCTGGTATCTCAGAGGAGGAACTTTGCTTTGCTCATGCCAGCCCATATCATGATACATCCTGGGATCAATTAACATTGGTTGATGGCTGCTTGCTTCTTTTGTCTTGTTTCAGTAATAAACTTATGGGTGAGGTTTACACTCCCACAGTGTGATGGTTCATCTCAGCCAACATAAGCTGACTTCACCTTTATGACTGACAGACTTTTTAATTTAGTTAGTCATTATTTGATTCCTAGGGTACAATGAAGGCCAACATACATAATAAAAAGAGTAAATGTATCATTAAATACATAGAAATCATAATTATCTAATGGTTCACATATTATACTATAAAAACTATAAAATGATCTATAAAATGTCTCTATATATACAGTATATTCATGTCAAGGATTTAAAAACAAATTAACTGACATTTAGTGACCTGTTGACACTTTCAAACGTCAAAGATTTATTAGAACTACTTCAGTATATTAGCCTTTCCAGAGTTGATATCTAAGGGAGGGCCCATTTTGGGTCTATTTCTTTTGATTATAGATTTCATGACCATTTCGGTCAGAGTGAAATAACTTTTTCTATATCAGAACTGGCTGCAACATTTTTGATCAGCTGCTGGCTTTTAACTTCTGGACTTCCTGATAGCAAAGAATTGTAACTCTGTAGCAAATAGCTGAGAAAATAAATCCCTGCTCCATGTAGTTGATGATGATGATGGTGAGTTCTTGATGCAGAGCTGTCTGAGATATCAAAGACCACAAGTGTCCAGTTTAGGCTGGACACTTGGACACCCCCCCCCCCCCCTTTTTTTTTTTTTTTTTTTACAATATTGTCCTCTGCAGAGAGAGACATATTTTTAACTTCGACTTAAAATCCTTTAACAAACATTCTCCAGACAAAGGAATAAAAAAAAAAAACAGTCAAAGTTTAAATGCTTTAAAGGATCTTGAGAAACAAAAACCCTTAAGGTATTTATAGACACGGTTTTGCAGGATGTTCTACTGATTTAATGAATGAATTATTTCTGTAGAGAATAATGTTTTTTTTTGTTTTTTTTTAAATAAACTTTATTATTTACCATACACAACAATACAAAACTGCATTGTGAAGATATCACAAAACAACAAAAACATATGCCAGGGGGGACATTAACAGAGAACAATAAAAGTATAATAAGAAATGATAAAATACTCTTGTTTGAAGAAAAACAGTACCAAATGTGACATAAATACCAGATGCCACAGTGAATCAACACAATAAATTATCTAAAATTCCAATTTGATAGCAAGCCGAAAAAGTTTTTTTTTCTATTTTATTTGTAGGCGGTCGAGTTGTAAATGTTGAAATTCAATCAGAAAAACTGAAAAGTCCCTTTTTTTCTCAACAGAATAATGTTCTGAAACAAATAGTGCTACGTCATGACGTCATTCGCGTGTGCGTCACCGCGCCCTCCGTCCTCCTCAGGGAACGCGCACATTCCTATTGTCCAAGATGGCGGCCTTATTGCAGCTACTGTGATGCTGAAATGTTTAGCATCATTTTTAACCTTTTTCATCGTAAATGTGCCAAAAATCAGCGGCCGTCCTGGAAGCGCGTCTCTCCGTGAAGCCGTCCGCTGCCGCCTTGTCTCCACGAACCCTCCCGGAACCAGCTCCAAGCGCCGAATTCCCGCTGCAGGCACGGAAAAGTTTGGGCTCCATCCTCCGGTGAAAGATGAAAAGGCAGGCCGGGAGAGAGAGCAGTCCGTCCCGGGCTGTCGCTAAGCGGATACGGGAGAGAGAGCGGGAGAGCGTCCGTAGAGATGAGCTGCCGCCGCCGCCTCTGGCTCTTCTGCTGGCGGAGAGTCGGAGCTACCACCGCCGCAGCCGCAGCAGGGAGCGAGAGAAGCCGCGGGTCAGAGAGGAGCGGGCGGCCGCTCTGGAGCTCCACCACCGACACGAGCTCAGCCTTCTCGGCCGCCCGCCGCTTCGCACCACCGACCCGCCCGCCACCAGACCCGGGACTTTAGAGTACAAGACGCTGCTCATCAGTAACCTTGGCTCTCAGGTGTCGGACGAGGACGTGGAGGACGCGCTGTTCCACGAATTCAAAAAGTTCGGGGACGTCAGCGTGAAGCTGTCGCACACCCCGGAGCTCGGCCGGATCGCCTACGTTAATTTTCGCCACCCGGAGGACGCCAAGGAGGCCCGGCACGCCAAGTCCTCCAGGCTGGTTCTGGGTGAGCGGCAGCTGAAAATAGAGCCCATGTACGTGAGGAGGCGCAGTGTCACTCCGCCGGATGCGGGATATCTGCCGCTGCACGCGCCCTACCCCTATAGGCAGCGCTCCCTGTCCCCGCCCGGGCCGGCGGTGAGCAGCCTCCGGGAGCTGAGGGCCCGACAGTACGCCTTGGAGAGCCTGGCTCTGAGCAGGGACCGGGACCGGCTGTTGGATTATTATGGCATGCTGGATGAGAGGGGGCGGCCCTACGGCTTCCCGCCCATGCCGGTGGTGGAGGATTTAAAGCCCGAGGACGACCAGAGGGCCACCAGCAACCTCTTCATTGGGAACCTAGACGGGAACGTGACAGAGGTTGAGCTCAGGAGGGGGTTTGATAAGTATGGCATCATTGAGGACGTGGTGATTAAACGTCCAGCCCGTGGACAGGGTGGGGCATACGCCTTTGTGAAGTTTCAGAACCTGGACATGGCCCACCGGGCCAAGGTGGCGATGCAAGGCCGGCTGATCGGTGGGAACCCCATAAAGATCGGCTACGGCAAGGCGAACCCCACCACCAGGCTCTGGGTGGGCGGCCTGGGGCCCGGGAACTCTCTCGCCGCCCTGGCCCGGGAGTTTGACCGCTTTGGTAGCATCAGGAACATCGACTATGTGAAAGGAGACAACTTTGCTTACATCCAGTATGAAAGCTTAGATGCTGCTCAGGCTGCCTGTACCCAGATGAGGGGCTTTCCTTTGGGGGGCCCGGAGCACCGTCTCAGGGTGGACTTTGCTAAAGTTGAGGAGAGCCCCTCCCGCCCGTTTCCTCCCGGTTACCAGCCTCCCGTTGCTCTCTCCTCTCACTTTGACCTTCTAGGGGAGGCTTACAGTCGCCATCGCAGCCTGGAGCGAGAGCTCAGGGTGGGCAGGGAGCGCTCTTCCCCCTCCCACAGCCTCCTCTCCCTTAGGGAGAGAGAGAGGGGCCTGCTGGAGAGAGACTTTCCCAGCAGCCCCACGCGAAGCCTGGAGAGGAGGCCCGGGGGGGTCGAGGCGTTCGGGAGGAGTGGGCGAACGGCGAGGAGCCGCAGCAGGAGCAGGGAGCGCTGGCTGAAGGAGCGGGAGGAGAGGAGGAGGAAGAGCAGGAGTCTGTCTGCGGAGAGGCCGGCGGAGGAGAAGGAGAGGGGGAGAGCCAGGGTGCGTGGTCCAGGGGGGGTTCTCTCCCCCGATGCAAGCCCCGACCGAGCCCGGGTCCGAGCCCCTGACTCGACCACAGAGCCCAGAGACCACTCCCCCGACAGCGGCGCAGGACGACACTCTGCCACCAACGAAGACGAGCCGTCAGCCAGCCGCCACCACAGCAAGCGATCTTCCAGCGACCACCTGAACAACCACCACCACCGAACCAGCGAGGTGGTCGCTGCCGGCTCCCCCGCCGCCCAAACGGACACGCCCACCTCTCCCAGCACGCTGTCAGAGTTTGCTCAGAGCACGCTCTCCAGGCTGTGGCGTGGATTCTTCGCCCTGAAGAACAGCAGCTTCCCCACGGACCTGTTCCTGCTGGAGGGCGGCGTGGCGTACTTCCACACCGTGATGAAGGACAGCCTGAAGCTGCAGGTTCAGAACCAGCCCAGCCAGCTGAAGATCGCCCAGCGCCTGCGCATGGACCAGGCGCGGCTCGACGAGGTGATGCGCCGCATCAAGCTCGGCCGCCCCGACGGCTTCGCCATCCTTCTGGCCCTGCAGGGGCCTGTGGACCGCCAGCCCCCGGGGCTGGAGCCGGGGCTGCAGGTCCGTCTGCTCCGCCACCTGGTGACCTACCTGCGCAACAAAGAGGCCGCCGGCGTTGTGAGTCTGCCTGCCGCAAAGGAAAGCGGTCCGGGCGCCATGCTGTACGCCTTCCCTCCAGGGGAGTTCTCACAGCAGCCAAGAAAGGACTATGGATTGAATCTGGATAGGATGGCGTATGGTAATCATCGATGATGAACTTTTCGCTGAATTGGGAGCAGTGATGGTTGGTCCAGGATGAAAGAGTTCCAGTCAGGTGTGACACAGTGGGCAACAGTCATACATCCTCGGTTTGGGTGGAACTCCAGGACATGGGCTGCAAGATGAGCATGATTTTCTGGTGAATCGACACTAAGCAAGTATTTCATGTATCGCATTACTATCTGTTTGTATCCTGGATCCCAGTAAAACGGACAGTTTCCTCGAACGGATCGTGATCTTTTGGCATTTTTTGTGTTTTGAATTGTCTGTTTTCCAGCCTGCCTCTGTGTGTCCTGGTGTTTTTTAGCATTCCAGGCCCATCCTCCCCCCCCCCGTGCATGCACCAGGAGATCAACCCCCAGCCTGTCTGTTAAAATGAAAACTTCTTTCAGGATTCCTGTTGAACGATCAGTTCGAGTCGTGCTTGTTTGGATTGTTCTTATTGTGCACATTTATACCCTCGGTTTTATCCCACGTGTTCTGGTTTTTCTTCCACGTTGTCATGAAGCAGGTCAGTGAACTGAACCACAAATCGAACCGTTTGTACAGACTAAGGGATGGGAAAACATTTGGACCCCAAATCTTCCAGTGAATTTATTCAAATGGTTAAATTCATTTGACGAAACCAGTCAGAAATAAGCCGGTATTATAAAATAAGGATGAATGAGTAAATAATGAGATGTATTTTAAAAAGAGGAATATCTGAAGTGTTTTCTGTGTCATCTGAAAATTGACCATGTTGTTTCTGACCTGAAATAAAACCAGAGTTTTTGTTGCTGCAGCCTCAATATTTCTGCTTAAAGTTAAATCATCTCAGCCTGGATGAGACAATGGACAGAAATTAGGAATAGGAAACAAACTACAGCAAGTTTACAACATAGAAGCAATAAAGGCTTCTATTCAAAACTGTTTAGTTATGAGCTTAAAAAGCAATATTTACAAAAGCAGCATATTATAAAACATTAAAGTATATTCAGTATTTTAATTGAATTATTTAAAGTTTGTGAGGATTACTTGGTAAGGCAAACATGAATTAGTTAGTTTCAAATTAAAAAGGTTCTTTAATGTCAGGAAATGATTTTCATATCCGTTTACATTTTTGATAGGATATATGTATCATCAGCAAATCTTGATGTCTGAGAATTTTGTATTAAATCATCAAAGGGAGTCTAAGATAAACAAAGTAGCTTTTTTCTGTAGTCATTAAAAGGATAATGTTTTAATCTTAATATGAAATATAATTTTAGTCAAACTTAATTTACATAAAATCAATCTGATCTGAGTTTTAAAAAAACATTCATTGCATCACAGCAGCAAACGGTTAATAGTTTAAGCAACTGCTTTAACATTTGAAAAAAAATCAACAGATTTCTATGCTGAAATAAAGCAGATGGAATGGATCCTAAAAACAGATTTTTTCACAGAAGAACATGCAGTATAACGACAAAAGTATTTGCTCATCTATTCAAATTTATGGAATCAGATGTTCCGATTACTTCCATCCCAGATGCGTATAAAATCAAGCACCTAGGCATGCAGACTGTTGTTAAAAACATTTGTGAAAGAATGGGTCGCTCTCAGGAGCTCAATGAATCCCAGCATGGAACTGAGATGAAGCACGCCGCCACTGGACTCCAGAGCAGTGGGGACGCATTCTCTGGAGTGATGAATCACATTTCTCATCTGAAATCTGATGGACCAGCCTGTCTCCTTGAACCCCAGTCGGCCTCAGCAGATGGCGCTCACACTGAAGCCTGGTTCTGCTGGAGGGTTTCAACTTCCTGTTAAAAGAGTTTTTTCCTCTCCACTTTCGCAGTCGCTATAAGCATGATTAGTGTGAGGGTCAATTATGGCTATCTATACTATAAAATTAATTTCTTTAAAACTTGACATGAGTAAAAGCTGAAGTTAATTCCTTCACAAAGTGTAAACAGTAGGATTTATACTTCTACTTGAGTAATAAACATGAATACTTTTGACACCTCTGTTGAAAACATCGGAAATAAAGACTATTATTAAAATTTATAAGAAAATGAAGCAGTAATTTAGCCTTTTTAAGAAATCTGCTCTCAATACTTCTGAAAATTAAAGGCCTATATCCAAACTCTCAAAAATCTTAAAAATGTGGTTTAAAAACAACTAGAGAAATTTTTAGAAGAAAATAGTGTTTGAGGTTTTTCTAACTAGTTTTCAATCTTTACGCTGAAACTGCTGCTTTTAGAGTTTTTAAACAACCTGAGTTTGAGCTAAAAATTGAACCGCATGTTTTTTCTCCACAGACATGATTTATACCAGACCCAGATGGTTCATTGCAGTCCTGCCCTCTACTGGTCAAATGAAGCATCAAGTTTGACAATTAAAAGACACAATCAGTGATCTTTAATAGTTTAATAATCAAAATACTCGAAACACAAATACTTCTTCTCAGGCTAAAGAAGATTATTAGCACATCCATCTCCACAAAAAGTCATGTTTGATATAAACAGAATAAGTTAAAGGATCAGAAAATGTTTGACAAAAGTAAATATGAAGCATCAAAGGTCATGAATGAAAAACATTTTACATTAAAGTCAATATGCAAAAAGGTCTCATCTGCTGAAATTAAACACGCTGAGTCGTTTTATACTAAGATGAAAACCTCTCAGTTTTTCTGGATGTTTGGATCTCAGTTTGTTTCCATAAAACAACCAGATGATCAGTCAGATCAGATCAGATCATCTCCAGTTTCCTGTTTCAAACACCGAGTTTCAATCAGATCAATAAGGTTTCATTTGGACTTTGTGTTCTTC
>JAGKQL010000041.1:39698440-39732946 GCA_018398635.1 Cyprinodon brontotheroides | reverse complement strand
GCTTTGCATTTTGCCATTTTTACAAAGAAGGTAAGTCTGCGGTCTGCATGCATATAAAATGTTTACCTAATTTCCCGGCATGAGACCTAATCCGCGCATATGATTTGCGGTCACTTACGTCTCTTACGTCTTACGTCTCATAAAAACACCCAATCTGTCAAATTAATTTATTAATTTTAAAATATTATTATTTGTTTTTAATAACCCCTGATGGATTTAAGTGTGTTTAAGATATAAAAAAAGAAGAAAAGAAACATGAAACGAGGAAAGAGCCACAGTATATAGAAAATATGGTAACAGGCAAAGAGCCGCATTATTATTGGTCGAGAGCCGCATGCGGCTCGAGAGCCGCGTGTTCGCCACCCCTGCTATAAACCATTCAGGAACTCTATTTTTTCGACCGGTCAATTTGTCACCAGATTCTATTTGTAAATCCGTTAGCTTAGCTCCAAAGACCTCTCGGCGTAAGAGGACGGCGTCACCTTAAGTCAACTCTGTGCCGTCTAGAGACCCCTGAGTCAGCTCTGTGCTGTCCAGAGACCCCTGAGTCTGCTCTGTGCCGTCCAGAGACCCCTGAGCCTGCCCTGTGCCGTCCAGAGACCACTGAGCTGAAACTTAAGAGGGCTTCTGAATGTGGAGTTGGTGAAGATATGCCTCCAACAGCCCCTCAGCAGAGGTCACAAACCGCCAAGAGTCCTCTACAGACGCTTCAAGTCACCTCAGAGATTGAACATGTGCCTCCTTGGGTGGTCTCCCCTGTTCCTGAGATGGAACCACAGTGGGTGGTTTCTCCTGTTCCTGAGGTGGAACCACAGTCGATTAGTTTCTCCAGTTCCTGAGTTGGAGCCACAGTCGGTTGGTCTCCCCTGTTCCAGACCGTGGAGCCGCCTTGGTCGGGCTCCTCAGTTCCTGTCCAGGAGCCGCGGGTGGCGGTCTCCTGTGGTCCACACCTCCTGGGGCCGCTTGGTCGGTGGTCCCTCCCTGTTCCTGGTCGGGGCCGCCAATCAGGCGGGGCTCTCCTGTTCCTGATCAGGCAGCATTGATGGAGCTCCCCTGTTCCTGACCCGGGAGCACTGTCCCGGCGGGGCTCCCCTGTTCCTGTTTCCGGGAGCGCCAATCGGCAGGCTCCCCTGTTCCCTGACCGGGGAGCGTGTCGGCGAGGTCCCCTGTTCCCTAACCCGGCGGGGAGCCGCTGTCGGCCCGAGCTCCCCTGTTCCTGCTCAGAGCGCTGTCAGCGGGCTCCCCTGCTCCAGAACCGCAATGTCGGCCCGGGCTCCCCTGCTCAAACCCTGTCCGGCCCGGCTCTCCAGTTCCTGACCGGAGCCTTGTCAGCCGGGCTGCCCTGCTCCAGGCCTTAATCGGCCGGGCTCCCGGTTCTGAACCCTGTTCCAGAAGCCCTGTTCCAGAGCACGCGCAGTCAGCGGTTTCCTTCAGAAACCTCCTCAGCGCGCGGTCGGCCCGGTCTCTTCCAGGAAACCTCCCTCCAGAGCCGCCGGTCGGCGGTCTCTTCCAGGAAACCTCCTCAGAGCATGATGGGCGGTCTCCTCAGAAACTCCTCAGAGCGCGGTCGGCGGTCTCCTCAAAGCCTCCTCCAGAGCGCGGTCGGTCACTACTGAGCATGTTCCTGAGCTGCCGAGGGAGGGGGCGGGGTACCCGATGGGGGTACCTGCTAAGCGCTTGGGCATCATCCTCCTGAGAAGCTGCTTGGCCCTCAGGTCGGTCCAGTGGCAGACCACAGAGGTGTCCAGCTTCGGGCTCCGGCGCGCAGCCTTGAGGGTGTAAAAACCGGCACTTTACGAAGTCCCGTGGCAGACCCGGAGAAACGTCATCTTCACCGCCGACCCCATTATGGCGGGCCACCTCCCAGAGCGTCAGCTTACCGCCTCCGGCCTTGACAGACCCCCAGGAAATTAGCCGGCTTCACCTCTCCGATCCGCGGTGATGCGACCACCACAAGACTCTACTCCGTCGCCGGATCCCTGGAGGCCGGCCTCCAGAACCCTAAAGCCAATACTCCGGTAACAGCGGTGGTCACTACAAAGGCGGCTGCCGTCACCAGCCCTGTGGAGGGGCCTCCACTGAGCATCCGCCTACGCCTCCATCTACCAGCGGTGATTGACCTCCTAATGAGCAAGCACTGGCGCAGCGGCCCCACGGCAGGCCACCTGAGACTGTGTCCTGCTGCGATACCTGTTGCGGCCACCTGGGAACTGTGTCCTGCACAAGCGGCCCGGCAGGCCACCTGAAGACTGTGTCCTGCAGCCCGGTCCCTTGGCGGCCATCTGAGACTCTGCCCCGCTGCCGGTCCCCACGGCAGGCCACACGAACTCTGTCCCGCTGCGGTCCCTCGGCCGGCCACCAGAGACGTTGCCCAAACAATTTTCTGGGTTTTCTTTTGTTTTAAGTCCACCATAAGTGGATAGTTTTTTGTTCTGGACTCTGGTTTTGTTTTCTGCCCTCCTGGCCTGTTTCCCCCTTAAGCCCACCCTGGGTGGGTTGTTTTTGGACCTTTTTCTGTTGGTTTCTGGCCCTCCTCGCCCTAGTGCCCCTCCCGCCTCGCCTCTGGGTGGGTTGTTTTTTGTTTTCTGGACTCTGTGTTTTTGCTCCTTTGGCCCTCCTTGCCTTAGTGCCCCCCTCCAGCCACCCTGGGTGGGTTGTTTTGTTTATTTTTTGTTGGAGCTTTTTCTGAGTCTGGAATCCCGCCCTTGAGGGGACTGTACTGTTAGGGATCCTCAGGCTTGCCCTCCAGAGGGCGCCGAGGATCCTCTTTCTGCTCTGTGTTTTTTCCCTTAGGGTTGGAGTTACTGTGGGGATCTGGAGACTACCCTCTGTCTCAGAGCAGAGGGTCTTCTGAGCTGGAACCTTCCTGCACACTTGTTGCTCAACCCCCCCCTTCAGAAGAGCTCTCCTTTATAAGCTCCTGCCTGACCTTGCTTCCATGCCGCAGTGTTGATCTTAGTTGGTTAGCTTCCTGAGCCTCTGTTACTGAAGAATCTTTATTATCTCTAGTGTGAGATCAGATTCTAACTCTTCCTTGTCTCTGCCTCACAGGAATCCTGTCTTCTTCATGAAAGCTCTGGATGAGCTTAACCTCCTGTCTCCTCGTGAAGCTCTGGATGAGCTTAACCTCCTGTCTCTTCGTGAAGCTCTCCGAAGAGCTGTCTCTGGCCTGCAGCTCTGGGAGAGTTGCATCACAGGAAACCAGTTTCAAGCCTGAAGCTCTAGGAGAGCTAACCTGCTAATCTGCCCTGGTGAGCCAACCCCGAAGATTCCTACGTGGTTGAAACCTGAAGACTTCTATGTGGAGTTTCCCTAGAGGTTCCTATGTGGATTTTCCCCTGTTGTTCCCTAACCCGAAGATTCCTACGTGGTTGAAACCTGAAGACTTCAAAGTGGAGTTTCCCTGGAGGTTCCTACGTGGAATCAGTTTCTAGAGTCCTTCGTGTTTTCCCCTTGTTGTTCTCTGCAGTGAGCTGGAAGCTCAAATCTAGGACTGCCACGCTAAGCCTGAAGCTAGAAGCTTAGCCTCTCTTGAACTCTGCTAACCTACAGTTTCCAGTCCCAGTACAATCTCCAGTGTACCTGCTCCCCAGTCTGAACCAGTTCCAGTGTCTTATCCATGTTTGTGCTTAAATAAACTCTTTTGGACTTTTTCCCAGTTTCCCCGTGTGTGTTCTGCATTTTGGGCTTTACTCCCAGAACCCATCATGACACCAATAAGGACATCTTTATCTATATTTCACCCTTGTTTAGAGTAGAGAGGAAAATGCTATTTATCACCCCTGCTTCAACTTCCTACATTCCATCAGATACTGAAACAAGGCTTTTAAACAATCACCCCTATTTAGGCAGATAAAAGGCACACTCAAAACATTTTATCTCACAAATAGGGCAATAAAAAGACATGCTCTCACAGTACATCAAATAAAATACATTTTAATGAGAATACAAAAGAGAAGTAAAACTGTATCTATTATCAATCCTAAATTTGATCCTCTTCACTTGATTGTGCTCTGGTGAGTTTGTTTACTCCCACCTGTACAGTTTCATTGGCAGGTTTATGAACTGAGAAGCAGGAGTAACAACACAGGAGGGATCAGATCTAAAACTAGATCAGTTCAGAGTGAAGGCAGACTCAGCTTCAAGCTAAATGGAAAGTGGTATAGCCTTTAAATATACAAAAGAGATTTTTTTTTTGTCATTTAT
The DNA here is from genome assembly GCA_018398635.1 of Cyprinodon brontotheroides. NCBI lineage: Eukaryota > Metazoa > Chordata > Actinopteri > Cyprinodontiformes > Cyprinodontidae > Cyprinodon > Cyprinodon brontotheroides. The sequence continues at coordinate 39,728,740 of JAGKQL010000041.1, read as the reverse complement.
ATTGAAATTATATGCAATTCTATGTTGTCAAATTTGCTTGAAAGTAGATATTCAATAGCAGAAAGTTATTTTAAGGCAATACAAGTTTATTTATATATAACAATTCAGTACAGAGGGAATCTAAAGTCTGAAGGTTCAGGCCTGAGTCCATCATGACACATTACATCTAGCCAATGCTCTGATGGGTTCATAGTCAGACGGTGACATTGTGATGTAAAGGTGTTTGTCGTCTGCATTATTGTTTGCTATAATCTGAGCCAAGGGGAGCATGTAGATGTTGAATAGTTGGTGCCCCATAAAAGAGCCTGAGGAACTCTAAAAGTGTCTAATTTATGGTTACCTACTGACACACAAAAGTGTCGTTCAGGTAGGATTCAAACCAGTCCAAGGCTGTACCAGAAAGGCCGACCCAGTTTTCCGGATGCTCTTATTAAAATCTTCAACCTTCATTAAATGTTTTCATAACATCTGTGATTATATGTTGACTTGTAACTAGTTGAATGACACCCCTGTTATAACCCAGGGTGGTTTGTATCACTTTCACCAACACTAAGCAACTTTGAGGCGGGTGGCAGTAACCCTGGGTAAAGTTTTGAATTGTAATGCCCATGATAACACACTTTCTTATAACATCTCTTTTATTTATCTAATGATTTGGAAAGATAGTTTCAAAGTAAACAGAAGAACGAAAAATGTCTGTTTTCCTTTCCACTTTGGTATGGGCTTCCTTATCCAGCTCCTGCCAGTACTTTTCTATGCTGTCATAGGGATCAGTGCCAAGCGTCTACAGAGGATCAAATGGAGGTCTCAGTGAATAATTTTCTCCCTTATTTTTTGCAACTGTCATGATTTGCCTTGAGTGTTTTGAACTAGAATTAAAAGCCTCAGATTACTATTCCTATTTTTGCATATAATGTTTGGGGTTTTTTTGCATGAGAAAAAAAATATTGTAATAAGAATCTTCTGGTTTGGATTTTCCTGTTTCATGATCAGCAGAAGAGATTATTACAGAAAAGCTTTTTTTTCTGGTCTGAATTTTGTTTTATTTTGTTCAGAAGGGAGTTATTGGCATGTTTGGTCCAAGTTTTTGGATGATTGGATGAGCGTCGTTAGACCTATTTAAGGGTGGCTTCAGTCACCCTTTCTTTGGCATTAGCCACCCTATAATTATTTTGCGATTTAAAAAAATATATTTTTTTCTGTATTTATTTTTTCCTCATATTTTCCCAAAACAAATGCAGTAAAGCACCGAATAAAAGCCATAAAGAAGACAAGTTAATCTGAACAATCATAGGCGTAACTTCCTTAAGGACTGGTGTGGACATGTCCCCACCAATCTTGACCGGTAGGGGACAGTCCCCACCAATATTTTGTACACGTATTTTGCTTTCGGTGCTGTGTATATCTGATTAAAACCCCATTCATGCCGCTCCTCAGAAAGAAAATAAAAAAGTTCTCCCCGCTGCTCACCGTCCACAAACCCCGACAAAAAACTCAGAAAAAAGAATCTGTTGCCTCTCGCTTTCTCCCCATCACCCCCCTCCAACCTCTCCCCCATAACACCTGTCGCTTCCCTCCAAAAATGCTAACCCATTCAGGGACAGAAGTGGACTCAGACTTGCAGGTGAGAGGGACTTGTGGAAATATCAGACCTAATTTTAGTCAAGAGGCTTAAAGTAGTAAAAGAATAGAGAATAGTGTAAAAAATGGGTTAATACCGCTTATAACTGAACCGTTGGAAAAAAACCCTCAAACCATCTTTTCCCCCTGTTATGTCAGCTACACTAGAGGTCCTCCAACGGGTCGGGTACCAGCGAAAAATACATAAATAAAAAATAAGAGCAGGTCGGGCGCCTATTTTTTAAGTGCTTGGTGAGGGTAGTTGGTGATTTTTTTTATCGCGTGTGTGTTGTTATGGACATCAGAAATGTTATATTAATCAGGCACTGGGTGCGGCGCAGCGTACAATAGCCTATGATGTGTTAACGGGTCGGGTTGCGGGTTAAATATCAACGGGTCGGGTTGTCAGGGTTCGGATTTGAATTGAAGATATCCGCGGGTGACGGGTCGGGTTCGGTAGTCATCCTAACGGGTTCGGGCGGGTGCGGGTTGGTAAAACTCGACCCATGCAGGTCTCTAAGCTACACTACATTCAGTATCGTTGCCATAGAAACAGACAACAGCGCCAATATATCAGAATTATACTAAAACACACGCAAATAATTTCCCACATAAAAACAGGACTTTCAGTCCATTACAGTTTTCCGTTTTTAGAGGGTTGTTTATTTTGCGTTTATTAAGTGATGGCTGTGGTATATTAGCTTTCACTGCTATAAGCTTTCGCAGCAGTGATTGATTAATTTAAACACCTGCTCTACTGATGGTCTATCGGAGTTGGTGTTTAGGTTGAACATAAAGAACACCTTTTATTTGAAGCTTCTTGTAGCTACTGTTTTAATCCCGGCTTTACTTAAAACTTTTTCCTGACTTTGATAGTGTTGCCATTCAGTAGCAAGCACTGCGCCCCTTTTTCTTTTATATGTACACGTACATTTAAGATTTAGCGTGTTATGTTGACAACTCATGAGCAAGCTGCTTTTTGCAATCTAGCAGGAAGGTAAGGATAGGATCTTGCAGGTGTGACGTCACTCTGCAGGGGGTCCAAAGATAAAAGATTTAAACAATTTTGGCATTGGAATTTCAGATTTAAGGGAGTTAGAAAGTTCACTTAGTAAAAGTGCAAATAATAAATCTGATTACCGATTACTTTTAAGCTGGTTGAACATACTGCGACAGACTGGTGACCTGTCCAGGGTGATCCCACCTCTCACCCAGAACGTGGCTAGAGATATGCACCAGCACCTCCTGATCCCACTGAGGGATAAGGTTAAAGAAAATGGATGGTTGAACATAGTCCGCTCTCCCAGATTCTATCAAATCAGTATTGATACCCTCAGGGGCGGATTTAGGAAATTTGGGGCCCTAGGCAAAGACAGGCAGGGGGCCCCCTGAGAAGAAAACCCATAAAACAGACCCATTCTACAGATAGAGAAATGTTAATAGAATAGACATCCATTATTTGTTCTAGGTTTTGTCCCTCTCTTCTTGTCCCTTTTTCCTCTCTATTTATCAGCGTTCTGATGGCATTTTAGCCAAAGGATTTTTATCAAAAACATAATTAATGTGCACAAATAAGGATTAGTTGTATTAACCATACATGGAAACAGAGTTTTATGGGGCCCCCAGAACTTGGGGCCCTAGGCAACTGCCTAGTATTGCCTAATGGTAAATCCCCCCCTGGATACCCTGCTGGTGGATGTTCTTGACAGAAAGACGGAGTTGCTTAATCATATTCTGCTTAAGGTCCCATAAGATCTTGTCCGAGTCCTGGTTTAAAAGTAAATTAATTTTAAAAAGTGACCCAAAATTGACTGTCAATAAATGTTCTACAAAATTGATATATTTATTTGATTTCTTTGATTTGTACTGTCTGTTTAGATTTATGTGATATTTTTTGCACAAAATATATAAGTGAATATTGTAACAGTTATGTTTTCAACTGTAAGCATTAAATTGATAAATGTTATTCGCATTTTTTTGGCTTTATCCTTTCCAACAAAAAAAAAAAGGCGTCGCGCAGGTAGCTCCCTTTCCTTATGAGCCGTCCCCACCAACTTTCAACACAAAGTTACACCCTTGTCTTAGACAACGCCTTAGCAGGTGCACTGAAAAAATTTCGCCATGCGCGCGCATTATCTTCTAGGGGCTGAGCCACCCTTGTCTCTTAAACCTAGAGACGCCCCAAGTTCCCACCTACCCACCTACCCACCCTACCCGCCTCACCTACCTACCCACCTACCTACCCACCTACCTACTACCTACCTACCTACCCATCCACCTACCTACCTACCTACCTACCTACCTACCTACCTACAGTACCTACCTACCTACCTACCTACCTACCTACCTACCTACCCCACCCACCCTAAAAGCTACTTAAGTACAGCAATTAAATATGTATTCTTAGTTAACACCTTTACATTGTAATATTTCTAATGCTTTAGTTATTGGAAAGAAAATCGATTCTGAAATGCTGATAGAGATTTAGCTTTTTCATTAAACTTAAGTAATCAGTAATGCACTGCTAGCGTGCTATTCCTCATTCATGAAAATACAAACTGTGATGGAATCAGTTCTTTTCCTTTATGCAGCTGTTTGCCCCCTAGTGACTGGTTTGTGTATTTTATTTTGATAACCTGAGTTAGACAGGATGTGAGGTCACTGTTCTAGATGTCACTTCCTTCTGAATGCCATGTTTCTAAGAATCTAGCCAAGAGCAGTCACACATGGGCTCATCTGTTGCCATCCATGTCTTTACTTGCTTAAAAGCGGCATCATCTGTAAGTTATATTGTTTCTTCTTATATAAACAACATGTCTGCATTGTTATTTTGTTTTAGGAAGCTGTAGTTTAAATTTAACTGACAAATGTAAAACCTGAGCAGGTTATGGCTGTTAAAGCTAATTTATCATTTGATTTGTGTGATGTTTAGATTATGCATAAATCTAAAAAGTACATTTTTGCACTGATTTTATATTTAGAAGTCATCTGTGTATTGATGCAATATTTTGTTTATTTCTGATTTTGTCAACAGTTTCACACTTTATCCTGATTAAACCATCCAACTCAACATATCAGCCTGTTCCTTGGAGTTTGAAAAGGAGAGTGTTTAGCTGTCTGTATAGCTGAGCCCACGTTCAGGGGAACAACGCTTAGTGAGGACAGAACAGTGAAAAGATGGACCGTCAATAAGCTGTGAAGAAACCTCGGCAGCACCCTTTTCAGTCACCATTCGTAGAGTGAGTAAAGCGGCCTCTGCATCTGCAGCATTTTTTCATGTGAATTAAACACACATCCACCTGCCCGCATTACGCAATGTCAAGCTCAAACCCTGTCAATGCCGACACTCAGCAGCTGGAGGTTAGGTCAGAATGTGGTACCTCAGTCGCATCTTCAAAGTCAAGTTCAAGCAGGTCCTCAGCCAATGCTGCTGCTAAAGCTCGTGCCAAGGCAGAAGCTGCACGCACACGAGCAGCTTATGCAAAACGTCAAATAGATATGGAAGTGGAGAAGGCACGCATTGAGGCCACACTGAATGCATTAAAAGAAGAGTGTGAGGCTGAGGCTGCCTCAGCAGAGGCTCAGGTGTTTGAGGCTGCAGCAGATTTAGAAAGCTGTGATCTTGGGAGTAAAGCCAGTCGTGATCGAGCATCAAAGCAGTCCTTACAGCGCACCAGTGAGTACATCCAAACCCATTTTAATGTAAGTCAGTATCATACTTCAGCTCATAACAATGGAGAAATGGAACATTCTGCTGCTGGACCACAACATAATCGTTTCCCAGATATTGAAGCTCACCATGTCAGTTATGATACGCAACAGTTTGGTCCCCCAGCTTGCTCTGCAGAAGTTCTGAAACAAATTAACCCCACAAAAGATCTTCCTGGCTCTAAGGCCCCTCATGCAGGTCACAATGCTCCTATGACTCATACACGTTGCCATACTGTCTCAGCAAACCAACTTCCAGCCCACTCGAGCCCAGAAGGTCAACGGATGTCCGAGTTGGCTGTATTTCTGGCACGTCGAGATCTCGTTACAGCTGGACTCAAAGTGTTTGATAGCCAGCCTGCTAGTTATCTGTCCTGGAAATCTAGCTTTGTTAATGCTGTGGACGGACTTCAGCTAAAACCCAGTGAAGAACTGGACTTGCTTATTAAGTGGCTTGGTGGGGAGTCACTACACCATGCTAAAAGGATAAGGGCAGTCCACATTAACAACCCATCTGTAGGTTTGGACATGCTTTGGGAGAGACTAGACAAGTGGTACGGATCTCCGGAAGCGATTGAAGCATCTCTCTTCAATAGATTGAACAGCTTCCCAAAGCTTACAAATAGAGATTATCCGAAGCTCCAAGAGCTTGGAGATCTGCTCCTAGAGATTGAAGCTGCAAAGAGAGAGGGCTATTTGCCAGGACTCGCCTTTTTGGACACTGCAAGGGGAATAAACCCTATATTGAAACTGCCCCATAACGTTCAGGAACAGTGGATTACTCAGGGGTCCCACTATAAGAGGGAACACCAAGTTCCCTATCCCCCTTTTTCATTCTTTGTAAATTTTGTGTACAACTATGCAGAGATGAGAAATGATCCTAGCTTTGTTTTTGCTACCTCAAACTTAGCTACATTTAAAGGTGACGGATCACTCTCTAAACCCTGGAAATCCAAGCCTCATATATCAGTTAGTAAAACTGAGGTAGGAAACCCCTCATCCTCTTATTCCACCAAAGCATCCATCATAGATCTGGATAAACAGTGCCCTCTCCATCTGAAACCTCACTCCCTTAGAAAATGTCGAGGTTTTCGGGAGAAATCACTTGCAGAGCGAAGGCGCTTTCTGTTGGATAACTCCATATGTTTTAAATGTTGTGCTTCAACAGCCCACCAAGCTAAAGAGTGTAAGACTGACATCCACTGCTCAGAATGTGACAGTAACCGGCACATCTCAGCACTTCATCCAGGATCAGCACCTTGGATTACAAGTTCCCGTCCATTGACAGAGAAGGGTGGGGAGTCTACTGAATGCATCACCGACCTAGCAACATCTTCATGCACAGCTGTGTGTGGTGAGGGTCTTAAAGGTAAATCGTGTTCAAAAATCTGTCTGGTCAATGTCTATCCAAAGGGTCACCCAGAGCAAAAGGTGAAGACATATGTTATGCTAGATGACCAAAGCAATGTGTCATTAGCCAGATCAGCATTCTTTGACATGTTTCACATCCAGAGTGAAGTTTCCCCCTATACCCTCAAAACATGCTCAGGAATCACAGACACTGCTGGAAGAAGGGCTTCTGGTTTCATGATGGAGTCCGCTGATGGAGACCTTCACCTGTCACTGCCAACTCTTATTGAATGTAACCTCATTCCTAATAATAGAGATGAAATCCCCACTCCAGAGGCTGCACGTAGCCACATGCATCTCAAGCCTATAGCTGAAAAGATTCCCCCTCTTGACCATTCAGCTGAGATACTTTTGTTACTTGGTAGAGATATCATCCGAGTACACAAGGTCCGCAGTCAGCGCAATGGTAAGCACAACGAGCCCTATGCCCAACTTCTGGACTTGGGTTGGGTCATAGTTGGTGACGTCTGCCTCGGAGGGGCTCACCTTCCAACTGTCAACACATTCAAAACCAATGTTCTTGAGAATGGCCGGCCCAGCTATTTCAAGCCTTGTGGGAACAGATTCATTTTCAAAGAGAAGTTTGTAAGCTCACAGCTCACATCTCCTGCCAATCTGTCTTCTACTCATCAAAGCCTAGGTGAACTGGTCTTCAGTCATTCAAAAGATGACGATAAGATGGCACCCTCCATCGAAGATGAAATCTTCCTCCAGATCATGGACATGGAGTTCAGGAAAGATGATTCCAATAGTTGGGTGGCTCCTCTACCGTTTCGCAGTCCAAGGCCGTGCCTCCCTAATAATCGGGGACAAGCCCTCAGTCGACTGATGTCACTCTGTCGTACCTTGAAAAAGAAACCAGAGATGAAACGCCATTTTGTGGACTTCATGGAAGAAATATTCAGAAACGGACATGCAGAGCCAGCTCCTCCACCAGAACCTGATAAAGAGTATTGGTACTTACCTTCATTAGGTGTTTACCATCCACAGAAACCGGGGAAGATAAGGATTGTCTTTGATTCAAGTGCAAAGTTCAAAGGCATTTCACTGAACGATGTACTCCTACAAGGTCCAGACCTCAACAACACCCTCCTTGGGGTTCTCGTACGTTTCAGGACAGAACCTGTTGCTGTAATGTCAGACATTCAGCAGATGTTCCACAGCTTCCTTGTGAGAGAGGATCATCGGGACTACCTCCGATTCTTGTGGTTTCGCAACCACCAACTTGATGATGAGGTGTTGGAGTACCGCATGAAGGTTCATGTGTTTGGTAACTGCCCATCTCCTGCTGTAGCCATTTATGGTCTGAAGAGAACAGCCATGGAGGGTGAAGAGGAGTACGGACCCGAAGTGAGGAACTTTGTCCACCGGCATTTCTATGTCGACGATGGTTTGAAATCTTTCCGCAGTGCAGAAGGTGCCGTCACAGTGCTAAAAGGTGCACAGGACATGTTGGCTCAATCCAATCTCAGACTACATAAAATCGTATCCAACAGTACTGAGGTCATGAGAGCATTTCCAGCTGAAGATCTAGCTAGCAACCTACAAGACCTAGATGTTGGTCAGGACCCCCTCCCATGCAGCGTAGCCTGGGTCTTGGTTGGGATCTTGCTACAGATACCCTGACCTTTCGTGTGGGTGGCACAGAAAAACCCTTTACACGCCGGGGTGTGCTATCTACCATCAATAGCTTATTTGACCTTGTGAGAAAGGGGCTTCTCCACCCCCAGCTCATGTCAGGACTGGCCCTCACCAATAAAGGTTAAAGAAGACGGAAACTAGGCAACTGAAAATATCGTGAAGACGGGTGCGTATTTATTTACAGTGCGGAAGTGAGCATACAAAAAGTATACAGAACCATCCCACTGAATAAACGCAAAAGAAAACCGGTCTCAATCAGGCAATGCACAAAAAGCTATAAAAGCTGTCGCATACTAAGGTCAAAGACTGCAACATACAAACTTCCTTGCACTTACTTTTCCCTTAAACACAGCCTCGCAGCAAGCGTGTGTTCAGCTCACCCTCTCTCACTAGAATGAAAAAGCCCTGCCCTTTTAAAAGGCTTACAATCTCCAACTTACATCTAATTGGCTCAGAAATCTACGTGCATAACAGAGTACAAAGGATCAGACGTTCGACACATAAAGGCCAATGGAGCTACGTTCCTTCTGATGTCAACCCAGCTGACCATGCGACTAGAGCCATTCCAGCTAACAAGCTCGCAACTTCCTCTTGGTTGACTGGACCAGCATTTCTTCTGGAGAAGAAACAGAGTGACTTAGAACAGACAGCTTTTAGCTTGATTGATCCCGAAACAGATGTGGAACTACGTCCAGTCGTAGTGACAAACGCCACAAATGTGTTACCTCAGCTGGGCAGTGAACGCTTTGAGCGTTTTTCAAGTTGGAGATTACTCTGCAGAGCAGTCGCCAGGCTCCGCCACATTGCTCACTCCTTCACAATAGCAGCAAAAGAAGGTCCTTGTCACGGTTGGCATGACTGTAAGCTGCTCTTCAGTCCAGAACAGCTAAATCATGCAAAGATCAGAATCTTGTTTGCTGTTCAAAGGCAGGTCTACTCAGAGGAAATTAACTCCATCCAGAAGGGAGAGCAGGTTCCTAAACAGTCTGTTCTTTGTAAACTATCCCCTTTTATTGATTCTGAGTGCCTTCTGCGCGTCAGAGGACGACTGAAGAATTCACAGCTCACAGCAGAAGAAAGCCAGCCTATTATCCTTCCTGGCAAACATCATGTCACCTCCTTGCTCATCAGACACTACCATGAACAGGTGAGCCACCAAGGACGGAATGTAACAGAAGGAGCTTTAACGAGTGCTGGTTTTTGGAATGCGTTGGAGGATTACGGGCTGTCAGCAGTTTGATCTACAACTGTGTGACATGTCGGAGACTGCGCTGGGATGCAGGAGGAGTAGATGATGGCAGACCTGCCTGCTGACCGAATCAGTACATATCCCCCATTCACCTTGTGTTGGATCTCGCGATGTTTTTGGACCATGGTGTGAAAGTTCTAGGAGGAACACGTGTTTGGCAGGTCAACAGCAAGCGGTGGGCAATCATCTTTGTTTGTGTGAATGAGACGTGCCATTCACATCGAGGTTGTCGAATTCAATGGATTCATCCGAGTTTCATTAATGGCGTCTACGACGAAAAATGTGCAGTTATGATGGCCCGCCAAACAATTCTGGTCTGATTGTGGAACCAATTTCCTGGGAGCCTGCCGTGAACTTGGGATTAACTCAAAAGGCTGGCGACAACAAGAAGTCTGTCCAACTACCTTTCTGACCCCGGTTGTGTGTGGCTATTTAATCCCCCACCTGCTTCGTTGCAAAGGAGAGAAACTGGGAGAGGATAATACGTGTCATTAGGCGGATTCTCGATGCAATGTTCCCCAAGCCATCGGATCTGCACTGTGGTCAGTCTCTAGCATGAGGTCTCTGCCCAACTTTATGGCTAAGGTCACTGCAATTGTCAACTCTAGTGCCCTTACCTCAGTGTCTAGGCAGATCCTGACGAGCTCCTCCACCTGAGTACTGCTATGCTGCTAACCCAAAAGTCTGGGACGCCACCAGTTCCTCCTGGTAACTTTGAAGATGGTGACCTCACCAGGCCTCTGTTGCGACGAGTCCAAAGCTTAGCCAACACATTTTGGGATAGATGGAGGACTGAATATCTCAGTAGTCTCCAGGGTCGACCAAAGTGGAGAACAGAAAGACCTAATCTCATGGATGGAGACCTTGCACTAGTAAAAGTCTGCTCAAAGTTTGGACTCTGCAGCACAGGCTCACAAATCAGAGCCCCTTTCAAATCCTGGAAGGCCTGCTCCTGCACCTCCCCCCACTCCACTTTCGCCGACCCCGACTTGCGAGTCAGGTCAGTGAGGGGTGCAGCCCGGGCGGCAAAGTTCGGAATGAACCTCCGATACCACCCGGCAAGGCCCAGGAAAGAGCGGACGTCCTTCTTGGTCCGTGGTCGCGGGCAGTCTCGGACCGCCTCAACCTTGTCCTTCTGCGGCTTGATCACCCCATTGCCAATGATATGGCCCAGGTAACGAACCTCCTGCTGGGCCAGGGAACATTTCTTAGGGTGGACGGTCAAGCCAGCCTCGCTGATGCGCCGGAACACCTGGGCCAGGTGTTGGAGGTGCTCCCCAGTGGCGCTCCATACCACAACGTCAGTCCAAGGTAGCTGCGGCCGAAGCCCCCATGCCCTCCAGGACATGGTCCATGAGTTCTTGAAGGTCGCCGTGCCCCTGCAGGCCAAAGGGCATGGTTGTGAACTGGTACAGGCTTTGAGGGGTGCGAGTGTAGTGTTTGCCCTCGCCATGTGCACCTGCCAATAACCCCCAAGAGGTCAAGGGTCGATGCAGCGCCCTCCCCTGCCCCCTCAATCCAAGCCCGCCCAGCCTGGGCATTGGGTGGCGTCGAATGTAGACTGAGAGTTCAATTGTCACAAAATCAATACAAAAGCGATGCTGCCATCCTTCTTTGGGACCAGCACCACGGACTGCTCCAACTGCTGCTGGACCGCTCAATGACCCCCAGCTGCTTCGCGACATCAGCTCCTCCCAGAGCGGGTAGCAACCGCTCTGGGATGCGTACATCCTCTGCCGCACTGGATTGAGTGTCTTTAAGCTGGAGTCATGCTCCACTCAAGGACGTGGCGCCCAGGCTGCTGCCGGGAAAACAGGCCAGGCGGGGATGATGGCCTGCAACTCCTCTGCTTGCTGCACTGTCAGGTGGGGAGACATCCGGCCAGTTAGTTGCAGCAGCTGCAGGGAAGAACTGCTCCTCTTGGCCACATCACCCTCCACGTCCTGCACCAGGAGCTGCAGGCTGAGGCGTCCCTCGCCATGCCACTTCTTTAGCAGGTTAATGTGGAAGGCCTGCTTGCCCCTTTCGTCCGTCCGCATCTCCACCTGCGCAGGTCACCGGACCCAGCTGACGTGCGGTGTAGGGACCTTGCCAAAGGGCCAGCAACTTGTTCTCCGTCGTTGGCAACATGCCCGTGTTTAAGTTTCCCTCTGCCTAAGCCCTCTGGTCGCATCCAGCGTGCTTGGGTCTGCTGGGCCTTGGTCATGTTCTCCTCCACCAAGCTGGCCATCCTCCCCATCTTCTCCTGGATCCTCAGGACATAGGAGAGCACGCTGTCTGGCTCCTGGAGTTTTGGGGTCACCCAGGTATCCTTGAGTAGGATCCAGTGGGCCCCCGGACCTGGCGCCCATACAGCAACTCAAATGGGGAGAAACCAGTGGAAGCCTGTGGTACCTCCCCTATAGGCGAAAAGAGGTATGGCAAACCACTGGTCCCAGTCTTTGCGTTCTCTGCTACAAACTTTAACAGCATTGACTTCAGGGTTTGGTTGTATCGTTCCACCAGCCCATCAGTCTGGGGGTGGTAGGGAGGGTCCGTATCCCCTTAATCCCCAGCAAACTATACACTTGTCTAAAGTGTCTTGGATAGGAATCTTGGTGCCTTGGTCTGTCAGTATTTCATGTGGTATGCTTACACGCGTGATATCAGTTGTAACAGTGCTCTTGCAACTGACCCTGCCAAGTATCTTTAGAAGGGGAATGCTTCCCGGTAACGTGGCATAATCACATGACTAAGAAGAACCTGTGTCCCTGGACCTGGTTCTTTCCAGGGTCCCAGCAATGTCCATCCCTATCCTCTGAAATGGAACGCCTATGATGGGAAGGTGGTTTGCAGGGAGAGTGGTCCTGGCCTTCCCCAGGTTTACAGTGAGTTGGCAGGTTGAACATGCCGGTATTTCTGAACATCAGTGTACAGCCCCAGCCAGTGGCGTTGTGCAATCTCTGGGGTCCAACCAAAAATGCCCATGGGGTATATCATGACGAGACCAAGCACTTTCTCTCTCAGGCATTCCGGCATCACCGCCTCGCTCTACACTGCCATCTTCAGGTTTGGTGGTAAAGTAGGCCATCTCTAAAAAATAATATTCACCAGTTAGCCCCCTTAGCCACACCAGTTTGCACACCATCAATTTCTGTCACCTTAGCAAATGCATCCTTCCAAAGAGTCATCATTCTTCTGCAGATCACTAAGATTACGGGAGCATCCACACATCTTCATCAGCAGGTTTAAACAACTTGCTGACAACCTTATCTGCTGTATACTTTGCCTTGCGAAAGTGTACATAAATCACAGTTGCACGTGTCTTGGGTGTTTAAATTTGGTAACAGGGGGTCAATGTCACACTGGCTATAGGGGCAACATCTCACACACTTCTCTCTGTTATTCTTCCTGAGCATCCTCCTCAGCAAACTGCTTAGCCATGGCCCTTTGTTGACCACCATAACAGGCACTGATGACAAATACCAGATCAGGGCAAAAATAAGGACGCCCTGACCCTAGCACTACCGATACCGTAATCCTTGTACAATGCCTGCCTCAGCAAAAGGTTTCTGCCCTGAACCCAGACAAATATCTACCACAGGGTACACATGCTTCGTCTTCCATTCACACAACACACCCTGCTGCTCTACACCCAATACAGCTGACTTATCAATCAGGTGTGGCTGACTAGGGTGTGTGTACAACACCGCTTTTATAAAAAGATTAGCTGATGCAAACTATTGGTACTTCAACAGACCAGGAAGCAGATTTATCATCTCCATCAGAAACCTATGCCGGATGCTGATGGGGATTTTTTAAATATGTCAGAGTTCATTTCTGAATGTTTGCTCCTATGAATTTAATGATAATATCGCGCATGCTCTCGTCGAGCTCCGAGGATAGGTCGAAGCGCAGTAAGACAGGCGGAACAGCTGAGGCTGTAGGCTTTGTTTTTATGCAGGAGGTCTGAAGCGCTGCGGGGCGGGGAGGAGACAGAGGATGTGGGATTTCAGGGTAACAGGAGAAGCGGCGCAAGTGACATTTAGACACTGTCGTCAGACAACATGCGGTAATTTAAATGTTTTAAATCAGGTTGGGTCCGGATTAGCCAGCAGGTGGATCCGGATCCGGACCGCGGCCCGCTAATCCGTGACCTCTGCCTTATAGTGTCCCCACCAACTTTCATTACAAAGTTACACCCTTGATTTTAGTTCTGTTTTGTTACTTGTTATTTTATGATGGTCACATCTAAATTGCTACATGTTTGTGATGGTTATGTCACATAAGCTTTAATTATCTTATGCTATTTTATTATTTCATTGTCTTTATCTTTAAATATAATAAAATAAAATAAAAGGAGCTTAACAATGAAGAGCTGAGAAAAAAAGTAAGTCACTGAATACGTAAAGTAGGTTTACTGCATAAAAGTGTCACAAAATAATGCTCTATTATGAAGTAATAAATACAAAATCTTGATGAAAGATAATAAATAAATACATTAAAGTTATTTTAACATATATTTTATTATTATTTCAGGGGGATTAAACTAGAAAACCCAGAGACACGAGAATTTTCGTCAGGCTCCAGTCCCCCCAACAGTACTTCACAACTCATGAATCCCTTTTCACGTGTAAATAGTGAACCATTCACCCCCCCTTCAGTTTCGGTTTCCAGCTAAAGTCTCTCTATTTAAGACTGTTTTACCTGAGAGCGGGGGGAGATCATATTTGTAATTGAATATAACTAGGTCTACGTCATTAGTGTCGCGAACACCGCAATGATTTCAGCACAGCGATCAGACGATAACTGATCTGTACAATGAAAATAGCTGCATGAGCTTGAACGCTGTAGAAAGCAACAATATTTATACAATAATGACCATTATTTATTTGGGGGGAAACATAACTCAAGTGATCTCTACTCTCTCTCTCCATCGCTGCAGACATGCAGACAGCATCGTGAAACTGTTCACAGATTCAGCTTTTCTGGATTAATAACTCATTTACGGATGATTTATTCTACAAAACAGACACCTCTCCGCAACCACAGCAAGGCAGACAGTGAGCTACAACCAGTTTCCTCAAAACAAGTCTCCTATCGCGCTGGGAGAATTACATTGGGCCTTTTGCAGAGCTCGGCCTACCGCAAATGCTCCGTCTGCAAGTTGCAAATTAATCAGAAAGAAATTTCATTCTGAGCTGAATGACTGCAGCACTGAGGACAGATTATTGGAGTCTTTATTACAGGTTATGTTCTGATCTGAGCAGAGAGAAATAAAACATGTTAATCAGTGACTTTTATAGCAGCTGAAGGTTGAATTCAGGACTTTGGAGTGACAGTTGGAGCTAAACTAAAGCAGAAGGCCGTTTGTGATTGTTGGTTTCTGCAGAGAGACTCCCAGACGATCAGATTCACCTTCAGACCAAACTAGCAGCTTCCTCTGAGTGAGTCCAGCTGCAGGAGAGAAAGTGGAAACCTCCAACACTGCTGCTTCAAGCTGCTCACACTCCACACACTGAAGGTGAGTTGGACCAAGAAAACCACTCAGAGTAACTTTGAGGGAAGTTAGTAGAGGGAGGGAGGGGAGCCATGACTGACTGGACCTTCTGTGTTTTCAGCTTCACTCAGAGACTAAATGGCTTCCAGGTTAGAGGAGGATTTCTGCTGTGCGGTCTGTCAGGACATCTTTAAGGATCCAGTTGTTCTGTCGTGTAGCCACAGCTTCTGTAAGGAGTGTCTGAAGAACTGGTGGAGAGAGAAACCAGTAAAAGAGTGTCCAGTTTGTAAGAGGAGATCTTCAAGGGATGAACCACCATTTAATCTGGCTCTGAAGAACCTGTGTGAGACCTTCTTACAGCAGAGAGGCAGAGAGCTTCAGAGGATCTCTGCAGTCTGCACTCTGAGAAACTCAGACTCTTCTGTCTGGACCATCAGCAGCCAGTGTGTCTCGTCTGCAGAGATTCAGAAAAACACACCGAGCACAGATTCAGACCCATCGATGAAGCTGCTCAGCAACACAAGAAGAAACTTCAGGAAACTCTGGAAGCTTTGAAAAAGAAGCTGGAGCTCACAAAGAAAGTTCAAGAGGAGTTTGATCAGACAGCAGAACACATGAAGGCCCAGGCCCGACACACAGTGAGGCTGATTAAGGAGCAGTTTAAAAAGCTTCATCAGTTTCTAGCAGAGGAAGAGGAGGCCAGGCTGGCTGCACTGAGGGAGGAAGAGGAGCAGAAGAGAGGGATGATGAAGGAGAAGATGGAGGCTCTGAGCAGAGAGATAGCAGCTCTTTCAGACACAGTCAGAGCCACAGAGGAGGAGCTGAGAGCTGAAGACGTCTCGTTCCTGCACAACTACAAGGCTGCAGTGGAAAGAGTCCAGCGCTGCCCCCTGCTGGAGGATCCACAGCTGCCCTCGGGAGCTCTGATAGACCAGGCCAAACATCTGGGCAACCTGGCCTTCAACATCTGGAGCAACATGAAGAACATGGTGTCCTACACTCCTCTCATCCTGGACCCAAACACTGCTGGTTCAAAACTTATCCTGACTGAAGATCTGACCAGTGTGACTAAAGGAAGGGAACAGAAGCTTCCTGATAATCCAGAGAGGTTTGATTTGTCCTGGGCTGTCCGGAGTTCTGAGGGTTTTAACTCAGGGAACCACAGCTGGGATGTTGATGTTGGAGACAGTGAATTATGGAGACTTGGTGTGTTTGAAGAGTCTGTCCAGAGGAAGGGAGCCATAAAGTCTGGATTGTTGGTTATATGGTTCCATGAAGGTAAATACTCAGCATGGTCTCCACCATCTCCTCCCAAACGTCCCTCAGTTCAGAAGAAGCTCCAGAGGATCAGAGTGAATCTGGACTGGGACAGAGGAAAACTGTCCTTCTCTGATCTGGACACTAACACACACATACACACCTTCACACACACCTTCACTGACAAGATGTTTCCATTTTTCAACACTTGGGGTAAAATAAAAATCTTACCCAAGAAGATCTCAGTGAGCGTTCATAATCATCTTTAGTCTGAGAAGAGCTATTTGAAATCATCTTTAGAAATGTTTGGATTTGAAGTATTTTGATGATTAAACTATTAAAGATCACTGATTAAATTTGTATTTTATTTTATCGTATTGCATTGTATTCAAACTCAGGTTGTATAAAAACTCTAAAAGCAGCAGTTTCAGTGTAAAGATTTCAAACTAGTTTGAAAAACCTCAAACACAATTTTCTTCTAAAAATATACCTCTAGCTGTTTTTAAACATTTTTTTCAAGATTTTTGAGAGTTTGGATATAGGCCTTTAATTTTCAGAAGTATTGGGATCAAGAGCAGATTTCTTAAAAAGGCTAAATTGCTGCTTCATTTTCTTATAAATTCTAATAAAAGTCTTTATCTCTGATGTTTTCAACAGAGGTGTCAAAAGTAATCGTGTTTATTACTCTAGTAGAAGTATAAATCATTCTGTTATTCATGTAAAAGATATAAAGTAGCATTTTTAAAACTACTTAAAGTATAAAAGTAATACAGGAAAAAATGTTAAGGACAGAAGCTTTAAACATTATACTGGTTACTGCGCTACCAATTGAAGGAACATTTTTCTACAATTCTGGAAGATAACTTCCTTATACTTTAGTTTCTTAGTTTTATAACTAATGGTGACAGTGTCAAATTTAACTTTACATCATCTTGAAGAATGATTTATTTTGGTTTGTGGCGAACAACAAGTTGGTGCAGCAACGAGTCCACAAAGAAATTAATTGTCTGGATGAAGCAAATTATTTTGATTTATTTTTTTATACCAACAGGCCATAACGAAAATGAGCCTAAATGACACAAAACTAATGAGTATACTTTTAATATTTAAGGAGTAGAAAGTAGAGATACTTGCTAAGAAATGTACGGAGTAGAAGTAAAAAGCTGTATAAAAATAATTACTCCTGTAAAGTATAGATAGCCAATATTTCTACTTTAGTAAGGTAACAAAGTATTTGTACTTTGTTTCTTGATGCCTCTGGCTTTCAACATAGCAGGGGCTTGTCTCAAACATTTCCGTGTCTCTAACTGGGAAAATTCCTATTAAAATATTGCGGGACACTGCTGTCTCTCAGTCTTTTATTTTAGAGGGGATTTTGCCGTTAAATAGTGACACTGCAATTGGTTCTGATGTGCCAGTTCGTGGTTTTGGCATGCAAGACATTGGTGTTCCTCTACACAAGGTCAGGGTCCAGTCTAGGGTTGGGAATTGAAAAGATTTTCACGATTCCGATTCCCTTTTCGATTCTATGAAACGATTCGATTCTTTATCGATTCTTTTTTCGATTCCAATTTGGGGAAAAAGGAGAACAAACAGTTTGATTATCAGCATCAACTTTGTTTACTTAACTATTGCACAATCTTACAAACTCAACAAGATCAAGATGTGTCCACAGGAAATGTGAAACTGGAGTAACATCTGTGTTTAAATGAAAAATGAATACAAGAACAAACTTAATAACCAACAATGTCTAATAACAAATGATGGGATAATAACCTATTTTAAATAACAAAAAATACTAATTATAAAACAGTAGTAGGGAAAATTAACAGTTCTTTTGCAGAAAGATGAGCATATCTGCTTTTTCTGGAAGGATACAGGATCTTTCAGCGCTTATGGTGTCTCCAGCCGTGGAGAACACCCTCTCAGATGGGTGGAGGAAGCCTGCACACAGAGGTAGTTTTCAGCCAGTCCAGATAGCAAGGGCGGCGTATCTTGCTTGTTCCACCACCACAGTGTGGCAGCTATCCCTGCAGGGGAGATGGAGGGCAAGCTTTTATAGAGCTGGATTTCCTGATCTACCCTCTGGGCTAAGGAAAGACGGGTCTTTGATTCACAAAGTGACCGCAGCTCGTTGTCTTCCTCCTCGAATAGTTCTTCCAACTTGCGTAACTTGCGTAACTTGGCGTGACTTGGCGTAATCTTTACGTAAAAAAACGTGACGTAAGTCGCGTGCTCCCCAGAGCCGCGCTCTAGGCTCTGGTGCTGCGGGAATCGAAAAAAGAATCGTCAGCGAGCTGCCAAACGATGCCATGGAATCGGAAAATACGGAACCGGTTCTGAACAGGAACCGGTTTTTGATTCCCATCCCTAGTCCAGTCTGAGCTGTGGTCTGGTGACGCTGTGGTTGGGGTGCGTCCTAGTTTTCCCATAGCGGGCATCTCCATGATCATGGGCAACGACTTGGCTGGAGGTCGAGTGTTGGTTACTCCAGACGTTATACCTGTCCCGGTGTTGTCTGCCTGTCCAGATGAGCTGGCTAGTTCATTCCCAGATGTGTTCACGTCGTGCGTAGTTACACGTGCAGCACTTAAACGTCCACAGGAAGAAAGTAAAGATGAGTTTGACTTGGGTGGAAGTTTTTTGTTTAAAGCTGAGTCCGAACATCTTCCAATAAAGAACCCTGTGGAGGATTGCACGTTGGATATTAATTCACTGTCATTTTCTAGACAGCAGTTGATCGAGCTCCAAAAAACTGATAAAAGTTTAGCACCGTTGTTTAACGGTGCATTAACTGACGAGTCTGACTCTATTTCTACTGGCTATTTTTTTTATGATGGCCTTCTGATGCGTAAATGGACGCCTTTAAATGTTTCTCCTATCGAGGAGTGGAGTGTGGTGAAACAGATTGTTGTTCCAACTCCATATCGTTCGGAAATTTTGCGGTTGGCACATGATAATCCATTAGCAGGGCACCTTGGCATCAGAAAAACTTATGATCGCATTTTGCGTCATTTCTTTTGGCCTGGTTTAAAGGATGATGTCTTGCGCTACTGTAATTCATGTCATTTCTGTCAAATGTCTGGAAAGCCAAATCAGACGATTCCTCCTGCTTCTTTGTATCCCATTCCAGCCATTGCTGAACCATTTGAACGTGTGTTAGTTGACTGTGTGGGTCCATTACCTCGGACAAAGGCGGGGAGCAAGTTCTTGGTAACGGTGTTGTGCACCTCTACTCGTTTTCCAGAGGTTTTTCCGTTGCGTAAAATATCTACGCCTGTGGTGCTGAAAGCATTAACGAAGTTTTTTTTCATTGTTTGGTTTACCACGGGTTGTGCAGACTGACAAAGGGTCTAACTTTATGTCTAAAGTTTTTGGGCAGGTTTTGCGTCAACTTGACATAAAGCACTGTCATTCCAGCGCTTATCACCCAGAAAGTCCGGGTGCACTCGAGCGTTTCCATCAAACTCTGAAAACAATGCTTTGCACCTACTGTTTGGAGTTTGAAAAAGACTGGGATGAAGGTGTATATTTACAATTGTTTGCTATACGGGAGGTGGTTCAGGAGTCTCTGGGGTTTAGCCCGTTGGACTTGGTTTTTGCTCATACTGTTCGTGGTCCGTTAAAACTGTTGAAAGTGGGTGGTTGTGTGAAAAATCTGACCAAAATTTATTGGATTACGTCAGTAATTACAGATTGAAGTTGAGCCGTGCGTGTGAGATAGCTAAAGAAAATCTTAAGACAGTGCAGGCTAAAATGAAGTCTTTGTTTGACAGAAATGCAACTTTGAGAGTTTTTTAACCTGGGGAGAGAGTGTTAGCGTAACTACCGGTTCCTGGTTCTAGCTTGCAAGCGCGCTACAGTGGGCCTTATACGATCACGAGAAAGGTCGGAGATCGAGATTACTTGGTCTCGACTCCTGATCGGAGGCGGACATCACGCCTATATCATGTTAACATGCTGAAGCCGTATATCGAGCGTGTGCCCACTTTGAATAAATCTGTCAGTTGTGTTTTCCATGGACGAGCTGACGCATGCGCCGGGGCAGGTGCAGACCCACCGAAGGAGTTGTCCAGTGTTGATCCTGAGGGTGACGTTTTTTCCCCGGCTGTAACTGAGGGAAGGTTTTCGAATTCGGAGGTGTTGGAAAACTTGCCTCTCTTGTTGTCTCACCTTGCTTTTTCCAAGCAGGCTGATGTCATTCGTTTGCTTCAGTCTTATAGGTCGCTGTTTGCAGACATTCCCACTCAGACTCGTGTGCTCAGCCATGATATTGATGTTGGTGATTCCAAGCCTATTAAACAGCTTCCTTACAGAGTGAACCCAGACAAGGGACGCTGTTTGAAGACAGGTGGAGTACATGGTGAAACATGGCCTTGCTGTTGCCAGCAGTAGTCCGTGGAGTTCGCTGTGCCTCCTGACTATTAAAGCCAATGGAGAGGACCGTTTCTGTACGGACTTCAGGAAGGTAAATGGGGTGACTAAGCCGGATTGTTATCCACTTCCTCGTATGGAGGATTGTGTGGACCATGTGGGGGCTGCACAGTTTGTGACTAAGCTGGATTTGCTGAAGGGATACTGGCAGGTACCCTTGACAGCGCGAGCCCAGGTGATTTCCGCTTTTGTCACACCCGACGATTTCCTCCAGAACACGGTGATGGCTTTTGGGATGCGTAACGCCCCAGCGACGTTTCAACGGCTAATGAATGTGGTTTTGTCAGGTTTATCATTCTGTGAGGCTTATTTGGATGATTTGGTGGTCTGTTCTAGTAAATGGGCTGAGCACGTTGAGCACTTAAAAACTGTTTTTGCGCGTCTGAGTGAGGCTAATTTGACAGTTAATCTTTCTAAATGCCAATTCAGCCAAGCGATAGTAACCTATCTTGTAAAAAGGGTGGGGGGAGGTCAAGTGTGCCCCGTTGAAGCTAAAGTAGAGGCCATTTTGTCTGTTTCAGTACCCACCACTCGTACTGGGCTACGCCGCCATCTGGCAATGGTTGGTTACCACAGGGTTTTTTGTAAGAACTTTTCCTCCGTAGCTGCCCCGTTAACGGACCTGCTTAGCCCTAAAGTGGCTTTTATTTGGTCTGATCAGTGTCAAGCTGCTTTTGAGCAGAATAAACGTTTGCTAGTTGAGGCTCCTGTGTTGTCTGCCCCTCGTTTTGACGTACCATTTAAGGTGGCTGTGGAGGCTTGCGATTCTGGTGTCGGAGGGGTCCTTCTTCAGGATGGTACTGATGGGGTGGAACATCCGGTTTCTTATTTTTCAAAGAAACTTGATAGATATTAGAGATGGTATTCCACCATTTAAAAGGAGGCATTGGTTCTGGCTTTAGAACATTTTGAGGTGTATGTAGGAGGTTCTAGCGGATCTGTGTTTTTTTTTACGGACCATAATCCGTTAATTTTTCTAGATCGCATGCGCAATAAAAACCGCCGTTTGATGAACTAGTCTCTGCGACTCCAATCATTTAACATCTCTATCCAACATGTCCGTGGTAAAGACAGTGTAGTGGCCGACGCACTCTCACGACTCTAGTCCTGTTTTTTTTTTTCCTCTGAATGGGTTAAGGTTTTTTTCCCTTCAATCCCCATTCAGAGTCTTTGGGTGGGGATGGTATGTGCTTCGGGCACATTATTATTTCTTTTTTTTTACTTCTTTTCCTTGTTGTTTTTTTTTACTTTGGTTGAAGGATCCTTTGTTAGAATTTTGGAGTTTGGATTATTTCTTTGACATTTAATTACGGTAATTTGGGGCATTGTGGCCCACCTATAAATAGGCCGGCGTTCAGAATGTGGAAGGCCGCCCCACCCCGCTCTGCTGAGACGCAGTTTTTCCTCTCGCTCCTGAGTTCGACCCTGGTAGTGGGCTGAAACTGAGACTCGAGGCTGCCATGTGGTAATTTTTGTTATTTTTTGTGGTTTGCCGATTTTGGCCTGGTTGGACCGGTGGTCCTGTTTTTGATCTTTTCTTTAATGTAGTTTTTTTTCCTGTTTTCTTTTTTTGCTTAGTCCGGCTTCAGCAGAGGCTTTGATGGCCCTGTATAGGGTTGGCCCTCGGCTGTGCCGTTTTGTTCTTTTTGGCCGGCTCACCAAGTCCACCTTTCTGTTAATACTTTTTGGAAGTTTTTTTTTTCTTTTCTTTTTTTTATGGGACACGGGATTTGAGGGCCAACTTTTTCTTTTCTTTTTCCCTATTAAGAAAGATCAAAAAATAAAAACTGATTGAACCCTCATCTTCTTTTGTCTCATGTCCTTAAATATGGTGTGTCTTGTGTGGACGTAACATAGACTTTATTTGTGATGTTTTCAACAGAGGTGTCAAAAGTATTCATGTTTATTACTCATGTAGTAGTATAAATCATTCTGATATTCATGTAAAAGTTTTAAAGCAGCATTTTTAAAAGTACTTAAAGGATAAAAGTAATACAGGAAAAAATGTTAAGGACTGAAGCTTTAAATATTACACTGGTTACTGCGCTACCAATTAAAGGAACATTTTTCTACAATACTGGAAGACAACTTCCTTATATTTTAGATTCTTAGTTTTATTACTAATGGTAACAGTGTCAAATTAAACTTTACATCATCTTGAAGAATGATTTATTTGGGTTTGTGGCGAACAACAAGTTGGTGCAGCAACGAATCCACAAAGAAATAAATTGTCTGGATGAAGCAAATTAGTTTGATCTTTATTTTTTTTTAAATACCAACAGGCCATAATGAAAAGGACAAACGACACAAAACTAACAAGTCTACTTTTAATATGTAAGGAGTAGAAGGTAGAGATAATTGCTAAGAAATGTAAGGAGTAGAAGTAAAAAGCTGTGTAAAAATAATGACTCCAGTAAAGTACAGATAGCCAATATTTCTACTTTAGTAAGGTAACAAAGTATTTGTACTTTGTTTCTTCACACCTCTGGCTTTCAACATATAAAGGATCTTTACTAGTAGTATTTGGCTAATTGGGGTTTTATTTTAACCACTAACTTCCATTTTCTACTCTAATGCTTTCTCTCCATCATCATCGATTCATTCATTACCTCCTTGCTGGGACGGTACTTGGGCAGGTGGGAAGGGGAGAGGATGCTGACATATGCCTGCTGCACTTATCTGTTAGAAACATGTTTAATCTTTCCAGCAGAAGCGTTTGCTCAACGTTTATGGAGGACCAATCCTGCCGTAATTAAAAATAAATACAGAAATAAATAAATGGTACAAAAATAGATAAGCATACAATTAATTGACCCCCAAAAATACAATAAACAAATAAATGTAGATAGAAATTAAATTATACAGTGGAACATAAATGTATATATCTCTTGTAATTAGCCACTTTCTTTTTTCGCCTTTGTAATTATTACCTTATGTGTTGCCATTAAGGCGATTTATATACAGACTTTTATGATGAAACGTTGAGAAAAAAATAGGACCTTTTATTTTGATACTGTTTCCTGTAGTTTCCTTACCAGTTCCTGCATTGTATTCAGTTACTCCACATTCAGTTTCTATCTGCTGAAAATGGTTCCTACTTAAAGAATTCCTGACTGTGAACGATGCTAGAAGCAAAGTCGTAAGTAAAAGTCATTGTTATGTTAAATAATTGATAGTTTAAGTTAAGTTTATAGTAGTTAAGTGTATAGTAGAAAGAAAATATAATAAATAGGTTAAAAAGATCGTTTTTATTCATGTGTTTACATAGGTTAATTCATCAGACTTTATGTGAAGCTAAACTTAAAATTAAAAATAGTTAAACTTTGTTTTGTTACAGTTTTCACTCTGCTATGTAATGCTGGATTCTTCAAGTAAACAACAGTGGAACGTTAACTACAGAGCAGTCTCCTGGTTATTGCATCAGAGTTTAACTTGTTGGATAGCTTCAGTTAATACACTGCAGTGAGGACAACACAGTGAAAAGACTGAGAAGTTAGCACTGAACATCGAGTCAGGATGGAAAATAGATCTAATAAATCAAGCAAAGTTGGAAGCAGCTGTCATTCTTCTACCTCATCAACCAATGCTTTACTTCGCGCACGAGCAAAGGCAGCAGCTGCCAAAGTGCGTGCCGAATACGCTGAGCAAGAAGCCAAAGCTAGGATAGAAAAAGTTAAAAAAGAGACTGAAATTGAAACACTAGCCATCTGCCGTGAAGCAGCAGAAGCTGAAGCCGTAGCAGCTGTCTGGGAGTCAACAGTTACAGGGAGCAACAATTATATTGTGCTGGATGAAACAAATCTGATAGACCAAAGCAAACATGAACGAACAAGTGAATACATTCAAACTCACTTCCAGTCCACTAACCCTGTCCAACAAACAGTCCTGAAGGCTAGTCCACCCCCAATGCAGCCAATTGCCACTCTCAGTTACAGCCCGAACAACCCCTTTGTTTCACACCGTCAGCCGCAGGTGTTTTCACATGACAGCAGAAACTATGTGGAATTTACAGACTATGACTTGGACTATGCACCACCAGCAGCCAAACAGTCAGTCAGGCAGAATTCATTTTTCAGAGAAAGGCCCAGGGTCATTTCCAAGAGTCTCACCTCACAGATCAGTGAATTGAATATCGGGGCTCCATCATTCCACCCCCAGCAGACCAATACTCAAAGTATGCCTGCAACTGAACACCTGGCACAATATTTAGCTCGACGTGACCTAGTAAATACAAGTTTGTATGAGTTTGATGATAAATCTGAAAATTATTGTGCTTGGCTGTCATCATACAAAAATGCCACCCAAGGACTTGGTCTCACAGCCACTGAGGAATTGGATTTGATGACACGATGGCTTGGAAAAGAATCCAGAAACCAGGTGAAACGCCTCTGTGCAGTGCACATAGCAAGCCCACAAATAGCCCTCCTGAATGCTTGGGAACGTCTTCAAGAGTGTTATGCAGCCCCAGAGGTGATTGAAAAGGCCCTCTTCACCCGACTGGATGCATTTCCCAGAGTCTCAGCCAAGGAAAATCTGAAGCTACAAGAGCTGGCTGACCTGCTTATGGAAGTACAATGTGCTAAAGAAGATGGCTACTTACCAGGCCTGTCCTACCTGGACACGGCGCGTGGAATTGAGCCTATAGTGACCAAGTTGCCTCATGGACTCCAAGAAAGATGGATCTCAGTCGGTTCTAAGTACAAAGAAGAAAATAGAGGACGGTTCCCACCGTTCGAATTACTTCACGAAATTCGTATGTTATGAGGCCAAGAAAAGAAATGACCCCAGCTTTACTCTTTTAAATGTTACTACAACATCACCTGTCAGGACTGAAAGTGCATTTCCTAAAACCATCCAGAAACCCATTGCAGTTCATAAGATCAATGTCACTCCTACAGGGACAAATGTCTTCAGTGATCCGAGTAAGATCTGCCCAATACATGCAAAACCCCATCCACTTAAGATGTGCAAAGCCTTCAGAGCCGAAACTCTGGATGACAGAAAGGTATTTCTGAAAGAAAACGGAATCTGCTTTAAGTGTTGTAGCTCACCAACCATATGGCAAAGGACTGCACTACAACTGTGAAGTGTTTTGAGTGTGACAGCAACCAACATGTCTCAGCTATGCACCCGGGACCAGCATCTCAACCTATGACTCCTCTGACCTTGCCACAGCATGGCGGGGAGGGTGAAAGGCTAAACGACACCAGTGACATTAGCTCAAGCTGCACAACAGTATGCGGCACAGGACAAGCCGGACGGTCATGCTCCAAAATATGCCTGGCAAGAGTGTACCAAAAAGACCACCCAGACAAAGCCATTAAGGCCTACATCGTATTAGACGACCAAAGTAACCGGTCGTTAGCCAAGTCCAGTTTCTTTGACAAGTTTGACATTTACACTAAGCCATATCCTTACCAGCTGAAAACATGTTCTGGGCTAGTGGAAACTTCTGGCAGAAGGGCATCAGAATTTATTGTGGAGTCTCTCGATGGGAAAGTTACAATTCCCTTACCACCACTCACTGAGTGTAATGACTTACCTGATAATAGGTCAGAAATTCCCACACCAAGTGCTGCTCTTCATCAACCTCACCTGTCAAAGGTAGCAGAACACATCCCAGAGCTGGACCCCACAGCTGAGATCCTCGCAAGCACAACTTCCTGTTAAAAGAGTTTTTTTCCTCTCTCCTGTGGCTAACAAGCATGCTTGGAGTGTGAGGGATTGTATTTGAGTCAATGAGTCAATGCAATCAACTGGTTTTCAACAGATAGAAACTTTGTATCAATTTGACTGTATGATCTGGTTGAACTGTAAAGTGCCTTGGGATGACATGTGTTTGTGAATTTGGCGCTATATAAATAAAGCTGAACTGAACTGAGGCTACAAGGCTGCTCCTAGGGAGAGACGCAATCAGAGCACACAAAGTACGGGAACAAATAAATGGCTCGCCGATGCGCCCTTCGGGCAACGCCTTGACTTAGGCTGGGTGCTGGTCGGAGAAGTCTGTCTAGGGAACACACACAAGCCAAACGTCAGTTCCTTCCGGACGACCATGGTTGACTGTCATCGGCCCTCACTCTTCCAGTCATGCACAAGCCTTTTGCACTTTAAAGAGGAACTTCAAGACAGACTGCCTAGAAATGGTGCATTACCACCCAGAGCTAAGGAAGATAGTCTGGGTCAAAATGTGTTTGAGCGCACCAAACAGGATAATAAGCTAGCACTTTCAATTGAAGATGAAACTTTCTTAAAAATGATGGACAAAGAGGTCTACAAAGACAATTCACACAGCTGGGTTGCTCCATTGCCGTTCAACAGCAACAGGCAACAGCTTCCCAACAACCGCAAGCAAGCATTCAAAAGGTTTGATTCCCTCCAACGCCAATCTACCATCCCTGAACAATGGCACTACATGAACACCGAAGACAATCCGGCTGACCTGGCATCACAGTCGGTTCCAGCAGCAGGCCTCACACAGACGATGTGGTTCACTGGATCAACCTTCCTGCGCGAGCAGTCTATTCAGCCAGGACTAACTCAGTCATTCCGCTTAGTGTCACCGGAGTCCAATGGAGAGGTCCGTCCGGTTGTGAAGAGTTACATAGCTGACCTGCAAAAGAAGGTTCTCAAATTTCAGTGGGGCCTGTAAAGAACTTGGGCTGAGTGCAGACCAACCGGACAACACGGTGCAGAGGTACCTGCAACAACAAGGATGCTCCTGGGTGTTTAACCCGCCTCATGCCTCACACATGGGGGTTCATGGGAGCGCCTCATTGGAGTAGCCCGAAGAATCCTGGATTCAATGCTCTGTGATCACAGCACTCGCTTAACGCATGAAGTTCTTGTACACTAATGGCAGAAGTGACCGCAATTCTAAATGCAAGACCACTAGTTCCAGTATCAAATGATCCAGAGAATCCATACATCCTCACGCCACTGATGCTGTTAACGCAGAAAGTCTGCGTCCCACCACCTCCAGGTGACTTCACAGACAGGGACCTCCTCACCAAGTAGTGGAGACAAGTACAAGCCTTATCCTACTTGTTCTGGAACCGTCGGAGACAAGCTTACTTATCGACCTTACAAAGCCGCAAGAAATGGACAACGTCACACCAGAACCTGCAAGATGGTGACATCGGCCTCCTCAAAGACAACCAAGCTGCTCGTAACAACTGGCCCTTGGCAGTGGTCAGGCTATTCCAGGAACAGTTGGAAGGGTCCGTAAGGTGGAAGGTGGAATTGAGGACCACAAACCAAAGACAATCAAAGACTTACCTTAGACCAGTGATTGAAACTGTTTTGCTTCTTCGAAAAGACTTATGTTTCAGTTGTAGTTCTTAGTTAAGTTTAATGTTCATGCTAGTGTAGTGACCTCACAGTGGTCAGGCGGGGAGTGTGTCGCCATTAAGGCGATTTATATACAGACTTTTATGATGAAACGTTGAGAAAAAATAGGACCTTTTATTTTGATACTGTTTCCTGTAGTTTCCTTACCAGTTCCTGCATTGTATTCAGTTACTCCACCTTCGGTTTCTATCTGCTGAAAATGGTTCCTACTTAAAGAATTCCTGACTGTGAACGATGCTAGAAGCAAAGTCGTAAGTAAAAGTCATTGTTATGTTAAATAATTGATAGTTTAAGTTAAGTTTATAGTAGTTAAGTTTATAGTAGAAAGAAAATATGATAAATAGGTTAAAAAGATCGTTTTTATTCATGTGTTTACATAGGTTAATTCATCAGACTTTATGTGAAGCTAAACTTAAAATTAAAAATAGTTAAACTTTGTTTTGTTACAGTTTTCACTCTGCTATGTAATGGTGGATTCTTCAAGTAAACAACAGTGGAACGTTAACTACAGAGCAGTCTCCTGGTTATTGCATCAGAGTTTAACTTGTTGGATAACTTCAGTTAATACACTGCAGTGAGGACAACACATATATTTATTTATTGTCCGTTATAATCTTCAAATTTATTTATTTAACATATTTTTTTAAGTATTTATTATATTGTGCATGTTATAATATTTTTTACTTTTCAGTTTTGTTCTTTCTTTTTTATTTTTTAACTTATTTATTTCTTCCATGCTGTTTATGTCTGTCTGTGGTTTTTACATTTCTGTCTGTATTTCTGCCTCATTATGCAAATGAAGACAATGGGCGTGTCTTAGAAGAGGATACTCCGCTACTGCCCATTGGTGATACGCCTGATGGCTTTCAAGATTAAACCCCTTATGCAGGAACACACCACAGAGTCAGGGGTAAAAGTTCAACAGTTTATCAAAAGAACACACAGAGAAATATGAACTGGTTCTGGTGACAGGTCCGGGACTGGAATCACTGATATCTGCAGAGATGGATAGTTTGATTAGCCAGGCAGTTTTAGATGGCACACGTAGAAGTGTGTTAATTTAGAATGGTACTTGCCTTGAAAGAGGTTACTGCGACAGATCCTTTGAGAGGGGGGGAACCGGTTGGGTCCAGAGGCACTGTGGATTCAGCAGGGAGCTCAGCAGCGGCAGCGTCTAGCTGACTCGTGAGTTTCTGACCTTGACTTGCTCGGTTTCCTAGCTCTTCCTTGAGAGCTGTAGGAGGAATCCAGACTGATATCTTCTGGCTTGGCTTCGCTACGGGCGGGCAAGCAGGGTTTCCAGGCAAAAGCTCATCCAGAGCTTCTGGGTTTTCTGACCTTGACTTGGTTTCCTAGCTCTTCATTGAGAGCTGCAGGAGGAATCCAGACTGATATCTTCTGGTTTGGCTTCTTTGGGCAGGCAGGCAGGTTTCCAGGCAAAGCTCACCCAGAGCTTCAGGCTTCAGTCAGGTTTTCTGTGAGCAAAGAAGACAAAGGCAGGTTAGAATCTAGTTTCTCGCTAGAGCCAACTAAGATTCTCCTAGGAATTAACAGAGGCTCAGGTTAAGCTAACCAAACTTGGTCAATAACTGCGGCGTTGAAGGAAAGGTCTGGCTGCTGCAGCATATAGGAAGGTCTCCTGATGGGCTGATGAGCTTCAGGTGTGCTGGAGGGCTCCAGCCCAGGAGACCCACAGCGCTCTCTGCTGGAGACAGATGGTGGATCTCCAGATCCCAACAGTAACCCCAGTCACTAACAGAAAACAGAAAACAGAAGAGGATCCTCGGCACCCTCTGGTGGGCAAGCCTCAGGATCCCAACAATTGGTTGGTTAGCAGCCACTGGCCACAGTCACAAAGATGGCTACCTACCATGAAGCTGTCAGTGAGCTGAGACATTTAGCAACTGTTTTTGAAAACAATGCTAATGTTATAAGTATTAACTTTATTATTTTTCGTTTGACGCTCTGACAGTGTTTCAGTTAGCGGCACACATGTACACAGATGTGGACAATGTAGTTTTTCAGAATCTGGAGAAAGCGGCACATCTTCTTAACTTGGATGCTAACAACCGCTGGAACTCGGTTTGAAGTTGGATATTGAAAATTCAATCTCTTGGGTCAGCGGGATCCCCAGCTAACGGTTGATCCGGGC
>JAGKQL010000041.1:39657198-39697940 GCA_018398635.1 Cyprinodon brontotheroides | reverse complement strand
ATGCATGGGATAAATTCACCACAACTGTTCCAAAATATGTGTGCAGTAAACAAAAATCGAATTCGAGCTCAAATTAGAACATATTTCAGTTTAACTTACTCTCAACCAAGACTAGTAAAACTCAACTAAACTAAACTAACTACTATGTACAAAGGGGAAGCGGAAAACGGTGAAAGGCATATTACAGGATAAGATGGACTGGCAGAGGGCGCATCAAAGTTTATGGATGCGCAGAATTTGGCATATGATCCAGTGGCTTTTCGGCTAATTTTAAAAAGAATTTGAATGATTTCCAGCAAATTCAGCAATACAACTCCATGGGGTGAATACAGCATTATTTGGCCAAATAATATTTTTATTTGAATGATTCACCACTTTAATCAAGCATCTGATAAAGTTGATTGAGGATTCTTTACACCCTCTATTTGACCGGAGCGAATAGACCTCATCAGGATTCCACTAAATGACTCTTGGTCATACTTGGTAATGGAAATTTAATGAGCATTTGAGGAACATTTGAACACTAATGTTATATCAATGTTTTAAATCCTTAGTAAATAAAGCTTGTCTACAAAGGCCCGTCCACGCAGCCGGGACCCTGGCCCCTAAGCAGCACAAATTTTCACCAAACTAGCCTCTCATCCACCACGAAGCCGGCGTTTTGGGAGGTCTATGCTAGATCTTTTTTTATTCAGCCTTCAGGTGGGAAGATTCTACGAAACGCCCGTTTTTACGGCCGTTTTCATCTTCCCAACTCTAACCGCATTTTTTTTACTGCGCATGTGTCATGGCGTGTCGCCTCTAAACGCGCATGCGTGACACGAGTATCCTGGCACAACAATGGCGGCGTACTGTGTTGAATAGTTTAGCTGCTTAATGCTACTGCACCCTGCTGTCGGGCTTACAACAGGAGAAATCTTCTTCTTCTGGAATATCTCAGGAAGAACAGAGCAATATAGGCGACATAGTTCAGCACCTGAATTTGACTGAACCACGAAAATGGATCCGCCCAGGGCAAACATGTATAAAAATTAAGTGCGCATGTCCAACATTTTTAAGGTAAACATTTTTTTGCTTTTGGCACCACAGCGCCACTTACAGGCCTGGCACTACATTTTGCAGCGTTTTCATGTATTTCGTGTGGGCGATCACATTTTATTTCACGTCTCGTCTTTCGCGACAAAGCACGTTTTTGGAAGAAAAATCAGCGTTTAGGTGTTAGTTTTGACCCCGTGTGGGCCGGGGCTAAGCTTTAGCAACAGCTCAACACATATTCCTGTACCATAGTGTAGCATGCAGTCCATTTTTTTAGCATCAATTAGCGTTGTCTTTACTCAGCAGTAAACACACGATATGATTAGCATCATCAAAAGACTTACATTGTTTGTTCTGTCCCTAATCATGCCAGACCTGCAAACCTTTTTCCATGTCCATTTGGAAAGCTTGAGTTTCATCCAGTTTTGCAGCTCTGCAGTCAGGGGTTCCTTTGTCTCAGTCTCACACCCACGGCATGGTTCTCATCCAGTTTGGCTCTGTAAGTTCTGAAACTCAAGAGAAATGGGTTGCAAAAGTTCTCTTTGCAGCAGTTTAGTTCTGAAGGGTTTCGACTTATCCTTGATGGTGGGCCCCACCTTTGAGTGCAGGAGCAGAGAAGCAGAAGCACCAGGATCAGAAGAAGGAGAGGAAGAGAGAAGAGAGGCCCAGAATCACATGTGAGAAACTGCGGTTTTCTCTGTCCTCACAAGGAGGGGGGGTAGGTTTTCACACCTCTGCTGGTTTCCATGTGACTGCTTGTGACTGCTTTGGCTGAAAAGGGGGGCTGTTAGAAGTCCCCAGCTGTTATTCACCAAAGCTGCGTTTTCTTCTCTGGTGCATCCCTATCAGGATGAAATATGAACACTGGTTCCCACTGTCCAAAAAAGTATGATCATGGCATATGGCATAACATGAGTAAATAGGATAATAATAATATATGAAATAGAGAGAAACAACATTTTCCGACTACAGATACATAAGGACACAAAGTACTAGTAAAGCATTCCCTAATTTTTTTGTTTTTTAGTTTATTATCTGTGATACTGTGCCCATTAATAAGAAGGTTAGGTAGCACAGGGGTTCTGTAAACAGGGTTCTCATAAAAACATTTATCTGTGCATAAAACATTTGGGGGAATAGCTCTAATAATTTTTTGAAATCCACTTTTAGTTCTCTGCAGGTTTTATTTAATACTGAAGTCTTCTGACGGATCAGGTGGTTACAGGGAGCACGCAGCATAAATATGGGTCTTTTTTAATAAAATTTATTTACAATTAAAGGATATACAATTGCAGACATTAGTATGCTTGAGGTGCTGTGGTAACAAATCCACAGGATTCCATAACAAAAACAGTTTACAAATTAACTTCATTACTTAGGGTTATAAGTTTTATAGCTTTAGAGGTGGTCCAAAAACATCTAACATAAGCTCTAAAAACAGTGAGGTTGGGTTTGTTTTTAGCAAATTTACAGGCATGTATGTGGAACTTAGCCAATAGAATAAGAACCTTTATAATATATAATTTGTTACTGGAAATACCAAAGAAAACATGTTTAACATTCAAAGGAATAAGTATATTTCATTTTCGACTAAAGAAAATATTGAAGTCACACCAAAAAATGTTGCTGAAAGAGCATTCCCAAAAAAGGTGGGTTAATGTTTCTTGTTCGATGTACAAAAGCAACGATGATCAATATATCGAATATATTTATTCAATACTGAATTAACCTGCCGGGTAACAACTGTGCAGAAAGGACACCTCCCATACTTTATTTGACTAAAGACTAGAGACTAAATACCTTCTTGGTAACAACCATGTTTGTTATCTAGGGGAGAGGGATGAGCAGCTGAGATCTCGCGAGAGCTGTGTGCGTAAGTAAAATAGCGACATACAGGTAATTCAAAAAACAAATCCACTCAGGTAAGTAAGCCAATAACAAACTAGAAAATGAGACCTTGATGAGCCTGGAGAGCAACTTGGATGTGTGTTTTGACAACATGGTAATCGGGAAGCCAAGGAATCCCACATTCACAAACACACCTTCTACCAAATAATGTTGGTCTAGTTCAGGGGGTGGGCAAACTTTTTGACTTAGCGGGCCCAGAATGGGTTCTAAATTTATGACAGAAGGGGCGGGCCAGGAGCATTTTGGACAAACAATGTCGTTAATTAAACCTACAAGGATTGAAATGTATAAAAAACAGACAATTTTCACGACCATAAAGCGCACCGTACTACTAAAGGCGCCCAGTCTCAGTTATGTGTGCCATTTCTGTATTTAACACACACATAAAGCGCACCGGACTATAGGGTTTTCTTATATACAGGTACATGTCCTCTACTACCTTTAGATACCTCTACTGCGTATTTAAAAATAAAGGCGGGGAGCAAAACTGAGTATGATTGTGCTTTATTCATTTTATTTATTACAAAGTATTAATCAAAAAACCACGACAGCAGCGACCGATGATCACTGATGACCTGAAGCGCTGTGATGACTCTAAAAATTAACTTAAAATCCTGAAACCTGCTGGCCGGGAATATGTTGTTCGCTTTTATTGCTGGTATCCTGGTGCCTGCAGTTTAGATTATTTAGATGAAAAACACCTGCCAGCCGCCCATGGTGAACCCGAGGCTGCCCAGCCTAGAGGGCTGATGATGAAAGGATTCCTGTACTTGTAGGTGTACCGCTGGTATGTGGGGGGTCTGGCGCCTCCGACAGATATAGTATAGGCATGATGATAATCTGGATGAACTGACTGCAATTAAGTTTTCAGGTGGACTTTTCTCACTTAAAACATATTAAAAACTACTTTATTCCCACTGATCACATCAAATATGGCTGCAAGATTTAGAATTATTTAGATGAAAAACTTACCTGCCAGCCCAACACCCAGCCACCGCGCTGAAGAGGAGGAGACATTTGATAGAGGCCCCTATGGAGGGGGAACAGATTATTTCAGGCAGCTGAAATATATGGTTCCCCTCCTTTAATTTTGCAAATAAAGAGTAAATATGACCAAATCCACAGGATTTGTTGTTGGATGAAGTGAGAGGAATAAAGCACAGTTAAGGAACTTTGTGCTAGGTAATTAATTTCTTCCCTGTTATGGAGGGAACAGAATATTTCAGTAAGCTGAAACATCCATCCATTATCTCCTCTTCTCCTCCCATATCTTTGGGAGGAAATAAAGAGCAACTGTTTCCAATTTCTCTAAAATTGATATGTGTGATGTGGTATATACTATAAATGTCCTTAATCCAGTAATCTGTCATATTTTACATTAGAAGGTGATTTAGCAGAAATTCTACTCTCTCTCATCTTAGCAGGGGGCGTCTTAATTTGTGTGCCCTGCTATCAGCCAGTTTCCATCCTCTTATATCAGAAATGAAAAATTAAAAATACACTCACGTGTTGTTGTGTTCGGTGACTGGCGTTTATTTCTGTCAGGCTGAAGGGACAAAAGTTGGAGAAATACCGATTCTCTTGGCGTTTATAAAAAACACAAAACAGCGTGAGGAGACCTCGTTAATGTATTTATTTTACAATTTCTTAAAAAGAGCAACCGATTAAAATGGACGTTACAAAGTTGAGATGATTATATGAGCTGTTTTTGCGAAAAATGATCAGGAGGCGCATTGAGAATGGTCAGATCGCCTCTCTGGCTGCAATGTCTCGCTGCTCCCGACACAGGGGGGAACAGATTTTCACGGGGAAACAGAATGTGCGCGACAAGACACTCTTCACACCGATGTCGCGGCGGTTGAATTTCCTTTGTCAGACCTCCCGGGATAGCGGCAAGCACAGCGTTCATTCAGTCACAGATTAACAGCGATGGTGATGCGTGGAAAAACCACCTGGTCTCCTCATACACCTGCCTCGCTGTCAGCTCCCAGATCAGCTTCTCTGATTGGTTGATGCTGCGCGCTTCCAGCAGCAAAACTTTTCCATCTCGAGCAGCAGCTGGCGTTGGCGGCGGCAGCTCGAAGCGCTTACCGATGTCGCAGCGGTTGAATAACAGCGAGCACAGCGTGCATTTGTTTCACCATGTTTTTCACATCAGCTGTGAGATGGGCAGCGCATGGAGTCACGGATTACCAGAGATGGTGATGAGTGGGAAAAAAAACACCTGGTCTCCTTACATTCACCTCCCTCAGCCGCGCTTTCATCATCTCCTCAATGAGGAGATGAGGGAGTTCACATGGTGCATGGTGGTCTCAAAAGTTACAGTTACAACACACATAGAGCACCGCACATTTTGAGAAAAAAAGGGCGTTTATAGTAAGCCTTACAGTCGTGAAAATAGGGTAATTTGGACAAGTTCGGCGGGCGGGATTAAAAGCCTAACGGGCCGTATACGGCCCGGGGGCCGTAGTATGCCCATGTCTGGTCTAGTTCAACCAGTGCTGCTTCTACCTCTACTTTGTCTCCAGACAGGAGCTACAGCGACATCCTGGAATCCATCTTCAAAAAGCTAACCAGCGGCTGCCGTAGGGACGCCCCGAGGCGTCCCAAGCCCTGCCCACGACGGGGCAACGGACCCCCTGAAGGGGCAGATGATTACCCCTTCAGGGGTTTGCACTCTGCTAGTAGATGAAGGGGAGGGAGGGGGAGTGGGACTGATCTCCGGCCTGGATGTCTTTTGTCGCTTGTGTGGTGAGTAACTACTGTCTAAACTATACAGGACACTGACTAAACTGGATGATTCAATATCTCTTCCTATTACTACATGGGAGGAGGATTTATCAGCCAGCTTTGAACAAAACATCTGGGCTTAGATATCTAAGAACTTTTAACATGACTAGAAACCCCAATTTACAATTAATACAATACAAAATCCTCCACAGAGTGCACTATACAGGTCAATGATTATTCAAGATGGGTTTTGCATCTAATATCTTTCAACAGTGCACAGGCAATTATCTTGATAATTATATTCACATGTTATGGTTATGTACACCAGTTCAGAGGTTCTGGGTAAAGGTATGAAAGGACATCACTGTGACTGGGTTGTAAAATCTCACTTTCCCCTTCAGTTTGCTTGCTAGGTGACTTTGAGGGAAGCTCTCTGAAAAAAAAAAATCAGTTTGCATGGCCTTCACTGCATTATGTATTGCAAAGGAAATTATCTTCA
Source organism: Cyprinodon brontotheroides (assembly GCA_018398635.1). Taxonomy (NCBI): domain Eukaryota; kingdom Metazoa; phylum Chordata; class Actinopteri; order Cyprinodontiformes; family Cyprinodontidae; genus Cyprinodon; species Cyprinodon brontotheroides. Next base: position 39,691,768 of record JAGKQL010000041.1, on the reverse strand, counting down.
TGAATAGGAAAAGGATAAACCTAGCATCAGTCACTACAGAGATCTGTTGTTGGATCATATTTGTCAGGGTTTTGGTTATGTTGTTCTTTACTTTGCTCCTTGTTTTCTAGTTTTATAGGTTTAATTCCTATTTTGTTGTAATTTCTAGATTTATGTTAGTTCTCACGTTTTTCTGTTGTCCTCTGTTGCCCTCTTGTGTGTGTGTTTGTGTGTGTGTGTTCCTTTTCCATTAACACTTATGTTAGATGCTTACCCTGCTAGTGGGGGAAAGGGAGGGTGGGGGAGTGGGAATAATCTGGGCCTGTATGTCTTTTGTCGCTTGTGTGGTGAGTGGTTTGAATGTTAATGTCGGGGAGGGATCATATCTCCCTGGTGGTGGTGGTGGGAAGAGGATTTTAGAAGCCCTTGCTGGCCAGCCAGACCTGAGTTGTCTCCCCCTTTTTTTTGTGGCCATCTGGCTTGTGGTTCCTGCCGCCTGTCCATAGCCCCCGGGCTATGTTTGTGTGACCATCCCCGGAATCCTCCCTCTGCCTGCTCCATCGCACTGCCACACATGTAGGTTTTTGGGGACGGGGTTATTACTTGAGGACCCCACCTTCTGATAATGTCCCCCACCCCAATTTTATTTTGCATTTTAGACACTTCCATCTACAATTTTTCACAACACACATCTATGTAGGGCATTTTCTGAGGGGGTGGGGGTCAAGGGCAGCCGGGGGGGGCTTATTTTATGGGCCTCACCATGGTCGGCTCCCCCATCCCCTCTCGCATTTAGACATTGAGGGTTCTGGGCTGTTGAATGGGGAAGTGCGCTATCTCCCAGAGGGGGGGTGGATTGTGCACCCCCTTTTGGTACTCCCAGTTTTAATTACAGCTGAGAGCAACATGCAACAACACCACATTAGAGCAGGCACAAGGACGATCGGGGTCTTCTCACACCCCTGTTCTCCGGCTGCTGCCCGGATTCTCGGGGCCTGGAGTGAAGAGCGAGCCGCCTGGATTACATTGTCTTGGTAAGGGGGCTGCTCTTGCGGGGTCTAGGTGGCCTGCCAGTGGCTGGGCTGTCACCTCTGCTCTCTGCAAAGAAGGTTGAGAGGGAGGAGCGTGTATTGGAGTGTAGTGGTGTGGGGTTCTCTCTTTTTTTCTCTCTGAACGGCTCCCTCTCCCAAGCACATCTCAAGTCTCTCGCTAAGTGTACTTTCACAAACAACTCCAAGTGCTGCTTGGTTCCAGGTACTCAGAGATTTACTTCCATACAGAAAGTCCGCAGCGTTCTTATCTTCAGGTAACACAGAGTACATGTCAAGATTAAATAACACTACTTCAGCTGATAGTTTCAAGGTGTTACTTTATTTCGTATGTCTTTCCGTACCATGTCTTTTTCGGTTGTGTTGTTCTTTTTTCATCATCGTTACAGGTGATGAAACAGACTAAAAATGTTTTTATCATTATCTCCCTTGATCGGCTCTCCTCTTTCTTTCATCTTTTCTCCTTTTTTCTGTTTTTCCTCTTTCTATTCTACTTATATTGAAGTGTCCATATAACTCTAAAAACTCTCTGCAGTACAGACATATAATAAAGCAATTTATATGCATCAAACAAGTGGAACACTATGGCAATATCCCTTCTACCTACTCCACTTGTGAAAAGTAACAGTAAATCTGTTGGTTCTGTCTTTGGCATTAAGACACAGTTATTCTTATTCTCTACATTCTCCTTTTAGGTGTGAGTGTAAAAGTGAATGTCCATGAATGTCAGATCAATAAAGTTTGACTTGGACTTTGTGTTCTTCATGCTGAGAACATCAGAGCTGCTGTTTGCTCACTGAGGTCTTCATGGGTAAGATTTTTATTTTACCCACAGTGTCAAAGCATGGAAACATCTTGTCAGTGAAGGTCTGTGTGAAGGTGTGTATGTGTGTGTTAGTGTCCAGATCAGAGAAGGACAGTTTTCCTCTGTCCCAGTCCAGATTCACACTCTGATCCTCTGGAGCTTCTTCTGATTTGAGAGAACTTTGGAAGGAGATGGTCGAGACTGTGCATAGTATTTACCTTCATAGAACAATATAGACAACAATCCAGACTCTATGTCTCCCTTCCTCTGAACAGACTCTTCTACCACACCAAGCTCCCAGACTTTACTGTCTCCAACAGCAACATCCCAGCTGTGGTTCCCTGAGTTAAAGCCCTCAGAACTCAGGACAGACTGCCACTGAATCCCAAAACTCTCTGGATTATCAGGAAGCTTCTGTTTCTCTCCTTCAGTCCCACTGGTCAGATCTTCAGACAGGATGAGTTTTGAACCAGCAGCGTTTGGGTCCAGGATGAGAGGAGTGTAGGACACCATGTTCTTCATGTTGCTCCAGATGTTGAAGGCCAGGTTGCCCAGCTGTTGTTTGGCCTGGTCTATCAGAGCTCCTGAGGGGAGGTGTGTGTGATCTTCCAGCAGGGGGCAGCGCTGGACTCTTTCCCACTGCAGCCTTGTAGTTGTGCAGGAAATGAGACGTCTTCAGCTCTCAGCTCCTCCCTCTGTGGCTCTGACTGTGTCTGAAAGAGCTGCTATCTCTCTGCTCAGGCCTCCATCTTCTCGCTTCCCATCATCCCTCTCTTCTGCTCCTCTTCCCTCCCTCAGTGCAGGCCCTGGCCTCTCCTTCCTCTGCTAGAGAACATGATGAAGCTTCTTAAACTGCTCCTTAATCAGCCTCTCTGTGTGTCACGTGGGGCCTGGACCTTCATGTGTTCTGCTGTCTGGATCAAACTCCCTTCCCTTGAACTTTCTTCCTGAGCTCCAGCTTCTTCTTCTAAAGCAAGGTTCCAGAGTTTCCCCTGAAGTTTCTTCTTGTGCTGCTGAGCAGCTTCACCGATGGTCTGCTGAATCCCGTGCCTCGGGCGTTGCCTTTCTGAATCTCGTGCAGACGAGACACACTGGCCGGCCATGGTCCAGACAAAAGAGTCCCCGAGTTTCTCAGGAGTGCAGACTGCAGTGAGATCCTCCTGAAGCTCTCCTGCTCTCTCTGCGTGCTAAGAAGGGTCCTGCTGGGCAGGCGGTTCCTTCAGGGAAACCAGATTACAGGGAGGATTAAGGCTTCGATACTTATTGCTTCTTTATACAAACTGGACACTCTTTTACTGGTTTCTCTCTCCACCAGTTCTTCAGGCACTCCTTACAGAAGCTGTGGCTACATGACAGAACAACTGGATCCTTAAAGACGTCCTGACAGACCGGACAGCAGAGATCCTCCTCTAACCTGGAAGCTTATTTAGTCTCTGGAGTGAAGCTTCGGAAAAATACAGTGTAGAAGGTCCAGTCAGTCATGGCTCCCCTCCCTCCTCTACTAACTTCCCTCAAAGTGACTCTGAGTGGTGTTCTTGGTCCAACTCTGGCCTTCAGTGTGTGGAGAGTGTGTGAGCAGCTTGAAGCAGCAGTGTTGGAGGTTTCCCTACTTTTTCTCTCCTGCAGCTGGGACTCACTCAGAGGAAGCTGCTAGTTCTGGGTCTGAAGGTGAATCTGATCGTCTGGGAGTCTCTCTGCAGGAACCAACATACACACAAACTGCTTCCTGCTTTAGTTCAGGTGTCTGGTAAAGGGGCGGAGCTAAAACCGGTTCAACATGCCTCTTCACACATAACTGACATATTTCATTCCAAAGTCCGGAATACAACCTTTAGCATCTAGAAAACTCCCTGATGAACAAGTTTTATTTTTCTCTGCTCAGATCAGAAATATAACCTGTAATAAAGACTCCAATAATCTGTCCTCAGTGCTGCAGTCGTTCAGCCTCCTGACTGAAATTTCTCTCTCCCAGATGTTCGTTCCAGGAATAATCTCAGCTGACCTCCACAAAGTTCTTCTCTTCCTCCAGACTCTGCTGCAACAACAACTCAGTCTTTGAGCTAAATGTGGTTCCCAATGTGATGCTTTTTTCATTGACTTCTTTTATCACTTGTTGCTAAAATATAACAAGAATGAAATGTTTTTAATCTCATACGGGGTTGGAACAGCATCACTTGTTACCCCTTGCTCACACGAAAACAAGTGCGGCTACCGAGCAGACCGGAGACTGCGCAACTCCTGCATTACCCTCTCATACGCCCTTTTGACTCACGGGTGCGGGTGCGAAACTGGCGGCCCCGCAACAGGTCCGAGATTTGGCAAGAAGGCTCACCGAGTTCAGCCGTGAACTTCACGCGAGGCAATACGCCCTTAAATAAGTGATATTACTTAAGGAGGGCTTTAGAAAGCGCGGAGGGCTTCCGTGGCGCAAAAGGATAGCTTTCTTTATGGAATTTTCTGCAGCGCCGGGTGTCTCGGTAACCGCAGCCGGATAGCTTCGGCAGCCGGTGAGAGAGGTTTATGTCTTTTAATGACTTGGAATCACTGCGACAAGCACGCCACCCACCGCACGGTAAGACCGGAGTCTGTGTGAGCCTGGGGTAAATCACTTCTCAGTCAGTGAAGCTGAGATGTTGTTATGAATGGAGCCAAATGGAAATAATCAGTATTGAGATGCTGAGAAGTTTCTTTGCTCAGATCTTAATTCTCCAGTTGTGACCTTTTCTCTGCAGGTCCGTCAGTACCTCATCGCCATGACGACAAAAGACCGCTCCATCATGGCTACGGAGAGACATTTTAGTAGAAATTAAATGAATTTCCCCCTCAAATTATACAAAATAAACATGTTAAATAATTTGCATGTATTAATTTATTATTATACATCAGATTTTGTATTTATTCAAAGCTTTATTATTACTTAATTTATTAATTTCATAATAGAGTATTTTTTGTGACACATTTTGTGAGGCTACTTTACACATTTTTTGTTTTTTTTTTCCGTTTTTATTTTTAAAGCTCCTTTTTATTTTCATGTTCCTTGGTGAAATAAGGGGGCAGGACACCTCTGTCTGAATACTTTCTGGTTAGGATTGTCTGAATATATGTTTTTTATTATCATAAATATTGTAAAAAATATCAACATTCGAAACTCAACTGAACTTCACAAACAGAATAATTCCAGTGATCTGTCAAAGATAGGAGCAAATACAGTAAAATAGAATAGATATAGGAAATAATAAATAAAGATAAAAAATCCTAAAAAAAAAATAAAATGAAACGTGAAAATGAAAAGAAATCCAACTCCATCTTTCAGACGTCATGCAGTTTAAAATAGTTAACGATTTTAAATATTTAGGGCTAAAGATTTCTCTACAGGTTTTTGCGTATCAACTATAAAATACTTGAACGTGGAATGTAGATAGTTCTATTTGAAAGATGGATGCTTACCATGGGCGTAGGTTTGCATAGGGATCTTCATAGCGCACATGTCTCCTACCAAAATTTTGAAACTTCCACCTAATTCTCCCTACCAATAATTGTGATGTGGAATAAATATGTTTATAATTTACTTGAAGTAAGCAGGCTTTGCTGCAGCAGTGGCTTCTTTTCCTCTAGTGCAGCTTCACGCTGACTGTAAGCAGCTCAAACTGAAGGCGTACAAATATTCCTCTCCGCATAGCTGCAGCTCCGTCTGAGTGCCTGCCTGTCTCTACTGTCCCCTTTTAACGTAGCAGCTACTTCGGTTGTTCTGCCTTTAAGTTCCCCTTCTCTCTTCCTGATTGGCTGTTTTCCAGTCCGTGTATATGTGTGTGTGCTTGGAGCACAAAAATGAACATTTATTTAATTCTAGAATACAGCGGTTACTACAATTAATATTAGGCTATGAAACTAGTCCCAATTAAAAAACTGAATATCATGTACACTAAAAAAAAACTACTTTTTTTTCCTTGTATAAAACTAAGCCAGGAGTTCTGAAGACTGCTGGAAAATGGACAAATAAAGGCTGTAAGCTATCAACATTTCTGATTCTTAGCCACAGCCAAATAAAAAGAAAAATGTGAGGGTTTCCTTTTTTCTGATCTGCTGATATTAAGTTGCTGTTACTGTTTTCATTTTTATATGACTCTTTGAGGGAGTTAAGGTATAATTATTAGCAGGTTTTAGTATAACAATAAGAGATGGTGCCTAAACATCTGCTATTTTTTGTTTAAAAAGCATAATTAGGGTTCCACTCTAAGCTAATAGTTCTATCTCTATTGACTATTTCTACTTCTGTGAAATGTGGATAAAGATGTAAGAATTTCAAAGAGAGGGACATTATTACACATTGATTTTATTCTTACATAGGGATTTCCTGCCACAGTCTATAAGTAAAATTAGTGCAAACATTAATGTCTGGTAAATAATGCTTGAATCTGGCTGTTTATTTTGGATATTATTACATTGCAGATAAGATAGTGTTATATTGTCTTTTATGCATCATTAAATGTGATGTTATATTTGAATAAATTTTGGCCATTCTTAGTGTTGAGTTTGTAGATGATGCCACTAAAAAAGAAAATAGACATAAGGATCTATCTTAACAGTCAGTCAGTAAGTAACATGCAATGATATAAAAGGTTGTTTCATTTAATCCTTTTATATTAAAAACACACGTTTATACATTATATGGTTATATAGTAAACACAGATATCCAGTTATAAGGATGCAGGGCAGCTTGAAGGTGAAGCAGCTGCCCTTCAGTGCTTCAGGTGATGTCTAAATGATTTTCAATTACAAAATAAGGAGCAACTTTTTTATTTATATACAATATAAATATCAATTTGTATTTGATATGGCTGGATTTAGGGAACTTAAACAATGAGCAGTAATGTTTCAGCACAGCTTGAGAGAGAAGTGTTGGAACCTTCAGGGCTTCAGGTAAGGGTTTTTTTGGTTTTGTTTTCAGTAGGAGTAATTGGATTCTGTGATCGCTTTTGGAGCTCACAAATGATGCCACATGGATTTTAATATAGTTTGGCTGATTAACATGTTTGTTTCGTTGAATGTTATCTCCACCTCACATGTATTTAGTAAGAAATGTTATGTTAAATGCAATGTTACGATAAAATTAGGACAGCAACTAACAATTATTTTGCAAATCAATTAGTCTGTCGTTAATTCTTTCGATTAATTGATTAATTGGATAGCCAAAGGTTCTTTAAAGAAGATTATTAATGACATTAAACCAGGTGAAACTAAAATATTTCCTCTTGAAGAGTTCTGGATGGAAAGTATTGACAGACAAAAACATTTTATAATCTTATTTGCAAAATGTTTATAAATTTATTTTACAGTTTTGGTATGATAACTGATCTAAGTGGGTTGCTCTGTCGGGGAAAGCCAGATTTTACATTTATATTATGTTCTAGAGTCTCTATACTCCATTTAATGATGAATCACTCACTAAATTAGTTGACGAATATTCAAATAATCAATTAATATGATTCATTTTTTCAGCCCCAGATAAAATACATGAAATGGGCTACACAGAGTACCTACAGCCCAGATGTTCAACTTTTATAGTGAAGTTATTATTTTAATGAATGTATTATTTTTCTTGATACAGAGAGAGAGTAGTAGGTAAAAATATAGCAGTGGGGTTTAACTCTGCTCAATTCTATATCATCAAAAGAAAATACTGTATTTACCTTCTGTCTTAGTTGTTCAAATGAAACCATTTACAGTCCTAATTCCACATTCATGAGAGCCTGGTGATACTTCAACATTGATAAACAGCATCTAGTGAGTGTAGTGCTTATAAAATGTTTATTAATGTAGCAAAATTCTCCTTTTCTCTTTAAACAATAATTTCCTCTCATCGGTACTGATGCTCACATCAAGCATAAAAAAGGACATGCATATTGCATAGCACCAATGACACCAGACCAATAGTGTCCCTACCAAAGTTCAAATCAAACCTACGCCCTTGGATGCTACTACCAGTATCTATAATTGGAAGACTAAATATAATAAAAATATATATATTGCCAAAGGTACTCTATGTATTTCAGAATTTTGCTCTTCTGTCACCTCCTGAATTCTTCTCACAAATTTTACATTTCTTATGGAACAACAAGAAGTCCAGACTGTCTCTACTATATCTCCCTTTTGACCGAGGAGGCCTAAAGTGCCCCGAATTTTTACTTGTATTACTATGCTGTGCACTTGAGGTCTATGATGTTCTATTACAGTAATCATTCTCCACATATCTTTATTTAAATTCAATATCAATGCTTCTTAAATATATTGAAAATCCATTTCTTAAAAATATGATGAGTATGGAGAGATGTAAAAAGAATTTTAAATGAAACAAATTGTCTGTCTTTGTTCAGCCCGGTGTGGGGCAACCAGTTTTTCTTACCTGGAAGAACTGATCCAACATTCAAAGTCTGGAAAGACAAAGGACTGTTGGGATCTGGAGATTCTCCACCTTCTCCAGCAGAGTACGCTGTGGATCTCCTGGGCTGGAGCCTTCCAGCACAGCTGACGTTCATCAGCCCATCAGGAGACCTGCCTATATAATCAGCAGCCAGACCTTCCTTTAACGCCGCAGTGTTGACCAAGTTTGGTTAGCGAACCTGAGCCTCTGAACTACTAGAATCTCTGTCTCTAAGAGAAAACCAATTCTAACCTGCCTCTGTCTTCTCGCTCCTAGGAAACCTGTCTCTCGTGTGAAGCTCTGGATGAGCTTAACCTGTTACCTGCCTGCCTGCCCTAGAGAGCCAAACCTGAAGATCTCACTCTGGAATCCACCTGCTGCTCTTAAGGAAAGAGCTAATTCCCCAAACCAAGGTCTGTCACTAGAAAGTCAGAAGCTAGACGCTGCTGCTGCTGAGCAGTCTGCTGAACCAACAATCTCTGGACCCAACCGGTTCCCTCTCTCAGAGAAAGAAAGCCTGGACCTCTTCAAGGTATTTTCAGAAACATCTGAAAACTCAACAACTAATCTGTTAACCTGGCTAATCAAACTATCCGTCTCTGCAGATGCCTGAGAATCCTGCCCGGACCGGTTTCCAGAATCCAGTTCATGTTATCTCTGTGCAAACCTTTAATAAACTCTGTTGAACTTTTTATCAGTCTCCAAGTGGTGTTCTGCATGTGGGTTTGATTTCTAAACCAACCATGACAAGGACTTTAAATGATTCAGGATCTTTATGAACCAGACTCAGACATACTAATGAACTTTCAAGATCTACAGCATAAATTTCATCTGGATAAGAAACGTTTCTTTAAATATCTTCAACTCAGAAACTTAATAAGAACGAATCAAAATAACATGTTGACGAAGCCTGCCATCTCAACTTTAGAAAGAAAGTTGACAAAGGACAGTTTAAAGAAAGGTATCATAACAGAGTTTTATAACTTAATGATGTTACAAATTTCAGAAGGATCTCATGATAAACTTAAGGCTTGGAAAGAAGACTTATTGATAGAGTTAACAGAGGAAGATTGGCATACAGCATGTAAATTGGCCCACACCAGCTCTATTAATACAACTCTTAAAATGATTCAATATAAATGGCTAATGCGAATTTACATAACGACAGTAAACCTTAATAGGTATAACGGGGAGATACATGATGCATGTCCAAAATGCACAAAGGACAGAGCGATTCTGGTTCACTGTATGTGGCATTGTAGAGAAATTATACAGTTTTGGAAAGAAGTAAATGATGTTATAGAAAACATAATTTCTAGATAAATAATTTTTGAGCCAAGGTTGTTTGTGTTTGGATTATTCCCTGAAAAACATATTTACACAAAAAATTAACAAGTGACTATAAACTTAAGTTTTCTTAATGTGAAGAAATGTATATCTTTATTTTGGAAAAAGACTTACAGACCGAGCATAAACCAATGGCTGCAGCAGATGTTATCTGTCGTCCCTCTGCAAAAAAATCATGTATATATTAAAGGACAAAAAAGTGTTGGGATCTGGAGAACTACCACCTGTCTCCAGCAGAGAGCGCCGTGAGTATCCTGGGCTGGAGCCCTCAGCACACCTGAGGATCATCAGCCCATCAGGAGACCTTCTACATAAGCAGCAGTCAGACCTTCCTTCAACGCCGCAGTGTTGACCAATTTTGGTTAGCGAACCTGAGCCTCTGTGAATCTCAAGAGAATCTTAGTTGGCTCTAGAGAGAAACTAGATTCTAACCTGCCTCTGTCTTCTTTTTGCTCACAGAAAACCCGAATGAAGTCTGAAGCTCTGGATGAGCTTTGCCTGGAAACCTGCCTGCCTGCCCAAGGAAGCCAAACCTGAAGATATCAGTCTGGATCCCTCCACCAGCTCTCAAGGAAGAGCTAGGAAACCAAGCCAAGGTCTGAAACTCACAAGCCAGAAGCTAGACGGCTGCTGCTGCTGAGCTTCCTCTGCTGAATCTACAGTCTCTGGACCCAACCGGTTCCCCCTCTCAAAGGGATCAGCCAGAACCTCTTCAAGGTACATTCTGAATAGACACACTTGACAAACCATCGGAGCTACCTGGCTAATCAAACTATCCATCTCTGCAGATATCAGTGATTCCAGTCCCGGACCTGTACCAGAACAAGTTCATATTACTCTGTGTGTGTTCCCTCAATAAACTCTGTAAAACTTTTACTCAGCTTCGTGTGGTGTTCTGCATGTGGCTTAAGTCTCTTAAGCCAATCATGACAGAATACTGCGGCCAAACACAAAACCCAGCAGATCACCTCCAGGAGGAGGCTTGAGGAGCAAGCTGCCCAAATCCAAGGACATGCGCAAACCCTCCATGAGTTCAACACTCATATCTAACACCAGAACCAGGTTTTGCAGCAATACACTGGCTACATGAGAAATGCTAATGCCGCGCCAGCTGTACTTCTTGTTCCGGAGCCACTTCCGCCTCAAAGGTCAGAGACAGTCACGTCACTTCCAGAGTTCCGTCCAAGTCTACCTGAAAGATTCTCAGGTACCCAAAAGGATTGTAAAGGGTTTTTGTTCCAGTGTCGTTTGCTTTTCTAACATTCTCCCGTCAGTTTTCCAAATGATAGGAAGAAAATTGCCTTCATTCTCTCTCAACTCTCTGGTCGAGCTCTTGAATTGGCGGAGGCTAGGTTTTCTTCTGAAACCAGTTTTTCATGTACCTTTTCAGAATTTTTAACTGAATTTTCTCAGGTTTTCAACCAAGATTCAGACCAAACAATTGACTCCCGAGCCTTGCTCTTTTTAAAGCAAGGAAATCTGACGGTGGCAGAGTTCTCCATTGATTTCCGGGTTAAAGCCACAGCCTCAGGCTGGAATGAGTGCGCACTTAAGAGCGCTTATTTCAAGGCTTTAAATGATAACATCAAAGACGAACTCGCTACAATCGAGCTAGTTTGGAGGATCTAATCTGGTTAACCATTAGATTGGATAACAGACTGCGGACTAGAAAAAGCTCTAGGCAAAGAAGCCTAAATTTTTCTGTTTCTGTTCTTGCATCTAACTCCACCTCTGTTTTTTCTGGATCCCCAGAGCCCAGTACCAGGCCAACAACTAAGAATCAAACACCTCCAGCTCCTGTCCAAGTCTCTCACTTTTCTTCCTCAGAAGGAGTGGAGGTCGACCCCATGCAGATTGGACACACAAGGCTGTCACCTGAAGAAAGACAACGAAGATTCAAGGGGAATCTGTGTCTGTACTGTGGTGAGCCTGGCCACCTTATTGCTTCATGCCCGGCTAAATCAAAAGCCGGGGTCCGTCAGAGAATTTGAGGAGTCTGACGGGCCATCTAAAAATTGAGAAATCTCCTCATTTATTGTTACCCGCAACCTTATTTGCTTCTAACCAGACTCTTACATTGTCAGCCTTCATCGACTCTGGTTGTGAGAGAAACCTCATTAATTCAGATCTGGTTCAGCATCTGAGGATTGAGACCATTCCATTGAAAAAGCCTCTCAGAGTTTCTGCCATTGATGGGAAGAAGCTACACCAAGTCACTCATCAGACAGAACCATTAGAGCTTCTTATCTTTGGAAACCATTGTGATACCATAAAATTTTTTGTTTTTCCCTCAGCATGCTCTCCCCTGGTGCTTGGATTCGAGTGGTTGGAACGTCACAACCCCTATATCAACTGGGCTGAACGCCATATTGAGTCTTGGTCTACTTCCTGTCACATTTCATGTCTTCGTTCTGCGGCTCCTGCTATTCAGTCCCCTAGAGGTAGGGGAGATGGACTCTCCTGACCTTTCTTCTGTTCCTCCCGAGTATCATGATTTAGCTCCAGTCTTCAGTAAGGTCAGTGCCACTTCTGCTTCCACCTCACAGACCATACGACTGCGCCATTGACTTATTACCAGGAGCCCCCCTTCCCAGCAGTAGATTATTTAACATGTCCAAACCTGAACGTGAAACAATGGAGAAATATATTAATGAGTCTCTAGCTGCTGGTATTATTCGTCCATCTTCTTCTCCTCTCGGTGCTGGTTTCTTTTTCATGGGAAAGAAAGACGGTTCCCTCCGACCCTGTATTGATTACAGAGGATTAAATCAGATAACTGTCAAAAATAAATACCCCCTACCACTACTGGCATCAGCTTTTGAACCTGTTCAAGGTGCGACAGTGTTCACCAAACTCGATTTAAGAAACGCCTACCATCTCCTTAGAATAAGGGAAGGAGACAAATGGAAAACAGCTTTTAAGACCCCCATAGGCCAATTTGAGTACTTGGTCATGTCTTTTGGTCTTACTAACGCTGCTGCCTGTTTCCAAGCTCTAGTCAACGACGTCCTCAGAGACTTTTTGAATGTTGTTGTTTTCGTAAACATTGATGATATCCTGATCTACTCTAAAAACCTCTCTGATCACAAGAAACAAGTTTGTCTGGTCCTTCAGAGACTGCTGGAAAACAAACTCTTCGTTAAGGCTGAAAAATGTGAATTTCACCAATCCTCTGTTACATTTCTAGGGTTTGTGCTCGAGGGCGGGCAGGTGAAGCCATCCGAAGACAAAATAAAGGCAAAAGTTCTGGACTGGCCGACACCTGAAAACTGTAAGCAGCTTCAAAGGTTCCTGGGGTTTGCTAATTTCTACAGACGCTTCATCAGAAATTATAGTCAAACAGCTCTACCCCTCACAGCTCTGACTTCTGTGAAGAAGACATTTCAATGGACACCAGAAGCTGAATCTGCATTTAACAAGCTTAAGAGTCTGTTTTCTAGCACACCCATCCTGATCCAGCCTGACCACTCTAAGCAGTTCATCTTAGAGGTGGACGCATCTGACTCCGGTGTTGGAGCTGTATTATCGCAACAATCAGATTCTGACCAGAAAACTCACCCCTGTGCATTCTTTTCACGCAGACTCTCTCCGGCAGAACAAAATTATGATGTCGCAGACAGAGAACTACTTGCCATTAAACTCGCCTTGGAAAAATGGAGACATTGGCTCGAGGGCGCCAAGCATCCGGTATTGGTCTGGACTGACCATAAGAACCTGGCTTACCTTCAATCAGCAAAAAGATCCAACCCACGCCACTCTAGACGGTCTCTGTTCTTTTCTCGCTTCAATCTCATCATCTCTTACAGACCCGGTTCCAAGAACGTCAAGCCTGACTCTCTCTCTCGTCTGTATTCCTCTGATCAACCTGAGACACCCGAGCCTGTTCTTCCTGCCTCATGCACGGTTGGAGCCGTTTCCTGGGAGATCACTGATCTCATCAGTTTAGCCCTGGCCTCTAAACCTGACCCAGGTAACGGACCTCCAAACAAAACCTATGTTCCATCTTCTGTTAGATCCCGCCTCATCCAGTGGATGCACGCAGCCAAGTTCTCAGCTCATCCTGGTGTGAGCAGAACAATCGCACTCATTACAAAACGCTTTTGGTGGCCGTCCCTTCAAAGGACGTGAAGGAGTACGTGCTGGCCTGTCCAATCTGTGCCAGAAACAAAACCACTCACCAACCACCTTCTGGGCTGCTGCGTCCCCTACCTGTTCCAACCCGTCCATGGTCCCACATCGCTATTGATTTTGTTACCGGTCTTCCAGTCTCCAGAGGTATGTCCACTATCCTAACCATTGTTGACCGTTTCTCCAAGGCTTGTCACCTGATTCCCCTCAGGAAATTACCCACTGCATTCCAGACCACCCAACTCCTCGTGAAACATGTCTTCCGTCTTCACGGCATACCCCAAGAGATTCTCTCAGATCATGGTCCCCAGTTCATCTCGCAGGTCTGGAAAGCCTTTTGTTCTGCTCTCAATTGTAAGATCTCCCTCACCTCTGGTTACCATCCACAGACCAATGGGCAGATAGAGAGAATGAATCAACAGCATGAGTCCACTCTCCGTTGTCTAACCTCCAATAACCCGACTGTGTCAGTTTCTCACCTGGATTGAATACGCTCACAATTCACAGAAATCTGCTGCAACCGGTCTATCCCCATTTCAGGTCTCAATAGGTTATCAACCTCCACTTTTCTCCACAGACGATGATCAAACCAGTCATCACCAGCTCTTTGTGCCCACCTTCCGACTCCCCTAAACCCGCCCTGGACATTGACGGCCATCCGGCCTTCACAGTCCGCCGGATCGTGGACTCCCGTCGGCGAGGTCGCGGTTGGCAGTACCTCGTCGAGTGGGAGGGCTACGGGTATTTTATTTTGACTTGATCAGTAATGTAACTATTGCTGTGATTATATTCTGTATATTTTTCAAGATGTTTGTTTAAATTGCTAAAATTTGAATAAATATATTTTGGGGAAAAAATTGTATAAGATACTAAAAACTAATGCAACAATAACCATCATAAACTTGTAGCAACTACGATGTGATCAAGATCAAATAAAAACAGGTAACAAAACAGAACTAAAATAGAAGGACAATATTAAATTCAATCAAAATGTTCCAACAGAGATGATCATTTACTACATGTTTAGATTTAACCAGTTTCACAGACTTAGAATATAAATTGAAATCATTTTTCCTATGATAAAAGGTGGGCTTTGTTTAAAAAAACCTAAATCTTTGTGACTGAGGCTGGTGGCTGCTAACCAACCAATGGGCAGAAGGTGACCATCTGAGACACGCCCCTCCTCATTTGCAAAAAATGAGGAAAGATTAAAAAAAAAGCAGAAAGCATAAAACCCGACAAAAACATCATAACATGCACATGAATAAATACTTAAAGATATAAGTAATAAATAAATAAATTTGAAGATTATAACGGACAATAAATAAATAAGGTAATTATTACAAAGTCGAAAAAAGAAAGTGGCTAATTAAAAGAGATATATACATGAATGTCTCACTGTATAATTCAATTTCTATCTATATCATTTTTATCAAACCTGACTCTCTCTCTTGCCTGTACTCACCCGACAAGCCTGAAAGACCTGATTCTGTCCTTCCTGCCAGCTGCACCGTTGCAGTACAATTTAATTTCTATCTACATTTATTTGTTTATTTTTTGGGGGAATTAATTATACATATTAATTTTTGGAGAATTTATTTATTTCTGTATTTATTTCTAATTATGGCAGGATTGGTCCTCCATAAACGTTGAGCAAACGGCTCTGCTGGAAAGATTAAACATGTTTCTAACAGATAAGTGCAGCAGCCATATGTCAGCATCCTCTCCCCTTCCCACCTGCACAAGTACCGTCCCAGCAAGGAGGTATTGAATGAATGGATGATGATGGAGAGAAAGCATTAAAGAGTAGAAAATTAAAGTTAGTGGTTAAAATAAAACCCCAATTAGCCAAAAACTAGTAGTAAAGATCCTTTATATGTTGAAAGCCAGAGGTGTAAAGAAACAAAGTACAAATACTTTCTTACCTTACTAAAGTAGAAATATTGGCTATCTATACTTTACTGTAGTCATTATTTTTACACATCTTTTTACTTCTACTCCTTACATTTCTTAGCAATTATCTCTACTTTCTACTCCTTACATATTAAAAGTAGACTCATAGTTTTGTGTCATTTAGGCTGATTTTCATTATGGCCTGTTGGTATTTAAAAAAATAAAGATCAAAATAATTTGCTTCATCCAGAAAATTAATTTCTTTGTGGACTCGTTTCTGCACCAACTTGTTGTTCGCCACAAACCAAAATAATCATTCTTCGAGATGATGTAAAGTTATATTTGACACTGTTACCAATAATTATAAAACTAAGAAACTAAAGTATAAGGAAGTTATCTTCCAGAATTGTAGAAAAATGTTCCTTCAATTGGTAGCGCAGTAACCAGTATAATGTTTAAAGCTTCTGTCCTTAACATTTTTTCCTGCATTACTTTTATATTTTCAATAGTTTTAAAAATGCTACTTTAAAACTTTAACATAATTATCTGAATGATTTATACTTCTACTTGAGTAATAAACATGAATACTTTTGACACCTCTGTTGAAAACATCGGAAATAAAGACTATTATTATAATTTATACGAAAATCAAGATGTAATTTAGCCATTTTAAGAAATCTGCTCTTGATCACAATACTTCTAAAAATTAAAGGCCTATATCAAAACTCCTCAACAATCTTGAAAAAGGGGTTTAAAAACAACTGGAGATATTATTTAGAAGAAAATTGTGTTTCAGGTTTTTGTAACTAGCTTTAAATTTTTACACTTAAACTGCTGCTTTTAGAGTTTTTATACAACCTGAGTTTGAGCTAAAAATTTAACTGCATGTTTTTTCTCCACAGGCATGATTTATACTAGACCCAGATGGTTCATTGCAGTCCTGCCCTCTACTGGTCATATGAAGCATCAAGTTTGACAAATAAAAGACACAATCAGTGGTCTTTAATAATAATCAAATGAATAGAAACCAAAACATTTCTAAAGATGATTATAAATAGCTCTTCTCAGACTAAAGATAATCATGAACACATCCATCTCCACAAAAAGTCATGTTTGATATAAACAGAACAAGTTAAAGGATCAGAAAATGTTTGACTAAAGCCTGATGTCTCCACTAACCTCACCTGTTCCCTGTTCATGATCAGCACACCTGGATCTGCTGTCAGAACCAAACTAAACTCCACATCATCCACTTCATGTCTTAGTTTGTAGCATCTGGACAGATTATGAAGCAGATCTGAAACTGACCTGAAAACAACCAGATGATCAGTCAGATCAGATCAGATCATCTCCAGTTTCCTGTTTCAAACACTGAGTTTCAATCAGATCAATAAGGTTTCATTTGGACTTTGTGTTCTTCATGCTGAGAACATCAGAGCTGCTGTTTGCTCACTGAGATCTTCATGGGTAAGATTTTTACTTTTACCCACAGTGTAGAAGTATGGAAACATCTTGTCAGTGAAGGTGTGTGTGAAGGTGTGTATGTGTGTGTTAGTGTCCAGATCAGAGAAGGACAGCTTTCCTCTGTCCCAGTCCAGATTCACTCTGATCCTCTGGAGCTTCTTCTGAACTGAGAGAAGATTGGAAGGAGATGGTGGAGACTGTGCTGAGTATTTACCTTCATGGAACCATATAACCAACCAATCCAGACTTTATGATTCCCTTCCTCTGGACAGACTCTTCTAACACACCAAGCATCCAGAATTTACTGTCTCCAACATCAACATCCCAGCTGTGGTTCCCTGAGTTAAAGCCCTCAGAACTCAGGACAGAACACCAAATGACCCAAACCTCTCTGGATTATCAGGAAGCTTCTGTTTCTCTCCTTTAGTCCCACTGGTCAGATCTTCAGACAGGATGAGTTCTGAACCAGCAGTGTTTGGGTCCAGGATGAGAGGAGTGTAGGACACCATGTTCTTCATGTTGCTCCAGATGTTGAAGGCCAGGTTGCCCAGATGTTTGGCCTGGTCTATCAGAGCTCCTGAGGGCAGCTGTGGATCCTCCAGCAGGGGGCAGCGCTGGACTCTTTCCACTGCAGCCTTGTAGTTGTGCAGGAATGAGACGTCTTCAGCTCTCAGCTCCTCCTCTGTGGCTCTGACTGTGTCTGAAAGAGCTGCTATCTCTCTGCTCAGAGCCTCCATCTTCTCCTTCATCATCCCTCTCTTCTGCTCCTCTTCCTCCCTCAGTGCAGCCAGCCTGGCCTCCTCTTCCTCTGCTAGAAACTGATGAAGCTTCTTAAACTGCTCCTTAATCAGCCTCTCTGTGTGTCGGGCCTGGACCTTCATGTGTTCTGCTGTCTGATCAAACTCCTCTTGAACTTTCTTCCTGAGCTCCAGCTTCTTCTTCAAAGGTTCTAGAGATTCCTGAAGATTCATTCTGTGATCCTGAGCAGCTTCATCTATGGGAGCAAAGCTGTGGCTTCTGTGGATTTTTGAATCTCTGCAGACGAGACACACTGGCTGCTGATGGTCCAGACAGAAGAGTCTGAGTTTCTCAGAGTGCAGACTGCAGAGATCCTCTGAAGCTCTCTGCTCTCTCTGCTGTAAGAAGGTCTCACACAGGTTCTTCAGAACCAGATTACAGGGTGGATTCATGGTGAAACTTATTCCTCTTACAAACTGGACACTCTTTTACTGGTTTCTCTCTCCACCAGTTCTTCAGACACTCCTTACAGAAGCTGTGGCTACATGACAGAACAACTGGATCCTTAAAGACGTCCTGACAGACCGGACAGCAGAGATCCTCCTCTAACCTGGAAGCCATTTAGTCTCTGAGTGAAGCTGAAAACACAGAAGGTCCAGTCAGTCATGGCTCCCCTCCCTCCTCTACTAACTTCCCTCAAAGTGACTCTGAGTGGTGTTCTTGGTCCAACTCACCTTCAGTGTGTGGAGTGTGAGCAGCTTGAAGCAGCAGTGTTGGAGGTTTCCACTTTTCTCTCCTGCAGCTGGACTCACTCAGAGGAAGCTGCTAGTTTGGTCTGAAGGTGAATCTGATCGTCTGGGAGTCTCTCTGCAGGAACCAACAATCACAAACTGCTTCCTGCTTGAGTTTAGCTCCAACAAAGGTGTGTTTCATTCCAAAGTCCTGAATTCAACCTCTAGTTGCTATAAAACTCATTGATCAACAGGTTTTATTTTTCTCTGCTCAGATCAGAACATAACCTGTAATAAAGACTCCAATAATCTGTCCTCAGTGCTGCAGTCGTTCAGCTCTGACTGAAATTTCTCTCCCAGATGTTCGTTCAGGAATAATCAGCTGACCTCCACAAAGTTCTCCTCTTCCTCCAGACCTGCTGCAACAACAACTCAGTCTTTGGAGCTAAATGTGGTTCTTATGTGATGCTTTTTGTTTCATTTACTCCTTTTTATCACTTGTTGCTAAATATAACAGAATCAATTTTTTAAGCATCACTTGTTAATTACTTCTCAGTCAGTGAACCTGAGATGTTGTTATGAGAAGTTTCCTTGCTAAGATCTTAGTTTTCCAGTTCTGTCCTTTTCTCTGCAGGTCCATCAGTACCTGCAGACAGAACTGCTTTCACTCATTGCACCCCAGCCTTGCTGCTGTGTTTAGATCTGAGAGGAAGATTAAAAAGAAAAATCCTGAATTTCGCATGTTCACTGAGCGATTTGCCCACGACGGTTGAACTTAAGATTCCTAAACGGGATGTGATTGTGAGAGGCTGATTGCCGCTCATAACCCCCTGTACACTACACGACTCACGACGCAAGATCAGGCTGAAAGTATGGCCGATCATAATCAGCCGATCGATTCTTGCATGACTGGAAAATCACCCTAAAGTGTATGCCGGGCAGACCAGATCCCTTTAACATACCACTCTTTCGAAAACTGACTTCACAACATATCTGTTGTTCCATATTGTAATGTTGTTTGGAGTGAAGTTATGTTTGTTCATTAATTTCCAATAGAAAAGTACTTGCTGATGAAATGCAACTACTCCTCCCTAACGCAGTGGTGAATTTAGGGACCGTCAACAAACCTTTGAACCAAGCTCTCTTAGACTTTAGACTTTTAGACTTTAGACAGATTTTTATTTGTCATTTTGTTTACACAAGTGTAAAACAAAAAGAAATTTAGGCTGGAAACAAGTCACTCGACAATTTCATCTTTTAAAAGTGCAGCCTTGAAAAATAGTAAAAATGACTGTAAATTTACAGTACTAACATTTTTTTTTCTTCAGAAACAAAAATCAATAAATTCCTCATCTTATGACCAGCTAAGACCAAACTGATATAGAATCATGTCAATAGATAACATGTGTGAGGCACACTTGCTTTTTTGCAAATTTAATCTATTTTCAATTTTTAAGATATTTTTTTAAAGACAAAAGTTGGGACTTTTATTGAACCGCCCACTTAGTTTAACATTGTGAAGAACAAATACTTAAGTATAGTTATTTGTCAATAAAACTATACTTTCTTTTAGCATTAAGGCTGTGCCTCATCAGGCTAATTTAGTAAAACAATTTTAAAAAGAATTTGAGTCAGTGGGTCACATGACCTGGAAGCTATTGAAGAAAAGTCCCAACTTTTGTCTTTAAATATATATTTCTAAAAAATATGTATCTAAAAATTTAAAATAGCTTAAAAAATAGCAAGTGTGCATTACATATGTTATTTATTTATCATGATTTTATATTAGTTTGGTCTTAACTGGTCATAAGATAAGGAATTTATTGATTTGTGTTTCTCAAAAGTGTTTGGTTTGTTGACGGTCCCTAACTGTCCCTAACTGTGTGGGAGGAGGGAGCAGCTGAGAGAGGCTGGTCGACAGCAGAGTCCCCCAGTTGGATCAACCGTTAGCTAGATGCCGCTGACTCCGCGGAGCTTGAATATCCAACATCCTACTTCAAACCAACTTCATCGCGGTCGTTAGCGACCGAGTTAAGAAGATGGGCCACTTCCTCCAGATTCTGATAGACTACATTGTCGACATCTGTGTCCATGTGTGCCGCTAACTGAAACACATGGTCTGTCAGAGTGTCCAAACGAAAAATAATAAAGTCAATACTTCTAACGTTAGCATTGCTAAATGTCTCAGCTCTCTGACAGCTTCATCGTATGTTGCCATCTTTGTGACTGCGGCCGGTGTCTGCTAACCAACCACTGGGCAGAAGGATACCCTCTAAGACACACCGCTCCTCATTTGCATAATGAGGAAGAAATGCAGACAGAAATGTAAAAAACACAGGCAGAAATAAATAACATGGAAGAAATAAATAGGGTAAAAAATAAAAAGACAGAATAAACAAGACAAAAAATATTATAACATGCACATAAATAAATACTTAAAAAATAAGTAATAAATACATTTGTTAGAAAAATAAATATGTTATCATATTATTTCAAGTTACAATTATCTGGTCCAGGAATGTTAGGTGTTGCTCTAAATGGGAGAGTTAATATTTCTCTCAGGGCCTGGTATTATCCAGCTATGCAGCCGTAGGTGACTGATAACTTCTGACCTCTCCTGATAACATCAGACCCCTCCTGGTAACGTTTGACCACTCCTGTAATTCCTTTGAAGTCAAATAATAAAAGCAGCAGAAAAGAGAAGTTTGGGCAGAGTTGAGTACAGACTTTTTTTAGGGGTCTCATCCTTGGTTTGTCCAATCTCTTTTCTGCTGAAAAGAAAAGAATATTTGCTTTGTTTGGTTTTCATTTCTAGGACAATAAGTGGTTATGATTATTAACCCTATCAGCCTGGTGCCGTGACCCGGATCCCAACATTTCAACTTGCTGACGATAGGAGCAACACGCTGAAAACCAATGGTGGTCAGAGTCAAGGACCTGATGGGAAAGTCACAGGGGGTAATTTTCTAGCTGGGCCAACTTCATAGGTTACCTCCTTTCGCCAGCGAGGGATTGACGGGATCCGACCGAGAGAAAGACCAACCAAACCAAGTAGGTGCTAAGACGGACGGTATAAAGTACCACGCAAAGGTAGACAGGTGGTATAGTTAAAGAAGGTGAAAAAGTCCTTTAAGGTAGATAAACACAAAAAAAAGGCAAAAAGAAAAAAAAATATATAATAGGATGGGTTCAGGAAAGAGTAAAAGGGAAGATCCTAGAGGGAATGAGATAGATGGTGCGTGGAAGTGCAAAGGTAAACAGGTGGATAGGTAGATTGATGGAGATCTTTATGTGCTGGCCTAGAAACAAGCACTAGTGGAAAAAATAGATAAATGAATAAATGGATTAATAAATAAATAAATAAATGAGCTCCAAATAGCGAGGTGTTGGTATAATACATGCGCAAAGTAGATACGAGGTTATTATGAAAAAATAAATAAATCGATCTAATTTTATGTTTGTCCGTCTTTTAATGTTATGTGTTTCCGTCTTTAAGCACCGTTTAGAGGGAGACAGTCTGC
Source organism: Cyprinodon brontotheroides (assembly GCA_018398635.1). NCBI lineage: Eukaryota > Metazoa > Chordata > Actinopteri > Cyprinodontiformes > Cyprinodontidae > Cyprinodon > Cyprinodon brontotheroides. The sequence goes on along the minus strand of JAGKQL010000041.1, from coordinate 39,669,692 downwards.
GGAGGGGCGGTCAGTGGAGCAGCGACTGCAGCGCTGAGTCCAGCTGACAGCCTTCCTCCTGCGCCTGCTTGGTCTCCAACAATATTAGTTTCAAAACAAAAAAAACGAAAAGAACCCGCCAGAAAACTACTTTAGTCACACAAGCTATGGTAGCGACTGAAAAAGATAGACCACCACCATATAAGGTCGCATTTGCAGCAGGTCGCAAATCAGCAGCCTCCAACAATCACAGTTTCCAGGCCGTGGAAATTGTGGACATTTATAATGCAAAAATATAAAGAAAAAAAATAGAAGATGTAGATGAGTTCAAAATACGTTTTGAAAAAGAAAACAGTTTCCACAGCGGCATACCATACACTGATGGAGATGAAGCACCATACCAGCAGCCACTAAAAAAATATGTTAATGGGAGGTCTCCAGCCATATATCTTCGCCTGGGTTAAAATACATTTAACTACTACGTCTAATGTAACCAAAGTAATGGAATATGCACGCCACCCCGAAAAATACACTAAAAAGGGGAGATGTTGAGTCTGGAAGGGCGGGCTCAAATATTCTTGGCTGACCCTATAGGTGAGCAAGAAGAAAAATTTTCTTTCCAAGTCACCGGACATCCTCGAAGGCATCAAGGAGGTTTCTGAGGAGGCAGGGGCAGTCCAAGGAGCTGAGGGGGCTTTCAGCCCAGACCAGTAAAAGCAGACGAGGAATACGGAAATTTTGGGTCATCCGACCATTGGTATAGGGAGTGTCCCAAACAGATACAATCAGCTGATCAGCAGGGCAGGGGAAGAGTCCACAGGGCAGTTCTTCATCTGAGGTGTGACTAGGTGCTAGAGCAAATGGGGATCAGGAGCCATTAAACAGTAGATATGTATGGAGCATGGGGGATATTAAATGCATTAAAAGAAAAATCATACATAGTACTTACAATTAATGGACAGCCAGTTTCTTTTTATGTGATTCAGGAGCCTGTAAAACTCGATTTAAAGATAACGTAGGACTGAAAGCATCTAAAATGCCCATTTTTGTAAAATCAGCAAAAGGTCAAACATCCCAAAAAATGTATGTTAAGGGGAAAATAAATAAAAGACCCCAAACAGGAAAAAGGTGGCATGCTACTGTAGTAATGTCACAAACTTCCCCCATTAATCTGTTAGTATGAGACTTGATGGAAAAATTAGGCATTGCAATTTTCTCCACTCATAAGGGGAATAAAAGCTGTACCTATAGAACATGTAATGGCGTTGTAACAAAATCATCCTTTGTTTTATGCACTATGCTTACCATCTCTACTCCAAATAAAAGAGAAAAGTAAAGTCATGCAAAAAGCTAGAAGCACATTATCAGATCCAAACGATGAAACTCCGTTATCTGATCTATACAACACTATGAATGTGTGCTTAACCCCAGATGAAAAGTTTGTAAAACAGTTTCTAAAGCAGGAGATTACGATCATGGCTACACAAAATATGTACACAGATGGGTGTTCGTTAGCGGCAGTTATTGTTATGCTTTCTACACAGATGCAAGAAATGTACAGTTTATCATGGGTAACTCATTTGTCACCGTTTAAGACCAATGAAGCACAGTGGAGAGACACAGGCCCATGTTTAAAAGCTGCAGAAAGCGCATCTGATTTCCATCCATGTGCACACAAACCATTGCTGGCTCTATAGCCCTAGTACAGAACTATGGATACAGTCTTATAAAATTCTGTTTGACGCACAATCCCGGGTCCAAGATTTAGCATGAGATAAAATAATTCTGCATTCTTTGCTATCACAATCTGATGAAAATGATTTAAAAGATATCCCAAATGACTTTTGGTCTACAGGACCAACTGATGTGGGACTATTGACAACTGTAGATCCAGTTAAAATAGTTCCTAAATCACAATATAGGCCGCAGATAAAATAATACGTGGTAAAACATGAAGCACAGGAAGGTATAAAGCGGTTATAAAAAATTTATTGGATGCAGGAATAATTAGACCATGCCCAGCTTCACCGTGTAACACGCCCATTTTTCCTCTGAAAAAAGCAGACGGAAAGAATTGGTGCATGATGCAAGATTTACGTTCAGTTAACTAAGCTGTGCAGACACGTGCTCCAAATGTCTCAGATCCACAAACATTGTTAAACACACTGAATTCTGACAGAAAATTTTCACAATTATTGATTTAAGTTCACAGTGATTGATTTAAGTTTCAGTACCAGTGTACCTAGACTCTCAATTTTGGTTTGCTTTTACTTTTGAGGGGGAAAAATATATGTACAAACTCCTGCCACAGAGATTTGCAGACAATCCTTCAATTTTCACTCAGTCCATTTTAACATGTTTGGAGAGCTTTAATCCAAAGCATTGAAGCCAGGTGTTAAAGGTACACTATGCAACCGGTGTTGATTTTCCAGCGCAGGCTCCCCCCAGAGGACGAAAAGTAAAAGTGCACTGTTGTAAATATGCACAGCTGTTCTCCTGGTTTCTCCGGCAAGCCAGGCGCGGGTTGTTTTGAGCTTAGCAGACAGGCGAACGCAACAAATGACTAAGCATCTGACGCCGCTTAACGCTACCGCGAAACGCCGCTGCTGCTCGAGATGGAAAAATTTTTATTTTTGCTGCTCGACGCTGCGCTGGCCAACCAATCAGAGAAGCTGATCTGGGAGCTGGCAGGGAGAGAGACACAGCGCTGATGATCAGAGCGCTATGATCTACCTCTTAAACAGTTTATTGACGCCAAATTAACTTAAAATGCAGAAATCTGCCGCAGAATATGTTCGCTTATTATCCTGCTGCCTGCAGTTTGGATTATTTAGATGAAAATAACCTACCAGCTGCCGCTGTGTCGCGGAGGAGGCTTACCCGGCCAGTGCGGCTGCTGATGAAGGGATTCCTGGTACTGTCGGCGCACCACTGGTATGTGTGGGGTCTGAGCGTCCCGACAGAAAAATATTGTAAGGCAGGATGATAATCTGAATAAACTGACTGCACTGATTACGTTTTCAGGTGTATTTTCTCACTTAAAAACATATTAAAACTACTTTATTCCCACTGATCACAGCAAATATAGCTGCAAGGCAGAGAAAGGATAGTGAAGCTCCTTCCAACGCGCGTCAGACACACTTTTGCACCGCGCAGCCAGAGTAGCAAAGCTGCTTCAGCCGCGTGTCAGGACCAACTGGTACAAGCAGTACAAATGAAGCAGCAGACGCCTGCTTTTGCTGCGTCCGTGTGAAAGCAGCACTGCACAAGAGAGCGCCACTGTGCAAGCAACAAGCATGCTTTTAACTGGGGGCGGTAGCAGTTCTCACCGTAAAAACAAGACTCTCACTCTGCGCGAGACTTCTGAGCCTGTGGGTGCGGTCGGTGCTCCTGCAATTGCAAGTGCGGTATTTCCCCCACAGACCACCAGAGCGGCCGAGAATACCTTTGTTCAACCTGAAATGACTAATTTAATCATCCAAAACGTTATGGAACTCATTAATTAACTGAAAAATGTTGCATAGTGTGCCTTTAATGCATGTGGAGGATTTTCTGGTTCCGTCTAAAACAGCTGAAAACTGTAGATAAGACTCCCTGCAACTGCTACATCATTTTTATTTTTTTTTTTAAGCTTGGTTGGCTTCCTGTTTGGACCTGTTCACTTCCTGTTTAGATTAACTGAGTGTGCAGCTGTCCAGAGGAACTCCAGAGGAACTCTGAAGTTAAGTTATTTTCTCTGTGATATCTCTTTATCTAAGTAACTCTAACTGACTACTTTAAAACATACCACCTTCTGCTGCACTTTTCTACTAAGCACTTGTCAGTTTCACACGGTTTTATTTCTGATAATTAAGGAGTAGTTAGCCTAGGCTAGCGCTTAGCTTAGCATTGCCATGGCTTTCTCTCTCCTCCCTTGACTCTTTTCCCAACTCTTCCTTCTTCTTCCTCTCTCCTCTCTGCTCTCTGTCAGATGTTCAGTTATTCCTCTGCCTCCTTTAGTGATAATGGGATGTGTAATAAGGTGTAGTATTTTTGTAGCTTTGGAGGCAAGGAGCGGTCAGGGAGTTAGAATCCAGGCTTCAGGCTGCTGGAACATCCAGGAGTTAAAGTAGGCCCCCCACGAGCTGTCCTCCAAAAAGTGCCTGAGCAGTTGTGGCTATTGGGTAACTGTAATGCGAGAAAGCCCGAAGTCGTGGATTTCTGCCCACTGGTCACCACTCAACCCGCTTCACGCTTTCTAACCGGTTTTCCCCACTCAGTGACACACCCACTGAGTAGCCCACTCTCTCTGGTGATTGGCAGCTCCATAGTCAGAAACGTGGCATTAGAGACACCACAGGACCATAGTCAAATGTTTGCCGGGGCCAGAACGGGCGGCGACATCAAATCCTACCTGAAACTACTGGCTGAGGATAAGGTTAAATACAGTAAGATTGTTATTCACGCTGGTGGTAATGACACAACGGGGTTACGCCGATCGGAGGTCACTAAAAATTAGTGTTGCCCCGGTGTGTAAGTTTGCCAAAAATGTCGGACTCCGTGTAATTTCTCTGATCCCTCCCTGAGTCTGACCAGTGATGACATGTATAGCACCGCATGTCGCCGGTCATTCAACCGCTGGTTGTCTGGGTGGTGTCCTGAAAACAACGTGGGCCTACATTACATAATTGGCAATCCTTTTGGGGAAAGCCTGGTCTGATTCCGAGAGACGGCATCCATCCCGCCTCTTTTGATGGTGCAGCTCTTCTTTCTAGGAATCTGGCCACATTTATTCAGTCCTCCAAAACCCTGACTCACCCAGGTTACGCAGACTAGGAAGCAGAGTTGGGAGTTTAACACACATCTCTGCAGCTTCTACTACTACCCACTCTTTACTCCATCCAGACAGTGTCTTGCCCACAACCAAAAATCTAATAAATTAGCAAAAATATTCCCCAAAAAGGAGTAAATCATGACAATCTGGTAAAAATAAAAAAATAACTCCAATTGGGGAAAAGTTAAAATAGTCAAAATGTAGTCTGCTTCAACATAAGATGATCGCTTTCCTCTTAAAAAGCTCCGTGTAGTTAATGACTTGATTTGTGATAAATCACATTGACTTGTTTTGCCTTACAGAAACATGGCTGCAGCAAGAGGATTATGTGAGCATGAACAAATGAGGCAACTCCTTCAAGCTATTTAAATTTTCACGGCTATGTACAGTTCAGGCGGAGCATAGGAGGAGGAGTAGCAACAATCTTCCAGTCTGAGTTACTGATTACTCCCAAAACAGTTAATACCTACAACTCTTTTTGAACATTTAGCCCTTAATTTCCCTCATCAAATTTCAAGGCAAGAGAAAACCTCTTCTTTTTGTAACTTTGTATCGTCCACAAGGTCCTTACTCTGAATTTATTTAGATAGAGGTTTTCCAGAGTTTCCTTTTCTGATTTGGTATTAAATACTGACAGAAGGTCATCATAGTGGGAGATTTACATAACATCCATGCTCACTTGTGACATTGAGAAGCGATAAGCTTAAGAGCAACCCTTTAATGCTATCTTAGACTTACTAGTTTAACTTTGTTCAAAATGTGAATAGTCCCACACATTCTCATCTTCATACTTTTGGATCTTGTGCTGACATACGGCATAGAATGTGGAAGAAATAACAGTATTTCCTCACCGACACCTGTCCTCTCTGACCACTTTCTAATAACCTTCAGGATTACTTTTAACAGAGGATCTCCTCCCCAAAAGGAATCACAATTTTAGTAGATCTTTATCAGGTAGTGCAGTTATAAATTTTTAAAGAATCTACTTTACTTTCTCTCTCCTCTGTGTGGCTGAGCAGTGCTGCAGAGTGCAAAAGCATAACTTATTCCCCTTCACAGGTTGATGATTTTTGTTGATGGGGTTTGCTAGTTCTCTGCGTACTGCCTTAGACAACGCAGCTCCTTTGTGAAAATGAAAACCGTTAAAATAGAAAGCTTGCTCCTTGGTTTAATGCAGAGCTGCGTACTTTGAAGCAAAATGCTAGGAAACTGGAGAGAAATATCGCTCCACAGGCCTGCGGGGAAGTCCTTCCAAGTCTGGAAAAATGGTTTTACTGCTGTATAAAGAGGACCCTTTGTAAAGCAAGAGCAGCATACTTCTCCTCATTAATAGGGAGAATAAGAATAATCCTAGATTTCTTTTTTAATACAGTTGCCAAACTCACCCAGAGCCATAGCTCTGTTGAACCGTCCATTCCACCTGCTCTTAGCAGCAATGATTTTATGGGATTCTTTATAAATAAGATTGATCTTATTAAAATAAGATCATAAGCACTCCTCTATCCGCGATTGTACCTGAGGTAGTCATGGAATCTGAACCGGGTTTAGACTGCTTTGATCCAGTTGAACTTTCTGAATTAGCAAAATTATTGTCTTCATCTAAGCCTTCAACTTGTATGTTAGATCCAGTTCCAACCAGGTTATTTAAGGAGGTATTCCCTTTGATCTCCTCCTCCATTTTAGATGTGATTAATCTATCTCTGTTACAGGGATATGTACCTAAAGCTTTTAAGGTTGCTGTAATTAAACCTCTGCTTAAGAAACCGTCTCTTGACCCAGATGACTTGGTCAATTATAGACCTATATCCAATCTTCCTTTCTTATCCAAAATTCTTGAGAAAGTAGTTGCCAAACAAGTTTGCGATCACTTACACCATAATGAACTTTTTGAAGAGTTTCAGTCTGGCTTTAGAGCTCATCATAGCACTGAAACAGCTCTGGTGAAAGTCACTAATGATATTCTCATGGCCTCAGATAATGGACTTGTATCTGTGCTCGTCCTGTTAGATCTCAGTGCTGCATTTGATACAGTTGACCATAATATTCTTTTAGAAAGACTTGAATATTTTGTTGGAATTAAAGGAACAGCACTAGACTGGTTTAAATCTTATCTATCTGATCGAATTCAGTTTGTTCATGTTAATGATAGATCTTCAACATGCTCAAAGGTTACCTGTGGAGTACCACAGGGATCAGTGCTAGGACCAATTCTCTTTACTTTATACATGCTCCCAATTGGTAGAATTATTAGACAGCATGGGATTAATTTTCACTGTTATGCTGATGATACCCAGCTATATCTGTCTATAAATCCAGATGAAGCTAACCCATTACATAGATTACAGGCATGTCTTGAAGACATAAAAACCTGGATGACTCTTAACTTTCTGCTTCTGAATGCAGACAAAACAGAAGTTATAGTCTTTGGACCAGAGTCTCTGAAAAGAAGCTGATTAGCCAGTCACTTCATTTGGATGGGATTAAACTGATTTCAGATAATAAAGTAAAAAATCTTGGTGTTATTTTTGATCAGGACCTGTCATTTAAATCCCATATCAAAGAGGTTTCTAGAATTTCCTTCTTTCATCTGAGGAACATTGCAAAAATTAGAAATCTCCTGTCCAGGGGTGATGCTGAGAAACTAGTCCATGCATTTGTTACTTCAAGGGCTGGACTATTGTAATTCTTTACTATCAGGAAGTCCACAAACTGTAGTTAAAAGCCTTCAGCTGATCCAAAATGCTGCAGCCAGAGTTCTAATGAAAATTAAAGAGAGATCATATCTCTCTATTCTGGCTTCTCTTCATTGAGCTTCCTGTTTAAATCCAGGAAGAATTTAAAATCCTCCTTCTCACATATAAAGGGCTTAAATGGCCAAGCTCCATCTTATATCAGATGATTTAAGTTTGCCTTATGTTTCTAACAGAGCGCACTTGGCTCTCCAATCTGCAGGTTTACTAGTGGTTCCTAGAATTTCTAAAAAGTAGAATGGGAGGCAGATCTTTTTAGTTATCAGGCTCCTCTCCTGTGGAACCAACTTCAGTGTTTCAGTCCGTGAGGCAGACACCCTGTCTACTTTTAAGGCTAGGCTTAAAACTTTTCCTTTTTGATAAAGCTTATAGTTGAGAGTGGCTCAGAGTTATCCTGAGCTATCTCTATAGTTATGCTGCTATAGGCTTAAACTTTTGGAGGACATAGGGACCCCCATTTCATCATTCTGCTTCATTCTCTCTCTGTTCTCCTATTCTGCCCAGAATCTGTTAGTTCAATCTCCTAACCTTCTGCTCTCTCTGCTTTTCCTCAGAGTAGCTTTGCCTCGTCTGTTCCTGTTTGGCTGTGACGTCTGCATCCTGGAAAAGAAACATCCAGCTGTTAACACTTCCATCAACTTTACCCTTGTTTATAAGATGTTGGAAATCGGCCTGTTTTCCAGTGTGGTCCTGTTTCTCTGACGCCGTGACTGAGTGGATGTGCTCTCTTCGGTCCTCTGGCATGGGAGCTGCCTTGGAGCTTCGTCTGCCTGGCTGTGTGTTTTCTTCACGGAGACGCCTTTTACAACTACTTTTGTATCTCTGCTTCTGTTCTCCTTGAACCCCAGTAGGAAATTTTCGGCGAATGGCAGCTCACACTGAAACCTGTGGATTTCTACTGAGGTTTCTTCCTGTTAAAGGGAGTTTTCCTCTCCACTGTCGCTTCTAAGCATGCTTAGTGTGAGGGATTGTATTTGAGTCAGGTCAAGTAAATCAACTGGTTTTCCTTGGAGGAAAAATAACTTATCCAATTTGACTGTATGATCTGGTTGAACTGTGCCTTGAGATGACATGTGTTGTGAATTTGGCGCTATATAAATATAAACTGAATTGAATTGAATTGAATTTGGCTAAAACAGGAAACAAAGTTGGCAAAGACAAAATGCAGTGGGTACAGAAAGAAGTCTGTTGTTTACGCCATGTTATTTCAGAAGAAGGTAAAAAGATACAGAATGAGCGAAAAACTGCAATAGAAAGTGCACCTAAGCCAGTAATTAAAAATCAAATAGTCTTTTTTAGGAATGTGCAATTACTGTAGAGCTTTGATTTCACATTATTCAGAAATAATTCATCTTCTCTTAAGCCTAATTTATGACACACCAATGTCCTTGTCGGCCATAATCCAGTGATGGGCCCCAGAAGCAGAACAGCAATTCGCAGAGCTAAAAGCAGAGCTTATCTCAACAACTGTCTTAGATCTACCACATTATCACAAACCGTTCATCCAAACAGTTGACTGTTTGACCTCTGTGTTGTGACCTCTGTGTTGTTGCAGCCTCATGTTGATAAGCTCAAACCTGTAGCGTACTACTCTAAAGGGTTAGACCCTGTGAGAACAGCAGCACCCCCGTATTCTAGAAGCAGCTATTGTGAGCCATGGGCCTTGCAATGTCTCAACAGGAGGGATGATAACTTTAATATAGCAACATTTTACAACATATGGGTTTAATTCTTATACTATTATTTTTGTAAAGCCTGTACAGTTTGTGTTAAACATAATCCAATATATAATATAAGACCAAAACGACTACATTTTCCAGAACCAGAGGGAGTTTTTGAAGTGATCCATATGGATTTTATTGAACTAACAAAAAGTGGCCTTTACAAATACTGTTTAGTAATGATTGATGAATTTTCAGAATGGGTTGAAATAGTCCCAGCAAAGCATGTAGATGCATTGACAGTAGCTAAAGCTATATGCAAAGTTGTGTCCAATGCAAATTCACTGCCGGAAGAATCCACAAGCAGTGAGACCAGGGGACTGGGTGTTCATCAAAGTCATCAGAAGGAAGAACTGGGTGAGCCCAAGATGGGAAGGGCAATTCCAAGTGCACCTGACAACACCAACAGCTGTGAAGATTGCTGAATGACCATCCTGGATTCACCTCAGCCACTGTAAGTTACAGAGAGTGTTAAACACCTAAGGTTGGAGCAGTGGGGAAGTCCGACTACAAAGTGGTTTGGTTTTTTAGGACCACTCGTCTCAACATCAGAAGTAATCAACTGATCCCTGTTCTTTAGAGTCCTAGGTAAAATTAACATATCTGTTAACCTAGCAAAAATGGGGTTCCCATGGAGATGGGGCTTCTTTTGCGTTGTGGCTGTTGTGTGTTATATCTGTTTCAGTCCAGACCCGCTGAGTGAAAGAGGGAAGAGGTTCATCCAATCCACTGCCATGAATATTTGGCTGGGTGATATATCCCAAACCACCATGTTGACAACCTATGGGAAACGTATGCAAGGGCTTTAGCCCTGCAGCAAAACAAGACTGATTGCTACGTTTGTTCTGTCATGTCTAAATCTACTAAGCAGCCTACCTTATACCTAACCCCCATGAACGCCTCACAGGCTATTTGTTTTGCATCATGTGCATTCCAGTTTGTGCCTGCTAAGTTAATAAAGGCCATGACTGGAGAGCTTATGATGGAGCGGGTGTGCAAAGGCGTAAAGTTTCTGTTTTCTATCAGCAATGTTACAGGTTATCCCACCAAGATGAAGGCTGTTATGCCTAAGAGAATGACACACCCAGTGTGTATTCGTTCATATAGTGGGAACAATACGGTGAAGGTAGGACATGTATCAGGATGCCAGACTACCATCTCCGACCTCTACTCTGATTTGTCTTTTGTCATCCTCTCTAATGGAACGTATACAAACTCTTCTCCTTGGAAACCACAAGTTAACTTTCCAACAGAGGGTGGTTGGTTCCTGTGTGGAGGAGACAGCATTTATCCATCATTGCCTGTAAACTGGTCAGGCACCTGTGCTCCTGTGTTTGTTTCTGACCACACTGTCATCATCTCAGCTCAGGCTGTGAAGGACCATCATTCTTCTAATAGGAGGAAAAGAGAACTCAGCTCCAGCTCTGTGTTCCAACCCCATAATCCCATATGGGGTTCCAACATTCCCTCTGAATATAAGCACTGGAGCATAGCTTGCAAAATAGTACTTTCATTTTTCCCATGGTTGGGGGTTGTCAAAACTATGTTAATGATTGCGACATTGGACTACAGAATGAAGACCCTGGTGAACATGACGATGAACATCAATAAGGGATAAAACAAACAATTAAGTGAAATTCGTTGAATGGTACTGCAAAACAGAATGGTTCTGGACATGTTAACTGGCTGTGTACATTGGATGATTACAACATCCTGCTGTACGCACATTTCTGATGTTAATGAAATTCATGTTACTGAAGATATGTCTGCCTTAAAGAATCTGCAACAAGCCATGTCCCAGGATGTTGTTCCTCTAAGAATGGATTTCCTCTCCTGGCTCATGTCAGGACCGTGGTGGTACCTCTAGCTGAAAATAATGACACCGTTTATTGAAATACTTATCCCTTTTTGTGTTTTTTGTTGCACACTCGAACAAAGTGACGTCGAGACATGCGATGGTTGTAAATTTTCTTTTACTTTTTCGTTTCTTATGAAAATACAAACAGGATTCGTATATCTGACGTGCATCACACTATGGCTGCTATCAACTTCTGAGCTTCTTCTCCAACAGGAAACTTTGGACCCCAGGGTGCCCTAAAATGCCTGTTCAAAACAAATCCCTTTCTAAACTAATTTCAATCTCTCAGCCAGAACAGTTATCAATATACTCTTATGAGTGTTCAGCTTAACATTAACAATGAAACGCAGTGCAGTTTAATAACAAAACAAAATAAAATATTAGGAAAGAGAATAGAATATTTTAATGGAAGGGGGGGGGACCCTTGATCTAACCTCCCAAGCATCTCATCCCCCACATTTTACTTCCTGTGTAATCCCTTGCCTAAAATCTATGGTTGCTAAAACTATGGGAAATGCAATGTTTCAATATCAAATGCTTTCACAAATTCCTCTAGAAGAAGTACAACCTGTAATTTAAGTTTCTCTTGATAATTGCTTAACAAATTGTTAAGCATTAAGCAAAAAGTTAAGCTTCAATTGTAAATAAAATGATAAACAGGAGGGAATTGTTAGAAAAATGTATATGTTATCATTTTATTTCAAGTTACAGGTATCTGGTCCAGGAATGTTAAGTGTTGCTCTAAATGAGGAGAGCAAATATTTCTCTCAGGGCCTGGTATTATCCAGCTATGCAGCCGTAGGTGACTGATAACTTCTGACCCCTCCTGATATCATCACACTCCTCCTGGTAATGTTTGACCACTCCTGTAATTCCTTTGAAGTCCAATAATAAAAGCAGCAGAAAAGAGAGGTTAGGGCAGAGTTGAGTACAGACTTTTCAAGTAGTCTCATCCTTGGTCTGTTCTCTCTCTCACTTTTCTGCAGAAAAGAAAATAATACTTGCTTTGTTTGGTTTTCATTTCTAGGACAATAAGTGGTTATAATTATTAACCCCATCATAAATAAATTTGAAGATTATAACGGAAAATATATAAATAAGGTAATTATTACAAAGGCGAACAAAGAAAGAAGCTAATTAAAAGATATATACATTTATGTCTAACTGTATAATTTAATTTTTATCTACATTTCTTTGTTTATTGTATTTTTTAGGGGGAATTAATTTTATGCTTATTTATTTTTGGAGCATTTATTTATTTATGTATTTATTTTTAATTATGGCAGGATTAGTCCTCCATAAACGTTGAGCAAACGGCTCTGCTGAAAAGATTAAACATGTTTCTAACAGATAAGTGCAGCAGCCATATGTCA
>JAGKQL010000041.1:39572054-39610676 GCA_018398635.1 Cyprinodon brontotheroides | reverse complement strand
AGAATTTCAGAGTTAAATTACCACATGAAGATAATGGGACAGATTTTGCAGTTCTAGGGCAGTAGGAGAACAAAGGCAAGGTTCCATGGAATTGTCAACTGCCTAAGAAAATAAGGTTATTTTAATGTTGCAATACAAAAATGTTGAGGATAAGATAAACCAATATGAGGAAGTTAGGGTAAAAAAGAAGGTAAGTTAAGAAGATTTCAAATTTTGAAATCAGTTTAAAATGATGGATGGATGAGGGGAGAGTTCAAAGAAACTCGCAGCTCCAGAGAGAAATGGGTTAAAATAAGAAGTCAAAAAGGCAGTGTTTAAACCTGATACTAAACACATTTACACTGTATTATATATTAAACTTACACTATGCTAAGTAATAATAATACATTTTATTTCAATGTTGCTTTTTAAAGAAACAAAACTCTAAACTCTTACAGGAAATTAATAACTCATAGCTAAAAAACTATTAAAATTATTATAGAAAAAAGTAAGTATTGGTGACCTCTGACCTCTCTCCTGATGAAGACTGTTGGGATCTGGAGGGTCTGTCCGCCTTTCTCCAGCAGGGGGCGTTCTAGGTCTGCTGAAGCTGGCCACCACACCTGCGGCTCATGAGCTCATCAGGGGACCAGCATTTAAGGAGGGGCAGAGCTACAATCCGACGCCAGAGTGTTTTGCCAGTTATGGTTAGCAAGCCTGAGCCAACCTGCCTGTCACGATTCTCTAGGCTCCACGCCCAGAAACCTGAACCTAATCTGATTACTTAGGGGGAATCATCTACGTTTCAATTTAAGATGTAGACAGCAAGGTCTCATTCCCAACAGTCTAAGACTGAAGTCTACTATCAAAGGGCACAGGGCAGAAGAGATTTAAGCAGGAATGCGCACTTTAAAAAAGCTGCTTGGTGAGAGGGATAAGACAGACTCACTTCACAATTGAAACTATCTCGCACAAAATAGATCAGACAAGGCAGAAGCTATCCAAGCTTCTCCCCGAAACTTTGTTTGAAGAAGTTGCCAGGTTGGTCAATAAAGTCAAGATTTCAGCAACATCATAAAACAAAAGAAAGGCAAAAAGCCAAATTCAACAGATTATTTACAGAGAAGCAGCATTTAAACAAGAGAACAACATGACTCAGGTGGATAACATCAACATCAAGGTTGAAGACAAGTGGGTAAAAAACCTATCTAGCAGACCACTGACAAAACCAGAGATGGTTTTACTGAGTAAAGGCCTGAATTTTGCCATTGCTCCACAAGAAGTACGTACCCATTGTGGAGACACAGTCACAGCCACTGAATAAGGCCATCAGGAACAACAACCTGGCTGGAAACTGGAGGCCGAGCAACTCAGAATGGAAGGTAACAGCCACCCTGTCCAGCGCCAAACCACCTCCTTCCAGCCTCACACCCCAGGATATGAAAGCCATAACCATCCCTGAGCCGGGACCAAAGCATACTTCCATATTACCAGCAGACAAGGAAAGATGCACCGTGGTCCTCCAACACCACTCAGACTACCAAGACAAAATTATCACTCTACTGAAGGACACTAATAAAAATGATTCTGGCAAGAGATCCAACCATCTGAATAAAAAAAGATAATCACGGACTATCTCAAACAACTTGAAAAAGGGCAGGTAATTAACTTTTGCACAGTCTATTTCGTTATCAGAAGGAAATTCCGTACTTTATATGGACTTCCAAAAATTCACAAAGAAGGGGGCACCACTCCAGGGCCCCGGTAGTCAGCAAAGCATTGTAACTCAGTAACATACAACATTGCTAAACAGCTTACTAATCTTTTAGCTCACTTGATTTGGGGAACACACCATCACCTCTAAGAAAACTTCCGAAGACTTTGCCAACAAAGCCAGCTTGTTTAAGGATGGCCCCAGGAGAAACCTGTGGTATCGTTTGATGTTACTTCATTTTTCACATGCATACCTATAGCAGAGGCAGTGGAAACAGTCAGGACACGTCTTGAGACAAGATAGTGACTTGGCACCAACAGGACTTCATTCCTCCGGACCAGATCGTACACACTACACGGGCCCCTGGCTTTTCCACAACCTATTTCAAGATTCAGAGGTAATTTTTACAGACAGAAGCATGGCTGCGCAATGGGATCTCCAGTGTCACCTTGGACACTAGCCAATCTTTACATGGAAGAAATGGAAAAGAAAGAGCCAAAGGACACTTTCAGAGAACAACACCGGCAACTGGTTTTAGATGCGTTGGATGACACTTTGGTCAAAATCAAGCCCCAGAGGAAGTGGAAGCTTTCACCAAACATATATCAACACTGTTGACTACAACATCAAATTTACCAGAGAGGATACCAAGGACAACAAACTACCCTTTCTGGACTGCCTGGTGAGCGTGGAAGGAGATGGAAGCCTAAACATTGAAGTGTATAGGAAAACCTACTCACAGACCAGTACATCTTCTTTTGACTCACACCACCCCACTGGGACACCAAACTCTCAGTCATCAAAGGAACACTTACAACTTTGAGGTGCAGGTATGTCCCCTACTAGAAGCAGATGGGAAGCTTCAAAAGGAGGGGGCACCAAAGCACATCCAGAGGATGCTCTCGAAACTGGCCCGGACCATATCCACACACTGGGCTTTTGTCAAATCAACAGGGAAATCCAAAGGCACTGCGTAACAGAGGAACAGCGTCTGGGAAAATTAAAAGCATAAAAACACCCATCACAATCCCACTATATGTTTTGCTGGATTGTCACAAGAAAAGCTCAAGAAGGATTTTCTCCAAGCTGCAAGATCCCAGTACATTTATTTCGCCAAAGGCCAAACCCTTGAAGCAGAGGCTGGTGCATCCCTGGGAGATAAAACCCCCAGACCGAATATAGGCCGGAGTGGTATATGCTGTTCAGTGCAACGAGGAATGCTCCTGATCTTTTATATTGACGAAACGGCAACTCTCCACCTGCGAGCATGGCCCCACTTACAGAAGGCGCCTCTGGACGTGTAGACAGAACTCCGCCCAGTACACCTACACTTTGTGAACAAGGACATTTCTTTTTGGGGACCCAGAATGTCCCATATTCTACCAGACATAAGAGAAATAGGTGGTTTGAGGGTAGGCATTGAAGGGAAGCGCCATCTATGTTGGAAGAAAAACCAGAAAGAAAAGCACTTAAACAGAGGTGAGTGAATTCGAGATTCCATTTACAAAAACATACAATTTAGGTTATAGGAATGGTCCTTCCAGATATCACCCAAACCCCACCCACACATCACGGAGGAGCGAGGGACCTGCAAAACTCCGGCAGGTGAACAATACCTTCATATGACTACCCTTAACAATGTGCAGACAAGGGTTTCTAGATATTACAGGGAACGATCCCCCTTAATGGCAATCCCAAGTAAAGATTTGGAATGCTTGAATCAGAGACCAGGATTCAGATGGCCCACGAGGCTGCGATGGAGACTACTAGCGACCCCATTCATGGAGTTACCTGCCATGTTTAAACAATACAAGGCTTTTTGTCTATATAAGACTCAAACTCACTGGAGTGATCCAGAGATTTGAATTAGACGCTTCACTGGAGGTGGAAAACGTCTTTAAATCTTGAAAGCCAAGTCCAATGGATATTTTTTTTGAATTTTTTACTGAAGGAATAATAATCTGAACGTTTGCTCATCCATCTTTATGATGTAAAACAATGTAATGAAATGTGTGGCAGTTTCTCAAACGTGAAACCAAGGCAGTCTGTTCTCAGAAAAACCCTGGAAATCCAACTACAGTCTGAAACCTGCCTGCCGGCTCTCAGAGAGCGCTGAGAGAGAAGCTCTGAACCTGCTCTGTAAGATTAACTGCTCTGCCCTGCCTCTGCCTAGCCCTCTGCCTGCCTTCAGCCTCTGGACCCTCCTGGTTCCCCCCTTCTACCGCTCTGCTCATTCTCTGATCAGGTATAGACCTGCAAACACACAATCATACAAGTTCACTGGAAGACTGCTAACCAATCTGTCCCTCTCTGCAGTGAAACAAGTCGTGACCAGACCCAGACCCGATCAATCCCAGAATCACTGTGCATTATCTGTGAATTGTGCAAATAAACTTTGTGAACTTTTTCCCAGCCTCTGAGTGTTCTGCATGTGGGTTAGATCCCTGAAAGCAAACATGACAGAACACTCTGGCCAACAAGCTAACCCAGCAGACACACTCCGGAGGGTATTGGATTAGCAAGGAGCTCTCATCCAAGGCCATGACACCGCTCTCCGTGAGTTTAACTTCCGACTTGATCAAACAAACCAAACTTTGCAGGAGTTAGCCGGCTATCTCCGTGAAGCTACTCCGCCTATCAGATCAGAACCCAGTCCGTCATTTCCGGAATTCCGCCCCTCACTTCCGGAAAAATTCTCTGGCTTACCAAGTAAGTGCAAAGGATTTCTTTTTCAATGTAAGCTGATCCTTGGACATTCTCCTGCCAGTTTTCCTAACGACAAGAGAAAAATAGCCTTTATCATATCTCAGTTATCTGGAAGAGCCCTTGATTGGGCAGAGGCCCGATTTCTTTCAGAATCCATTTTTTCCTGCACATTCGAGCAATTCTTAAAAGAATTCTCGCTAGTTTTTAACCATGACACTGACCAATGTACTGAATCTAGTGGTTTGTTAGACCTCAAACAAGGAAATAGGTCTGTAGACGATTTTTCGATTGACTTCCGGGTCAAAGCCGCTGCTTCCGGATGGAATGAACCCGCACTTAAAAGCGCTTATTTCAGGGCTCTAGATGAGACAATAAAGGATGAACTGGTTTCCTCAAGTCGGTGCCCATGCAAATCGGTCACACCAGTACTCACCGACGAAGAGGAGCAAAAAGGAACCCGTTAAGGAGAACCTGTGCATGTACTGTGGAGAGGCAGCCACTTAGATTTCCGACGCAGCTAAGGTAAGCCGGGTCCGCCAGGAGGAGCATGGTATGAGGAGTCTGTGGGACCACCCTGCGGTCTGAAAAATCTCCTCATCTTCTGTTACCTGCGCTACTCTTTTTACCTTCCTCTCAATCTCTCACCTTTGATCACCTTCGTGACAGTAATTTTGGTTGTAGAGAAACTTGAGTATTGACTCTAACCTGGATCAACAACAAAAACATCAAGAGATCTACTCAGTTTAAAAGTCCCTCTCAGAGTTTCAGCCCTTGATGGGAAGAGATTACCTCAAGTAACTCATCAGACTCAGCCACTTTTCAGAACTGTTGATCTCCGGTAACCACAATAGAAACAGTTTCATCTTTTGTTTTTCCATCTGCCTGTTTCTCCTCTAGTTCTAGGATATGAGTGGCTGGGAGCGTCACAACCCACACATTAATTGGGCTAAGAAACACTGTAAATGTATCCATGATGATGCAGACAGTTTATTGATATAATTCATTGATACGTAATTGATATGTATATGTATATATAGTTATTTACATTTCATATTAATTATTGTAAATATGATTGTATATTTATATTGTTTTACTGAGTGTCACATGGTTTGATTTATTTATGATTATTCTCATGATTATATCTACAAGCTTGTTCTTGCGCTGTTTTGAGAAGACGTTATTTCACCAACGTCCGTCTTGGGTTACCATGGAAACAAACACCAACGTCCGTCTTTCATGGAAATCAACTGAGATTTTTCACATTACTCACAAACATAAGCTGAAGTTTGTTGAGTAAAAACCAAGGACAGCATCAAGGACAATCACTTTTTAATTCACGGATAATTCCCTCATTGTGGTATGCAGCCAACGAGGTATTTTATTATTTGTATATAACGTTACATTGTTTCTTTGGGCAGGAAGCCGAAACACAATTAAATATTTGGAACGTAATATTTTTTGCCAAATAACATACCTTGTTTGGAAAAAAAATCTAAAACATTAATTTTCAATGCAACCTTGCACTAACATTAACACGGAGACACTTCTCGTTCTTGTTGGAATTCACCTTTCTCCAACCATCGCTTCACAAAGATGTTAAGAGTGCTTGTTTCTGGCTTGTACCATCTACTGCGCCAGAAATAAGACCTCTCACCAGCCACCTTCTCAGGCCTGTTGCATCCTCTACCTGTTCCAACCCGTCCCTTGGTCTCATATCGCTGTAGATTTTGTCACCGGTCCTCGATTTCTAGTAGTATGTCCACCATTCTAACCATCGTCGACCGTTTTTCCAAGGCCTGTCATATAATTCCCTCTCAGGAAACTTTTCCCACTGCATTCCAGATGGAACAGCTTCTCGTGAAGCATGTTTTCTTACTCCATGGAATTCCTCCAAGAAATCCTCTCCGATCGTGGTCCCCAGTTCATCTCACAGGTCTGGAAAGCTTTCTGTTTCCAGCGTTAAACTTCAAGTCCTCTCTCACCTCTGGTTGTATGCATCCTCAGTCTAATGGGCAGGCGGAGAGGATGAATCAACAACTCGGAAGTCCACTACTCCGCTGCCTAACATCCAACAATCTCTACTTTGACTGGAGTCAGTTTCTGACATGGATTGAGTACGCCCATAATTCATTGAAATCTGCTTCCACTGGTTTATCCCCTTTCCAAATCTCCATTGGTTATCAGCCTCCACTCTTCCCTACAGACGAAAGAGAGATAACGGTCAGATCAGTCCATCACCACATCCGCCGATGTCAGCGTATCTGTAAGGACACCATCACTACTCTCACTCGCTCATCTGCTTCAACCAAACGATTCGCTGATTCCAAGAGACGTCCTGCCCCTAGCTATACCATAGGCCAAGAAGTTTGGTTGTCGACACGTGACATTCCTCTCGAGGCCATGTCCAAGAAGCTGTCACCCCGGTTCGTCGGTCCTTATAAGATAGCTCAAATAATCAATCCCTCCGCTGTCCGCCTGCACCTGCCTCCGTCTCTTCGTATCCACCCCATGTTTCATGTTTCTCAAATAAAACCTGTCATCTCAAGCTCCTTGTGAACACCATCCGACTCTCCTCCACCCGCCCTGGACATCGACGGCCATCCGGCCTACATTGTTCGCTGGATCGCGGACTCCCGTCAGCGAGGTCGCGGATGGCAGTACCTCGTCGACTGGGAGGGCTATGGTCCGGAGGACCGCACCTGGGTTCCTGGCTCGTACATCCTCGATCCGTCCCTGATCGAGGAGTATGAGACTTACCTCAGTCCATATCCTCGGGAACGCCAAGAGGCGGTCGTTGAGAGGGGGTACTGTTGGGATCTGGAAAAATACCACCTTTCTCCAGCAGGATCGTCTGCAGAGTTCTGTAAAGCCAAATAGATAAAATGTGTTGGTTCTGATTGTTGATCAGGGTTCCTGGTTCTGATTGTTGATAAGGGTTCTTGGTTCTGATTGTTGATCAGGGTTCATGGTTCTGGTTGTTGATCAGGGTTCCTTGTTCTGATGGTTGATCAGGGTTTCTGGTTCTGATTGTGAATCGGGGTCCCTGGTTCTGATTGTGGATCAGGGTTCCTGGTTGTGATTGTTGATCAGGGTTCCTGGTGGTGATTGTTGATCAGAGTCCCTGGTTCTGATTGTTGATCGGGGTTCCTGGTGGTGATTGTTGATCAGGGTCCCTAGTTCTGATTGTTGATCAGGGTTCCTGGTTGTTGTTGATCAGGGTTCCTGGTTCTGATTGTTGATCAGGGTTCCTGGTTCTGATTGTTGATCAGGGTTCCTGGTTCTGATTGTTGATCAGGGTTCCTGGTTCTGATTGTTGATCAGGGTTCCTGGTTCTGATTGTTGATCAGGGTTCCTGGTTCCTGGTTCTGATTGTTGATCAGGGTTCCTGGTTCTGGTTGTTGATCAGGGTTCCTGGTTCTGGTTGTTGATCAGGTTCCTGGTTCTGGTTGTTGATCAGGGTTCCTGGTTCTGGTTGCTGATCAGGGTTCCTGGTTCTGGGTTGCTGATCAGGGTTCCTGGTTCTGGATTGCTGATCAGGGTTCCTGGTTCTGGTCTGTTGATCAGGGGTTCCTGGTTCTGATTGTTGATCAGGGTTCCTGGTTCTGGTTGTTGATCAGGGTTCCTGGTTCTGATTGTTGATCAGGGTTCCTGGTTCTGAGGGTTCCTGGTTGATCATCAGGGTTCCTGGTTCTGGTTGTTGATCAGGGTTCCTGGTTCTGATTGTTGATCAGGGTTCCTGGTTCTGATTGTTGATCAGGGTTCCTGGTTCTGGTTGTTGATCAGGGTTCCTGGTTCTGATTGTTGATCAGGGTTCCTGGTTCTGGTTGTTGATCAGGTTCCTGGTTCTGGTTCTTGTTGATCAGGGTTCCTGGTTCTGATTGTTGATCAGGGTTCCTGGTTCTGATTGTTGATCAGGGTTCCTGGTTCTGGTTGTTGATCAGGGTTCCTGGTTCTGATTGTTGATCAGGGTTCCTGGTTCTGATTGTTGATCAGGTTCCTGGTTCTGATTGGTTCTGATCAGGGTTCCTGGATTCTGGTTCTGGGTTCCTGGTTCAGTTGATCAGGTTCCTGGTTCTGATTGTTGATCAGGGTTCCTGGTTCTGATTGTTGATCAGGGTTCCTGGTTCTGATTGTTGATCAGGGTTCCTGGTTCTGATTGTTGATCAGGGTTCCTGGTTCTGATTGTTGATCAGGGTTCCTGGTTCTGGTTGTTGATCAGGGTTCCTGGTTCTGGTTGTTGATCAGGGTTCCTGGTTCTGATTGCTGATCAGGGTTCCTGGTTCTGGTTGTTGATGATCAGGGTTCCTGGTTCTGGGTTCCTGGTTGATCATCAGGGTTCCTGGTTCTGGTTGTTGATCAGGGTTCCTGGTTCTGATTGTTGATCAGGGGTTCCTGGTTCTGGTTGTTGATCAGGGTTCCTGGTTCTGATTGTTGATCAGGGTTCCTGGTTCTGGTTGTTGATCAGGGTTCCTGGTTCTGATTGTTGATCAGGGTTCCTGGTTCTGATTGTTGATCAGGGTTCCTGGTTCTGGTTGTTGATCAGGGTTCCTGGTTCTGATGATGTTGATCAGGGTTCCTGGTTCTGATTGTTGATCAGGGTTCCTGGTTCTGATTGTTGATCAGGGTTCCTGGTTCTGGTTGTTGATCAGGGTTCCTGGTTCTGGTTGTTGATCAGGGTTCCTGGTTCTGATTGTTGATCAGGGTTCCTGGTTCTGATTGTTGATCAGGGTTGATTGATCAGGGTTCCTGGTTCTGGTTCTGATTGTTGATCAGGGTTCCTGGTTCTGGTTGTTGATCAGGGTTCCTGGTTCTGATTGTTGATCAGGGTTCCTGGTTCTGGTTGTTGATCAGGGTTCCTGGTTCTGATTGTTGATCAGGGTTCCTGGTTCTGATTGTTGATCAGGGTTCCTGGTTCTGATTGTTGATCAGGGTTCCTGGTTCTGGTTCTGATTGTTGATCAGGGTTCCTGGTTCTGGTGTCTCTGCTCTGCTGCTCTCTTCTTCTTTCTTTCTCTTTTTAAATGTAGTTATCTGTAGTTATCTAATCTCACCATGTTTGATTTATAGGTGATTAAACAAAGAAGATAATAAATATAAATAAACTGTAAAACACCATAAAGCCAATTAGAAACTGTGGATGAACCCTTAAGCTAATTTCTTCAATGTTCCATATGCACATACATTAACTTTATAATCATTGAATAAACCTGACAAATGGAATCTCCAGTGTCACCAATTGTAGCCAATATTTACATGGAAGAAATGGAAAAGAGAGCTTTAGACACTTTCAATGGAACACCACCAAGCCACTGGTTTAGATACGTGGATGACACATTCGTCAAAATCCAGCTAAAGGAAGTGGAAGCTTTCACAAGACACATCAACTCTGTTGACTACAACATCAAATTCACTAGAGAGGATGCCGAGGACAACAAATTACCCTTTCTGGACAGTCTGGTGAGCATGGAAGGAGATGGAAGCCTAAACATTGAAGTGTATAGGATACCTACTCACACAGACCAGTATCTTCTTTTTGACTCACACCACCCACTGGAACACAAACTCTCAGTCATCAGAACCTTAGAACACCGGGCAGAACATGTCCCTACTAAAACAGATGGGAAGCACAAAGAACAGAAACACATCAAAGATGCTCTCCAAAACTGTGGATACCCAAACTGGGCTTTTATCAAATCAGCAAGAAAATCTTTAAAAGACACGTAACAGAATATAGCGATGAGAAAATTAAATGCAAAAACATCACAATCCCTTATGTTGCTGGAGTGTCTGAAAAGCTCAAGAGGATTTTTCTCCAAACACAAAAAATCCCAGTACATTTCAAACCAAATAAGACCCTTAAACATATGGAAGCATATTGTTACTATATTTCAAACGAAAAAGCATTTTCAGAAATGCTTTTTAATTGAAGAATGCGGCTCCATTGTTTGACTCATAAATGAAGTTAGTAATCAATAATCCTCTTTTGCATTTTCATGTTCTTCTTTAACACTGCTCATCCTTTTACTTAATTAAAATGAAAAAGAAAAAGACATTTGAGATTTATTTTTCAAACTGTACCCCAGCAAATACATACCAAAATTCAATTTGAAATTGTCATGTTGGGTTCAAGGCGTCTAACCCACATGCAGAAACCACTCATGAAACAGGGAAAAAGTTAAATGATTTATTTAACAATGTTCACAAATGAATATTGCTCAGGTTCTTGGTTCTTCAGACAGGTCACGGGAGGAAAACCACTGAGGAGGACAGAGCAGTTAGAGTTGATCCAGGAAATTGGCAGTTTACAGTTGATGGGGTTAAATACCTGCTCAGAGAGGAATCTGATCAGCAGGGGGGGACCTTGTGAGTCCAGAGGCTAGTCGGCAGGCAGAGGGCTGAGGGCAGAGGTAGAGACTGAGACGGAGTGCAGGCTGGCTGATTCCAGACAGAGAATTCTTTCTCCAGGATTTCAGGTTTCCAGAAAAGTCAGGATCTGTGAGGCAGAGAGAAACAGGATCAGACAGGTTCACAAAATCAGGGTTTCAGATCAGGCAGGCTGGCTCAGGTTTGCTAACCATTACTGGCAAACACTCTGGCAGGGAAGTGTCAGCCTCCTCCTCCTTAAATAGGTCTTCTGATGAGCAGACAGGAAACAGGTGTGTAGAAGTGAGCTCATGCCCTCAGGAGGAAGATCTCAGGCGCCCTCTGGTGGAGAAAGTGGACAACCCTCCAGATCTCAACAGAAATGTAAAATTTTAAGAATGTGGCTGCATTATTTGACTCATAAATGAAATTAGTAATCAGTCATGCTATTTGCATTTTCTTCATTAAGACTGCACATTTTGCTGTGACTGTAGTTACGGATAAACCTCCGATAAAAATGAGCAAACCCCAAAAAACGTTGTAACTGTTTTTGGGAGGAGGGAGTCGGCCAATCAAGAACTGCTCGAATTCTCTCCGGATCCGGCTTCACCTGCCCGCCCTCCAAAATGAACCCTAGGAACGAGATGGAAGGGAAATGAAACTCGCACTTCTCCGCTTTAACGTACAAACTGTTTTCGAGGAGGCATTGCAGGACCAATCTGACATGCTGTTTGTGTTCCGTCATGTTCTTAGAGAAGATCAGGATGTCGTCCAGGTAAACGAACACAACCCAATCCAGAAAATCACGCAGCACGTCATTAATAAGAGATTGAAAAACCGCTGGAGCGTTCTTCAGACCAAATGGCATGACCAAATATTCAAAATGGCCCAACAGAGTTTTGAACGCGGTTTTCCATTCATCCCCTTCCCGGATGCGGACAAGATGGTAAGCATTTCTTAAATCCAATTTAGTGAACACTGGCGCCCTGAACCGGTTCAAAAGCTAACGTCAGAAGGGGAAGAGGATACTTATTTTTAACTGTGATCTGATTAAGGCATTTGTAGTCAATACATGGCCTGAGAGAACCGTCTTTCTCAGATACAAAAAAAAATCCGGCCATAACAGAGACGTAGAGGGGCGGATAATGCCTGCAGCCCGTGACTCATTAATATATTTCAGCATACCCTCCCTCTCTGGCTTAGAAATGTTATACAGCCGACTAGAAGGCAGCGGAGCGCCTGGAAGGAGATCAATTGCGCAATCATAGGGGCGGTGGGGGGGGAGTGAAAGTGCTTTATTTTTTTTAAACACCATTTTTAAATCATGATATTCGGAGGGCACTTTAGACAGATCCTGGGCGTCATCTTCGTCCTCCTGGGTGGTGTCCAGTTTTGGATTCGTCAAGGCCAACAGCAGGCAGGTTGCATGACAGGTTCTGCTCCATGATTCCACTCTTCCATCATACCAGTTAAGGTGAGGATTATGTTGTCTCAACCAGGGAATATCCAGCACCAAAGGGCTCTGTGGAGAGGGAAACACATAAAAAGTCAGAAACTCTCGGTGATTGCCTGAAACCAGAAGTACGATAGGTTTAGTCTGTTGCGAAATTGCTGGCAGAACTCCTCCATCCATGGATTGGAGCGGGAAGGGAAACTGTAGGTATTTTAAGACTTTTAACCAGTTCTGTATCGATCAGGTTTTGTTCACACCCTGAATCTATTAGTGCCGAGAGGTTAACTGACCTTTGATTGAAGCAAAAAGAGGCAGGAAGAGAAAATCGGGAGATCGAACTGGAACATCCACCCACCAGGACTCCCGTGTTCACTGGTGGGCTTTTCCTTTTAACCGAGCAGGACATGCTGCGATAAAATGGCCAGAGAGACCGCAGTAGAAGCAGGCTCGAGCTTCAAGTCTTCGTTGCCTTTCTGTGGGGGAAATCCTGGTGCGGCTAATCTGCATGGGTTCCTCGGGAGGGAGCGTGTTCGGTGGGTTTTCCATGTCAACCTCGGAAGTGTAGCTGTCTGGAAAAAACACAGGTTTAGATCCCTTCCTCACTCGGGACCTCCCTCGAAGTCTATTATCAATCTTAATAGCCAAAGATATTAAAGCCTCCAAATTGGGTGGTTTGTCCCTGTAAACCAGTTCATCCTTAAGGGCCTCTTTTAGAGCCTGAATGAAAGCCCCTTTAAGAGCTTCGTCGTTCCACCCGGACGTAGCTGCAAGGGTGCGAAAATCTATTGCGAATTCAGCTACAGAAAGGGATCCTTGCTTCAAGTTCCAAAGCTGATGCGTGATTTCTGAACTAGACTCTGCATAGCCGAAAGTTTGCTTCAGTTCACTTAGAAAGGTTACAAAAGGTGTTTGAGAAAGAGATGCCAGGTTAAATTTTGCTTCTGCCCATTGCAGCACTTTCCCCTTCAATAACCCGATCATATACGCTATTTTGGCAGAGTCATCTGGAAAAGAGTCTGGAGCTCTGCAAAATACGATGGAACATTGCAAGATGAACCCTCCACACCTTCCAATCTCTCCAGAATAGTGATCAGGCGTCGGAAGTGAAATCTCACAACCCTGGTGAGTCCCAGCCGGGATTGACTGCGTAGGAGGGGCGGGTGGAGGGGCAGCTGCGCCGGCTCCATTAGGAGGCTGAGGATTTTGGTCCAGTCTATTTGACAGTTCTGAGACTGACATTCTCAATTGATTCATTATCTGATCCAATAGAGTACAAAGCATGGCGTCATGACGAGCTAAGAGTTCTGCTGAGCTCAAAGCGGGTCTTGTGTGAGAACTTGCTAGGTCAACCTGGCTTGATGGTTCTGTCATGTTGGATTTAAGTCTCTTGACCCACATGCAAGTTCACACGAGACCAGAGTTATCAGTTCAGTGAACGTTTAATAATGTTAATTCATACAATTAAACTAGGCTCCACTGGGTGGCCAGGCGGATTCAGCTCGGGTTCTGTTGAAGAGGGAAAATGTTAGTAGGGGCCGGTGATGAAAGATCTTGATGGGTTTGAATGAACCGGCTTACTGTCTGTTGGATGGCGGCTGCATGGAGGGAAGGGCTTGGATCCGGGAGGGTGTCCGAGGGGGAATGGTGGAGACGGATGGAGAGTAGGCGGAGAGCAGGTGGAGATGATCGGTATTTGGCAGAAGCGGTTTTAATATCCAGACGCAGTACTCGGCTTGAATCTGACAGCTCGTCATTTTCTGAAAGGACACACAGAATTACTTGAGTTCTCTTAAAACACCCAAAGCATGGTTTCAGTTGTTGACTCTGACCAACAAGTGGGACCATCGAGCGATGAGCGACTGTTCCTCAGCTTCTTTAAGGTCCACCAGTCAATCATCCGAAATCAGCTGCCGGTGCGCCAGCCTGTCAAAGCTCTCCTCTAAAGATCTTCTATAGGAAAGACCACTCACACTGACCCGAATACTAACAGTATGAGCCTATTACCATGAGGCTGCAAACACAGAGGTCATATAACTTGCTTAACCGTCAATTGTTTGGATGAACGGTTTTTGATAATTTTGTAGAGCTAAGACAGTTGCTAAGAAAAGTTCTACTTTTAGCTATGTGAATTGCTGTTCTATTTATCTGACATAGCTCTAATGTGTCATAAAAAACTTAAGAAATCTAAGCTCTGCAGAAATTGCACAATTCTAAAATGACATTCTTGCAGCTTTTTACCTTCTTCTGAAATAACATGGCCCAAACAACAAACTTGTCTTTGCACCCGCTAAAATGATTATAACTGGTTTTATACTTTCCTTTATTGCAATTTAGGAACTATTTTAACTGGATCCACAGTAGTCAACAGTCCTACATCAATTTTTCCTGTAGACCACAAAGCATTTGGAATATTTTTGAAATCATTTTCATCAAATTGTGATAGCAAAGAATGCTCAGTTATTTTAACACATACTAAATCTTGAACCTGGGGTTTTACATTAAATAGAATTTTATAAGGCTGTTCCCATAGTTGGAAAAATAGACATAGAGCAGAAATGCTAAGAATGTTGCATAAAACACGGAAGGATTTAATTGCAACACCATTACAGGTATTATTCCTTCATTCCCCCCAGCATGGTGAAAATTGCAATGCCTAATTTTCCATCCTAGGATGTTTGATTATTTGCTGATTTAACAAAAATTAGCCTTTTAGATGGTTTTAGCATTTACATTATCTTTAACACAAGCATTACAGGCTCCTGAATCGCATATAAGTCTAACTGCCTGTCCATTAATTGCTAGAACTAGTCAGGTTTTTTCTTTTAATGCATTTCATATCCCCCATGCAACTTACACATCTACAATTTTAACCCCTCAAATTTTTTTTATTCCCTGTATGTAGCTTGCATGACTAAAATAATTTTCTAGTGTTTTGGAGACCCTGCAGGCACACTAGGAAGGCCGTCAGTCAGATCAATGCTGCAGTCATTGACCCACATGACATTCCCCTCCCCCGCGGCTGCAGATGCAAGCTGGAAGTCTAAGACATGTGCTCTGTTCGAAAAACCTAGGGCGCATCCTTAGAAGACAGTTTCGAAGGGCGATTACAGTCATAGCATAGCGCCGAGGTCTGGAGTCGGATTCTAAGAGTCCCTCGTTAGTATGCGGCCTTAATATATGTCTTCTTTTTGCCCGATTTGAAGGGGCTGGGTCTGATGTATCCTCGGTATTCTTGGATATCCCAGGATTCATTCCTGTGAGACCAAGCAAGCTGTGATCAGAGTAAGGTTACTTGGCGCTGAACAGTGGTGAAAATTGGGCTGGAAGTCTGTTTAATATAATACAACTCTGTGAATAGGCCCATTCAGTCTGAAATGAATGAAAATAGTTGTTTTAATGGTTATTGAGTCAGATATGTGGCGGTAATGTTTGATTTTTTCTAAAGGTTTTAATCTTTTACTGTGTAAATGGGTTTGGCTGGAATTTAAGGACAGATTCTAATATATATCTGCAGGGTGGGGACTATAAATCTGATAGATTTTTATCTTTTATTGCTGTTTTGCACAATATGCTTAACTACGTATTTTTTGTTGTTGAATATTAGAGATTTTGCAGATATATTTTTTATAAATACATTGTTTAGATTTACTTATATCTTTCTACCCCTTTTATAGAATAGAATAGAAAATCCCTTTATTGTCCCACAATGGGCAAATTTACAGCAACTAGAAAGATTGTGAAAATGGTCACACAAATGAGGACCTTAGAAAAATGTATAAGAATAACATAATAGGGAAAGAGTTAAAATATAAACAATAAAATACTGTAAAAAGTGTTTTAACAATTTATAAACACTTAGTACACACTTAACAATATGCAGCTATGGACATTTTTACAGTAATGGATATTTGAAAATAGCAGCAACATCAAGAGATGTGCAGAATGACAGCAGCATTTTTTTTTTTTTATTGAACATTTTTGCAAAGCAGGGAAACATCAAATATTAAACACTCTACAAACATATGAGAGGGATGTACACATATATAAGAATATAAGAATAATCAAATAAAATAAAAAAAAATAATAATAATAATAAAAAAATAATAATAAAATAAAAAAAATGATAATAATAAAAAAAATAAAATAATAATAATAATAATAATAATAAATAAAATAATAAAAAATAAATAACAGGTGCCCAAAAGCAGAAAAACAAATAAATATAACACTACGAATTGTCCTCTTGTTGCCAGGCTAAGTCAATTAAACCCAGTCTCAATCTCTGAGCTACAGACGCATCCAAAGAGTCCAAAAAAGGGTCCCATGTCCGGTGAAAAAGAAATGGTTTGTTTTTCAACGCCGTAGAGAAGGCTTCCATTGGAATGATACTTATTATAGTCTGTGTCCACTGGCTTATGGATGGAACTCTATCAGAAATCCACAACACCATAATACACTTTCGAGCGCAGTGTAACAATATATGTAGAAGATCCCTGTTACGAAAGTTACCTGGCAGCTCATCATTCAGACCCAGTAGACACGTTCTTGCACCCAATTGCAGTTGGTACCTAAATATTAAACGTAACTTGTCTATAACAGATTCCCAGAATTGCAGAATATGAGGACAACTCCACAGGCAATGAAACAAAGAACCAACAGCAGACTGACATTTGTTACAAAGGTTTGATAATGCTGGAAACATTCTATGTCTCTTCTCAGGTGTGATATATATTCTATGTAGGATTTTAAATTGTCTCTCCCAAGTA
The DNA here is from genome assembly GCA_018398635.1 of Cyprinodon brontotheroides. Classification (NCBI taxonomy): domain Eukaryota; kingdom Metazoa; phylum Chordata; class Actinopteri; order Cyprinodontiformes; family Cyprinodontidae; genus Cyprinodon; species Cyprinodon brontotheroides. Next base: position 39,593,696 of record JAGKQL010000041.1, on the reverse strand, counting down.
GAATTCGATGCTAACGCCTTGAAGGGTCGGCTACACAACTCAACCCAGGCAACAACCTCTATAGGGCCTAAATCCACTTCCCACAGGTCCTTAACTTTGTTAGAGTTATCAGTTTTAAGATCACCTAAGATATCATAAATCTTTTTAGTTATACCCTTAAGCTGCGTGGTCTTTAACATCAGCGATTCAATAGGAGAGACAGCCAATCCCCCACTATACTTTCTCAATTTAGAACTGATGAAGCTCTTTACTTGGAGGTACTTCAAGAAATCCTTATTAGTAAGACCATACTTAACTCTCATCTGATTAAATTTAAGAAGTGAGCCCTCATGAACCAGGTCACCAACCTTTTTAATCCCTTTTATAGACCAGTCTGCGAAACCACCTTCAAGACCAGGAGAAAAGTCAGGGTTTTCTTGAATAGGAGTGAGAATTGAGAAGCAGTTACTGTATCCTTCCAACCGCCTGACCCTACGCCAGATAGCAATCATTTTCTTTAAAACCATATTGTTTTGGATGAGTACTGAGGCTTTCTCAGTGGATGTATATAGTAAGTTCCGCAAAGGAATGCCCTTTAATGGGGTGGCCTCAGCGCTCAGATAAATGGAGTCAGGGTCACTGATAAACCATTCCATAAGGAATTTAAACTGTGCTGCCCAAAGGTATAACGAAAGGGAAGGAGCGGCAAGACCACCCTTCCGTACAGGTAAGCAAAGATAACTATACCTTAATCTGGGAATTTTCTTATTCCAAATAAATGAGATAATTGAACCATTCAATTGTGACAAGACCCTTTTAGACAAAACAAGAGGCAACATCTGAAATAGGTACAGAAGGCGAGGTAGAATGTTCATTTTGACTAAGTGTATACGACCCAAAAGAGACAGAGGGAGGCTGCACCATCTTTCTAAATCACGATTGATTGATTGCACTAAAGGAGTATAGTTCAGATTGAATAGATCTTTTAGGTGCGGTGAGATTTTTATTCCTAAATAAGTGAAACCTGACGGGGACCATCGAAAAGGCTGAGAAATATTTGAGTCAACCTCATGTATAACAGAAATAGGCATAGCCTCGCTTTTAGAAAAATGTATCTTATAGCCGGAGAAAGAGCCATAATGTAAAATCAGTTCAATAATTTTAGGAATCGAGTGTGACGGGGAGTTTAGAAAAATCAATACATCATCAGCGTAGAGTGAAATTTTATGCTGATAATTATTTTAAAAGAGTCCTTCGATACTTGCATCGTGTCTAATTGCTGCTGCAAGGGGCTCCATAGCCAGAGCAAATAACAGAGGGCTCAAAGGGCTGCCGACTACCACGACCAATACTGAAATTCTCTGATCTGAGAGGATTAGTAATAACAGCCGAAAGAGGAGACATGTATAAAATCTGTATCCATTTCACAAAGTCCTCATCTAAACCAAATTGTTGTGTAAAAAAGAGATATGGCCATTCTAAGCGGTCGAAGGCTTTCTCAGCATCAACAGAAATAAGTAAAGCCTTCGGACCAAACTGGGATGAATGCTGGATTATGTTGACCCCTTGCTCACACTGGCTCCGGTGCGGTTACCGACTCACACCGCCCTTTTGACTATGGTGCGGTGCGGCTCTGCGGCTCCGGTAACAGGTCCGGAGATTGACTCGCGAGAACTGGAGTTCACAGTCTGGACTGTAGATGGCGGCGCGCACGGACGCAGCGGCTTACGGCTCTCCATTCCAGTGCTACCGAAAGTACACTTTTCAGTCGCTCTTGGACATTGGATATCAATCGCAGATATCTATTTCGAGTGACTTTCTTCGTAAGCACAACATTCCGGACGAGATAGCGAGACCACCCGGGTCTCCGTGGATTGTTGTCGGGTCCTGGAGAAGACGCAGGCGGAGGAGAGAGAGGAAGCAGAAGCGGGGCTGCCGGTCTGGCCTATTGCTAAGGCTACGTAAACAACCACACAAGCCGCCTCTCCCGAGCCTGTTTCTCTCCAACGCCAGATCCCTGCTGCATAAAATGGACGACCTGGATTTACACCTCACTGGAAATCGCTACGTCCGGGACTGCTGTGTGTTTATCATTACCGAAACTTGGCTTAACCCGGACATTCCCGATGCTAGCATGCAGCTAGCCAGCCGCACTTTGCTACGCGCGGACAGAACAATGGACTCCGGTAAGAGCAGAGGAGGGGGGCTTTGTATGTATGTGCATGACAACTGGTGCAACAACGGGACCATCATAGACAGACACTGTTGTCCGGACCTCGAGTACATGACTGTTAGGTGCCGGCCTTTTTTCCTCCCGAGAGAGCTGACCGTAGTTATCGTCACGGCTGTTTACATCCCACCCGACGCCGATGTAAGCGCGGCACTCTCTCTCCTGCTGAACGCGGTGAGCGAACAACAACGAGCTCACCCCGACGGCTTTCACATCATAGCGGGGGATTTTAATAAGGCCAACCTAAAGTCTGTACTACCAAATTTCCATCAGCACGTGAAATGTGCCACGCGAGGCGAGAACACCTTGGACCACGTCTACACCAGCATCAGGCATGCTTACAGAGCCGTCCCCCTCCCCCATCTGGGAAAATCGGACCATCTGTCCCTACTGCTCTTTCCGGCCTACACCCCCCTCAGACGCAGAATCAGGCCCACCGTAAGGACCATCACCACCTGGCCTGAAGATGCACTTCACAAACTCAAAGACTGTTTTCAACGGACAAACTGGGACCTGTTCGAACACCAGGAGCTGGGAGCACACACAGACACAGTACTGGACTACATCCACTTCTGCACCAGTAATGTGACTGTGACCAAAACTATCCGGGTCTTCCCCAACCAGAAGCCCTGGATGACCAGTCAGGTCCGCTCCCTTCTTAGAGCCCGTGACGCCGCCTTCAGGTCAGGAGACAGAGCTCTGTATAGTGCTGCCAGGGCTGAGCTGAAGAGAGGGGTCAAAGAGGCTAAAGCAGACCACAGACAACGGCTGGAGTCCCAACTGTCCAGTAACAATACCCGTAAGGTGTGGCAGGGCATCCAGGAGATCACCAACTTCAGGGGCAGCGTCGCTCAAACTGAACAACAGGGCGCACAGCTGTCAGAGGAGCTAAACAGCTTCTTTGCTCGGTTTGGAGAATCCCAGCGGCCCTCCCCTGTCCCTGCCCTGTCCCCTCCCCCACCCAGCGCTGACACCCCCCCACTCACTGTCCAGGAGCACAACGTCAGGAAGGTGCTACTGGCAGTGAACCCCAGGAAGGCCGCAGGCCCAGACGGAGTCCCTGGCAAGGTGCTAAAAGCATGCGCGGGCGAGCTCGCCCCCACCTTCACCAGGCTCTTCAACCTGTCCTTGGCCCAAGCCACCGTTCCGTCCCGCCTGAAAACCTCCACCATCATCCCGGTGCCGAAGAAGTCTGCCATCACCAGCCTAAATGATTACCGCCCAGTGGCCCTCACTCCGGTAATCATGAAGTGCTTTGAGAAGCTGGTTCTTCAGCACATCAAGGACTGTCTCTCCCCACACCTGGATCCCCAACAGTTTGCATACCCGGCCAACCGTTCCACAGAGGACGCCGTTGCCGTAGCTCTCCACTCTGCTGTGAACCACCTGGAGCAGCAGCAGGGCTACGTCCGGATGCTCTTTGTGGATTACAGCTCGGCCTTTAACACCATCCTCCCGGACAGACTCATCATCAAACTGGGCTCCCTTGGACTCCCCCCTCTCACATGTGCCTGGATTAACAACTTCCTGACCGACCGACCCCAGGCTGTGAGAGTTGGCCCCCACCTCTCCTCCACCCGCACGCTGAGCATCGGCTCCCCACAGGGGCTGTGTGCTGAGCCCCCTCTCTTCTGCCTCTACACCCGCGTTGCGGAGCCGATCCACAACCACAACGGATCATCAAGTGCGCCGGCCCGATGCAGCTGGCGGGTAGGTCTCATCTCCAGAGGCGACGAGGCGCCTACAGGGAGGTCCTGAAGCTGGCTGATTGGTGCTCAGAGAACAATCTGACTCTGAACACCAAGAAAACCAGCGGCTCATCGCAGACTTCAGGAGGCACAGCCACAAGTGACGGCTCACTACTGCATCAGCGGCCGGCAGGTGGAAGGGTTGGCATCAAATACCTCGGCGTCCACATCTCACAGCCCATCACGGGTCGAAGGGCACATCACCACCATCATCAAGAAGGCCCGGCGAAGGTTACACTTCCTGAGAGAATCACTCGAAGGTATAACCTCAACTCTGATCTGCTGCTGGCCTTCTACGGCTCCTCCATCGAGAGCTTGCTGACCTACTGCATCATGGTATGGTTACGGCAGCTCCACAGCTGCGACGAGAGGCTGCAGAAGAGGGTGATAAAGCGGCAGGATTATGGGTAAGCCCTCTCCCTCCCTGGCAGACATTTACTCCACCCGATTACTCCAGCAGAGCCAGGGCCATCTCAGGACAGCTCCCACCCTGGCTTCACCCTGTTTGACCTGTTGCCCTCTGGAAGGCGCTACAGGCAAATGAGGATCAGGACAAACAGACTCAAGAACAGTTTCTTCCCCAGAGCCATTGCCGCCCTCAACTCCGACCTGCACTGACGGACACTTTTTCACCTGGTTTGCATTATTCCCCAAGCCATTGCCCCCCCCCAACTCCGACCTGCACTGTCGGTCACTTTACACCTGTTTTGCACTATCCCCCCCCACAATCTGTGCCAGTACTGTTTTACATTTCCTTTTCACTGTTTACATTTCCTTTTCACTGTTTACATTTCCTTTAATATATTTATATATATTTTTTGTAACTGTTTACATTTCCTTTCCTTTTAATATATCTATATATTTTTATATATTTTTATTTTATTTTTATTTTCACGGTAGCTGTTATGGAAGTCCCAAATCTCATTGTATCTGTCACAGAATATAATGACAATAAAGGCTTTTTGACTTTGACTTTTGATAACTTCACGCGATAACACGACCCAAATAAGGAAGTGTCCAGTAAAGAAAGATCGCATTTGGATTTATCACGCGTGTCAGCACACTTCTCCGCATTTTTTGGCGACTTTTTCACTTTCTACTATGAGTAAGTGTGATATAGTAAAGTAAAAGTAATATGTTTGTTTTTTTGAAAGTACTATTGTAGCCAGGGTTTGATTCTAAATGAGCCAAAAAGCAGAGACAGGACCAATTGTCAAAATTTTGGGTGTTCGATCATTCGATTTCATCCTGGACACTACAGAAAAAATGGGCTAAAAGTGTTAAAAACCGAACTTCTCCTTTAAGGCAAAAAAATATGCCTCATCTTTAGGGCCTTCAGGTCTTGCAGGGGGCTCTTGCAGAACCTCCAGCAATCTGTCCTGAAAATCACCACGTGCAGCTGGACTCCTTCTCCTCCTCCCCCTGTCCTGTGCTGCACTTTGCTGTGTGGCAACGGGCTGTGGTCTTTCCCTGGGGCTTCTTGACCTTTCCACATCCCTGGAGGTTGATGGTCCGGGAATAGGGGGCACTGGAGAAGGGGCAGAGCGGGATGAAGTGGGTCGGGGTTCCGCTTCCTCATCAACTTCAAATGTGGCAGATGCTGTGGAGGTAGATGGGGAGGGCGTAGTGGTGCGAGCTGGGGTGCTGGCTGGGTTTGAAAGCCGCACATTACTTTTTTGGCTATACAAGAAGATATCATAAGAATATAAAAATTAAAAGACAAGTACTTTAATTTATTCTACAATCAATAAAAATACAATGGTGACAACATTAATTTTACTTGAATAATATAATATTACTGACCGTCTGTGCTGGATGTGAGGCCGGAGGAACGTCAGTAAATCCGCATATTTATGCTGTGTAGGGACAGAGTCAGCATCAGCCCCGCTTGAAATTTTCTTTTCTGCTTTGACGAAGCTGTCTCGTATTAGCCTCCATCTGTTCATGCAAGTGGTCACTAGAAGGACATAACACAAATGTTAACAACAAGTAAATAACAAATGTTTTCATTTTGTGTTCCACAGATATTTGGCTTCTGGTGACTCCCTAATGAGCCTGGCGTTCAGCTATCGACTCGGCCACTCGACTGTTGTGAATTCTGTTCACATGGTCTACGCAGCGATCGAGAGCAAGATGATGGAAGAGTTCCTGCCCAGCCCAACTGAAGATATGTGGACTGAAGTGGCACGTGGCTTCTGGAGAAAATGGAACTTTCCCAACTGCCTTGGTGCAATTGATGGCAAACATGTCAACATACAAGCACCAGCTTCCCGTTCAGGGTCACCAGTACTTTAACTACAAGAAAAGTTTTTCCATTGTGCTTTTGGCTGTTGTGGACCATGAGTACAGGTTCAGGGCAATTCAAGTTGGGGACTTTGGAAGGATTGAGTGCATGGAGGTGCGTTTTTCAGCATCCAAATCTGGGAAAGGGACTAGAGAGGGGAGACCTGAATGTACCGCCAAGTGCACCTTTGCCTGGTGCACCAGAACTCGGACCGATGCCCCATGTCTTGGTGGGAGATGCTGCATTCCCACTTAAAACCTACCTGCTACTGATCTGGACCATGACAACCGTATTTTTAATTATAGACTTTCAAGAGCACGCATGGTCGTGGAATGTGCTTTTGGAATCCTCACTGCAAGGTGGAGAATTATGCTCAGAGACATAAATTTACATCCAAACCACGTGGACACACTGGTTGTGGCTGCCATCATCCTCCACAACTACTTGCTTGCCCCGTCAGAGAACCAAAGATACATAGATGAGGCTGAAGAGCGAGGACTACGTTTGCCACAAGCTCTGAACATTGGTGGGCGCAGAGCTGCCAGACAAGCTTACGAGAACTACATTTTTAACAGTCCAGCAGGTAGTGTGTCTTGGCAGGAAAAAATGATCTAGGCTGATGTGGTAGGTGTTAACCTATGAAACCCAAAGACTTCTTTTTAACCTGCTGTGTATGTTTTCCTTTTCTCTTGACTGCAATGCATGTGGTTAATAAAAAGTTTTAAACATTATGTGTTCTGTCCAGTCTCTGTAATACAAGAGTAGCTACTTCCATTCATTCACACTAACTTGTGAATGAAAACATTAGTAACACACCAATATTTACATAACAACACAGAGGTGTAGGTATGGCCCTCTCCCATCCCAAGTGCACTGACTCACACAAAACAAGAGATGGGACCGAATACTTTTTATTATATTTGAATAGCTAATATTTTAATATCCTTATTAGTTTTAGTAGTGCTGTTGCTAAAAACACTACATGTATGTTTATGCCATTTAATAGCTGTAATAACACATCAAAAACAGTACAGGGAGAGCACAGGGGCCTTACATAACTACAAAATTTGCCTTTTGACTACACACAGAAAACTAGTAATTAATGATGATTAAACATAGTATCATGTAATGTGTTTTATATATATATACCCTTATATATATATATATATATATATATATAACTAACTATATATATATATATATATACCATATATATAATGATAAAACCTAAGCAAGATAGGACGAATACTTTTATATATTATATTTGAATATAAGCTAATATTTTAGAATATCCTTGTAATTAATGATGATTATGATTATGATGATTAATGATAATTTATTTTATATTGATAAAAGAAATAAAACACCTTTCCCAACAGTTTATGACAGTATTATGACAAATACTTACTATCCTCTTCCATGGCAGCAGCTATTTCTTTCCTTTTCTTTTTTGTGTTATCCTTGTAAAAAGGGATTGGAAGTGTCATAAATGATGGGATGGTTTCAACACAAATTGAATGAGCCTCTGGCGTCGTCCATTGCTGTAAAATCAAGTGATGGGGCCACAAAGTTTTGACCCGTCTTTACCAGCGCGGCTGAGTGGCGTCATATGGGTTGTACAGAGGGAAGGCGGAGAGAAAGGACAGACAATACATGCAAACGAACGTGTTTTATTTTGAAAAAACAGGAAGTCTTTTATCTCCATTTCTGCTTTCTCTTCTTCCATCTTTATATCCTTCCCTTCTTCCTCCTCTTTTGCAGCATCAACAGCCATTTTTGCAGCAGCTGCAGCACTTTCCAGCTCTGCAGCGGTGAGAAGTGGAGCAGAGGCAGTTTCTGTGATCCCCGCACACACCGCACCGCAACGGTAAGACCGGAGTCTGTGTGAGCCTGGGGTAAGCAGACGCCTAACATTGTGTGTAGAATATCGTCCTTGTATGAACCCGGTTTGGTCATTCTTAACAATAGAGGGCAGCATACTCTTTAAACGTATGGCCAGGATCTTAGATAGTATTTTCAACATCAAGGTTTAAAACCGATATAGGCCTGTGAGAGGCACAGTCTTCCGGGGGTTTCCCTTTTTTTTCAAATCTAATGAGATATTAGCCTCCACTAAGGATGGAGGAAGAGCACCAACAACATATGAGGATTGAAACATTTCAGATAGTGGCGAGATTAGAATTTTACTAAATTTTTTATAAAATTCCCCATCTGAACCCATCGGGACTGGGAGCTTTGTTATTTGGAAGTAACTGAATTATTTTCAAAATTTCACTCTGTGTTATAGGCCTGCATAGGTCATCCCTCTGGGTTTCCATAACTTTAGGTAGGTTTAGTCTTGAAAAAAAGTTTTGCATATCCTGTATGTGTAAGGATTTAAACTGAGAGGCATATAACTGCTTATAAAAAGATTTAAATATGTTATTAATTTCTGTAATGTCATATTTAAGGAATCCAGAAGAATCTTTACCACACGGGATATTGCGAGAAGATGTCTTATTCTGAAGGAGATTGACAACAGCATGTTATTTAACTGACTAAGTTTCTAACTTTAGATTTTATTTGTTCCTGCTCGGTAGTTGGAACATTTATTCCACACACTGGATTCTTGTGAGTGTAGTCTTTGTTCCCTTCACAATAAAAAGAAATAAATAAACAGTTTTGAAAGCTTTCTGTATTCATTCCTTTCCTGCTTTGTGTGTCAACGTTCACGGTTGCTAAGCAACAGAGCATACGGCGGTAAAACCCGCCGAAGGGTAGACCTGGTCGAATTCACAGCCAAAACTCTTCCGGTCTCCTTATTTTCAAGGACTTCGAAGGATCCAGTCTAGGTAAACCGCGTCCTTGGAGGACATGTCCTAGGTTTTCGAACAGAGCCTGTGTTTTTTTATTATCTTTTGGACACACAAAAAACTTAAAAGACCCACAAACATAACTTTAAAAACAGAGACACATAACATTAACAGACGGACAAACACAACATTAGATCTATTTATTTATTTTTAATAATAACATTTTTACTTTGCACATGTATTATATCAACAACTCACCATTTGGAGCTCATTTAACTATTTATATATATTTATTTATTTATGTATTTATTTATATATATTTATTCATTTATCTATTTTTTCACTAGTGCTTGTTTTTAGCCGGCACATAACATTTCTCCATTGATCTACTTCCACACCATCTATTTCATACTTTTACTTCCATTTCTACAAGTATTTAAAATTACTTGGATCAATCTGACACAAACATTCCATACCCCTTATGATCTTCTCTATACTGTTCCCTGAACCCATCCTTTTTTTATTCTTTTACCTCCCTGGCTCTCTTTAGTTATTTTATTCTTTAGTTCTTATTATTTTATTATTTTGGAATAGAGGCGTCCCTCAAACCCATATATTTTTTTTAACTATATATTCAAATAGGTATTTTTTGTTTGATTCCAGCACTTCTACAAACTTCTAATCGTAGATTTCAAATTATCTATAATTTTACTTTGACCTTTACCCATTTTTAAAAAATTTAGTCCAGTACAAATACCTAGGGTATTCTACGCACTGGATATTTATTCAACAGGACAGCACCCAAAAACTGCTGTGGTAATTTCTGCTTCTACCTTTTCAGGTGAGAAATTCTTGCCTCTGCATCCACAAGAGCTCTACTGTATTAAACCCCTGCTGTGTTAATATGAAACAACAGAACCTGAAAGGTTTGATTGTTTCCTCACACACTCTCACACAAACTTAGCTTGCACAGTGACACCTATCCTAAGGCCTATTATATATTTTTATTTTAACCAACATAGACAAAAAAACACCTATCGTGCACACTTCGGAGTCTCCAGCTCCAGGCCCTCGCATGCATCGGATACCCAGATGCTGTATCTGCTATCCCTGCTGCGGCAAACCTTACTATCTCAAGAACAACACAGAGTCTCATACTCTGGCGCACAGAATACCCGGATGCCACATCCGTCAACAAGACTTGGTCTCGTCAAATATTCTTGCGATAACAGCTGTAACCTAAATGGTCCAAGACCAACTTTTGATCAAAAGATTTAGGCCTACCCTTTGCTGTGCAGAGCAGTCCTCAGCAGGAGTCGTCACCAGGATGCCCAGGGCAGGGCTGGACCAAACTGGCCCCGTCCGGCGAAGGGAGGACGGCTGTCAACAGATTCTTGGCCTTGGTCCCACACGGTGCTGCACAATTGGATCTTGACTCCCGGGTTTCGGAACCAAAATGTTACGTTCAAAATTGTAGGTTCATAATAAATAAAACTGAGTCCGCACAGAATAGGGATTTTAGCTCCTGCAGGAGGAGAGAGCCACGTTCAGCCACATCTTTATTAGCAGATCATAACACATTGGGTGGGTTACAGAACAGTGTTCTTCTGACAAGGCAATTGATCAGGTCATAGGACAAAATGCTCTTCCTGATTGAATCACAGAATAGAGTGGTCTCCCGATAACTGTGATTATCCTTGCACAAACATCAGCAGTTTTCTACCAAAGTTGCATGACAGTTTGCAGTAAACAAAGTTAAGCATCTCATTTCTTTAATGTTCTATATGCACATGCTTTAATTTTATAATCATCATTGAATAAACCTGACAGCGAGGACGAGGCGCTCCATGGTCTTTGTCATGTTTGCTTTCAGGGATCTAACCCACATGCAGAACACTCAGAGGCTGGGAAAAAGTTCACAAAGTTTATTTGCACAATTCACAGATAATGCACAGTGATTCTGGGATTGATCGGGTCTGGGTCTGGTCACGACTTGTTTCACTGCAGAGAGGGACAGATTGGTTAGCAGTCTTCCAGTGAACTTGCAGATTGTGTGTTTGCAGGTCTATACCTGATCAGAGAATGAGCAGAGCAGTAGAAGGGGGAAACCAGGAGGGTCCAGAGGCTGAAGGCAGGCAGAGGCAGGGCAGAGCAGTTAATCTTACAGAGCAGGTTCAGAGCCTCTCTCTCAGCTCTCTCTGAGAGCGGGCAGGCTGGTTTCAGAATTAGTTGGATTTCCAGGGTTCTTCTGAAAACAGACAGCTTGGTTTGAGGGTTGAGAAACTCTTCCAGGTTTTCAGGTTTCCAGGCAGGTTCTTCCTGAGAAGCAGAGAGGACCGAAAAGCAGATTAGGTTCAGGTTCAGGCTTCAGGGGAGTCAGAGATTCAGACAGGCAGGTTGGCTCAGGCTTGCTAACCATAACTGGCAAACACTCTGGCGTCGGAGTGTAGCTCTGCCCCTCCTTAAATGCTGAGGTCTCCCTGATGAGCTCATGAGCCAGCAGGTGTGGTGGTCAAGCTTCAGCTCCAGGAGACCTAGAACGCCTCTGCTGGAGAAAGGTGGACAGACCTCCAGATCTCAACAGTACCCCCCCTCAACGACCGCCTCCTGGCGGTCCAGAAGATGTAGATGGCAGAGACTCACGGTAGTCGTCAATCAAGGTGGGGTCCAAGATGAAGGACCCAGGGACCCAAGTGCGGTCCTCCAGACCGCAGCCCTCCCAGTCGACCAGGTACTGCCAACCGCGGCCCCGGCGACGGGAGTCCACGATCCGGCGAACGGTGAAGGCAGGGTGACCATCAATTTCCCGGGCGGGTGGAGGGGAGTTGGACGGAGGGCACAAAGGACTGGTGAGAACAGGCTTGATTTGGGATACATGGAAGGTCGGGTGGATACGGAGTGAGGATGGCAGATGCAGGCCGTTTGGAAGGCTGTTGTTAGCTTCCTGACAGGCACAAGATGGCACGTTTTAGAGAAACCGTCTCTAATGGTGAGGATTATTGTCATACCCTTGGAGATTGGCAGGCCGGTAACAAAATCCACAGCAACGTGGGGCCAGGGACGAGAAGGAACAGGCAACGGATGCAGAAGACCTGATGGAAGCTGATGAGAAGGTTTGTTTCTAGCACAGACCGGACATGCTAGGACGTATTCTTTTACGTCTCTATGAAGGGACGGCCACCAGAAACGACGAGTAAAAAGGGCAATTGTTCTGCTCACACCAGGATGAGTGGAAAACTTGGCAGAATGCATCCAGTGGATCAGACAAGATCTGACAGAGGTAGGTACGTACGTCCGATTGGGCGGTCCATTTCTAGGGTCAGGTTCTGAAGCTTGGGCCTCTTTAATCAGGTCGGTGATCTCCCAGGAAACGGTTGCCACCGTACAGCTGGCAGGTAGGACGGATTCAGGTGTTTCAGGCTTGCAGATGAGTACAGGCGAGAGATATATCAATTACGTATCAATGAGTTATATCAATAAACTGTCTGCATCATCATGGATACATTTACACTCCCACCGAATTACACAAACTAACAGTATGTGGGATTTCTTAGAGTTATAGCAGGTACCATATCATATCATCAAAGGATATTTCTCAAAGGTAAGTACGTGCTAAATAAACTCACTGTATTGCATCTAATCTGCTTCTATCAAAGTAACAACTTTGTGTATAGGTCTCTCTAAATACACTGTACTCTTGCTAGTTTCCATTTGTTGCGTGGTGTCTGTTCGTCGTGGAGAAGGACGATGTCATTGACCTTTGAGTTCCTTGTGGTTTTACACCACTTCTGTCTTTGTTGCAGGTTGAGAAGATATTCTTTCCTCCGTCTGTTCCAAAACTCATTGGCCAAATACTGGACTCAGCGCCACCTCTTTTGTAGATAGAGATCTTGCTTGACAAATTGTCCAGGTGGGGGAAGAATGATTGTTGATTTTATAGTCAGAATGCGGTTCGGGGTTAGTGGTTCAGGTCCAGATGGGTCGTTCAGATGTTCAGCGGTAAGTGGCCGGCTGTTGATGATGGACATGACTTCATACAGGTAAGTCCGGAGAGAGGTGCTGTCGAGCCTTTGTGCAGACTGGTCCAGAACTGCAGTCAAGATGCTCCTTATCGTTCTTATCTGCCTCTCCCATATGCCGCCCATGTGACTTGCCGCAGGAGTATTCATGAGGAACTCACATCCTAGAGCCTTCAGTCTCTCTTCATTCATTCCTTTCATGAGTTCTGCAAACTCTCTCCTTGCACCAACGAAATTAGTCCCTTGGTCACATCTCAGTTGGCGAACGTTTCCTCTGATGGCAATGAATGATCTGAGTGCATTGATGAATGCGTCGGTTGTCATATCGTCGATTACTTCTATGTGAATGGATCTTGAACATAGACAGGTAAGTATGAGTCCATATCTTTTGAGATCCTTTCTTCCTTCTTCAATGCCGATTGGGCCGAAGCAATCCATTCCAGTGTACGTGAAAGGTGGAGCTGCTTCCATTCGATCTTGAGGTAAGTCGCCCATTCTTTGTTCTTCGGTGCGTCGTCTGTACATTCGGCACTTCACACATTTGTAGATGTGTGACGAGACAGCACTGCTGCATCCCAGGATCCACCATCCATTAGCTCTGAGTGCGTTTGTTGTCATTCCACGTCCTTGGTGTTGGATCTTTTCGTGGTGGTGCTTGATGAGTAAGGACGATATGTGGCTTTTCTGTGGAATAATTGCTGGATGCTTTATGTGTGGGTGTAGTGCAGCTTGACCTAGACGTCCTCCCACCCTGAGGATCCCTTCTTCATCCAGGAAGGGGCTTAACTTCTGTAGCTTACTTTCTTTGGTCTTGACAATTTCCTGCTTTTGCTTGAGTCTTTTGATCTCAGCTGGGAATGCTTCCTTTTGAGCTAGCTTAATGATGGCAAGCTCTGCTTCTTTCCTTTCCTCGATGCTTGTACTTTCATTGGTGCGTTGCTTCAGACCTTTGTGTTCTTTGGCCATTCGCTGTAATCTTGCAACTGCCTTTACAGCTCTTGTCCAGTCTGAAAACCTCTTCAGGTGGTCTAATAAAGTTCTCTCTTCCTTTGTCTCAGTATGGCACACAAGAGCCTTACGAAGTTCGGGATCATCTTCGTTGACTTCTCCCACCTTGCATTCTCTCTGCAGTGGACCTCTTTGCCAAAGAAACTTCGGGCCGGTATACCAGTTTGACAACTTTAGTTGGTCTGCAGTCAAACCTCGAGAGGCATGATCTGCAGGGTTGTCCTCAGAAGCAACATAGGACCACTGTTCAGGCTTTGTACTTGACTTGACTCTTTCGATGCGGTTGGCGACAAAGACTTGAAATCTTGTAGCATCGTTGTTTATGTAGCCAAGAACAACTCTAGAATCTGTCCAGAACAACTCTTGTAGATCTTGGATTTCGAGCTCATTCCAGAGCATATCGCTGGTTCGAACTGCAACAACTGCTGCAGCGAGTTCAAGTCTGGGTATTGTTGTAACTTTCGTTGGAGTAACTCTTGCCTTTCCCATTACGAGACAGCAGTGGACTTCATCAGATTCATTGATGGATCGCAGGTAGCTATATTCGCCGTATCCTGAGACGCTTGCATCTGCAAAATGGTGAAGTTCCTAGCTTTTGACTTTGCAGAAATCTGAAGGTAAGTAGCATCTCCTGATGTGTGTCTCAGACAGATTGGGTAGGTCTCTGAACCATGACTCCCATTGAGGTCTTAGGGCTTCTGATAGTTCTTCATCCCAGTCGACTTTATCTCGGCATATCTGCTGGAGAACTTGCTTCCCAACGAGGACGAAGGGTGCCAAGAACCCCAGGGGGTCATATATGGAGGCTACGGTTGAGAGCAGACCTCTTCTTGTCAGTGGATGGGGCTTTACTTGGACTCTGAACTGGAAGGTGTCTGATGTAACGCACCAATCTACTCCAAGAGCTCTTTCCACATGTAGTACTCCGAAGTCCATGTCTTGTTCTTTGACTGCAGCACATTCTTCTTCTTGGATGCTCGCCATGACGTTCTTGCTGTTTGAGACAAACCTGTGTAGTCTCAACTTCCCAGTGCTGCAAAGTTCTCTTGATTCTTTGACAAGTTGTATGGCTTTATCTTCATTTTCCACACTTGTCAGACCGTCGTCCACATAGAAATCTCGTTGGATAAAGCGTTTAGTTTCTTCACTGAACTGACCTTTTCCTTGTGCTGCCAGATGTTTGAGGCCGAAGTTGGCACAGCCAGGGGACGATGCTGCCCCAAACAAGTGGACTTTCATTCTGTAGACTGATGGTACTGTATCCATGCAGCCATTCTCCCACCATAAGAAGCGTAGATAGTCTTGATCATCCTTTCTTACTTGAAACTGGTGGAACATTCTTTCAACATCACACATGACTGCAACAGGGCCCTTTGGGAAGCGGCACAGGACACCAACCAGTGCGTTTGTCAGGTCAGGACCAGTGAGGAGATGGTCATTAAGGGATGTATCTCGGAACCGGGCATAACAGTCAAATACAACACAAATTTTTCCTGGTTTCAGCGGATGATACACTCTGTGATGAGGGATGTACCAAGCTGGGCTGTTGTTGGTTTCTTCCTCAGGGACTCTTTCTGCATCACCACGAGAGATGATATCCTCCATAAAGGTACAGTAATGCTTGTAGTAGTTTTCATCTTTCTTTAGTCTTCTTTCAAGACAGTTCAGGCGGTGTATTGCACTTATCTTGTTGTTAGGTAGCTCTGGTCGTTCCCTTTTGAATGGTAAGGGCATCTCGTAGTGACCGTTCTCCTTTTGTGTGATGTTCTCTTTCAGCTTTGACAGGAACTTCATATCGTCTTGTGAGATGGGATTATCTTCCTTGGCTCTTTCTGAGAAGTCAGACTCGAGGACCTTAATGATTTCTGAAGTGGTCACTTCTTTCACCTTGAATCGGTTTATATAGTGTACTTCCGTTCGGAGGTTGATAGAAGACTCAACATCTGGTGTCACTTGTCTCACTTCTATACAATGACTCGTTCCGATGGCATCTCCATAGTCTACACAGGGACTTCCACACCCCACGATGCTCCATCCAAGGTCTGTGCGTTGTGCGTAGGGCTGGTTTGTTTTGCCAGATACAACTTCTCTTGGTAGAAGTGCTTGTGAGCAGTTGTACCCGATGAGCAGGCCTACTTCACATTCCAGTAGAGGTGAGATCTTTTCCTGAAGGTGCTCCAGGTGGGACCAAGCTTTTGCCTTTTCGTTTGTAGGTATGTGAGCTCTGTTGGCTGGAATGAACTCCCTTGTATAGGCTGGTGGTAGGGAGATCTTCTTTCGTGAGTAGAAGCCACGGACTTGTAGATTGTTCACTCTTTGGGAGTTTACTGTTGAGGTTGCAGTCATCGTAGTGAGCTTGAGCTTAATTTGGTCTTTGTTGGCTTTCAGCTTGTCAGCTACTTCACTTAGAATAAAGGTTGAGTCACTTTGAGAGTCCAGTAGCGCATACACAAGGACCTCTTCTTCTGGGCAGGTTGTAGATGAGAGCCAGACAGGAAGTATTGCAGAGGTATGTGTGCCAGCCTCACCAGAGATCGTTCTGTATGCAGTAGCAGCTGTGCTTGTTTCTTCAGGAGGCGACGATTCAGCTTCCTCTTGGCTTTGACTTTGCCTTTCCTTAGCTTGTGTTGGTTTCTTGTCACCTTTGGCTCTATCCACGTGCAGGCAGGTAGGGTGCTGCTTGTGGCACACATCACACTCACTTCTACTGCTACATTTCTTTGAGTGGTGGCCAGGCTTGAGACAACCAAAGCACAGCTTGTTTTCTTTAACAAAGGTTGTTCGCTCTTGAACTTCCTCCTTCATGAACTTTCTGCATTTGAGCAAGGTGTGTCCATGCTTCTTGCAGAAGACACATGTCATGACCTCCTTTTCGTCTGAGCTTGTAGCCAGTACCTTTGCTCCCATGGTCCTGTTCCTGTTGCCTCTTGGGCTCTCTGCTTCGCCTTGCTTGAGTGACTGCAGAGAGGTGATGGGGTGACAGGCGATCTTTGCTTCTTTGATTAGGAATGCAACAAACTGGCTGAAGGTGGGGAACTGGCCGTTCTGTTCTTCTATTTCAGTAGACTTCCGATTCCACCTGGCCGTTAACCAGTCTGGTAGCTTGGAGAGAATCTTCCTGTTTTCGTTGCAGTCATTCAAGATTTCCAGAGCCTTTATGTGAGTCATAGCAGCCTCACAACTGCGGAGAAAATCTGTAAACCTTCTGAGCTCGAGGCAATCCTTAGGTCCCATTTTGGGCCATGTGTGGAGCTTGTCTCTAAACGACTGTGCGATTGTGAATGGGTTTCCATATCTCTCGTCCAAGAGCTCCCACGCCGCAACATAGGCAGACGCTGTGCCGAGTAGGAAATAGCCATTGATCGCTTTCTTTGCATCTCCATCCACATACCTGCGGAGGTAGTAGATCTTCTCATTTTCCTGGATGTTCTTCTGGTCGATCAGCGTTTTAAATGACAGTCTCCAGTCACTGTACATCAATGGATCCCCACTGAATACTGATGGTTCGGGGATTGGGATTCTGTTGGTACTCACAGCATCTGCTAGCACCTTGACGAGCTCTGCTGTACTTTCATTTGGAGAGGTGATCACAGTCCTTGGTGCAGAGAACACATACGTGGATGGAGGACTTGTGGGATCAGGCACTTGCTTGACTGTTCTCAATTCACTCTTCAGTATGATATCTTTCTTCTCTTCTTCTGTGACCTCCACTTGGTCATACACTTGTATTCTCGCTTGTGCTGCATTTAGACCTTTCATTGTCTCCAAATGCTGTACCTTTCTTTGCCTCTCATCCAGAGTCCTTTGGAGAGCTGTGTGTTCCGCTTCTAGTTGAGCCTTGATTTTAGCTTCCTCCTCTTCTCTCTGGATTCTTCTTTTTAGATTTTCTGCTTCTCGTTCCATTCTCCATTTCAACTCTTCTGCTTCTTGTTCCATTCTTATTTTGAACTCCTCTGCTTCTCTTTCCAAATGACGCTTTACAGCTGCTGCCTCTTGTTCAGCTATTCTCTTCTGAGCTTCTTCTTTCAGTCACTGTATTTCCCATTGTTCTCTTTCTTGTTCTTGTGACACCTTGAGAACAGCTTGGCTTGCAGCGGCATCAGCAGCAGCTTCTTGTCTTCTTTCAGTGGACCCATTTGTGTGTAGCGAGGTCCTCTTCGAGTCTGAGATGAGAGAACTGATACTAGAGTTGAACAGAGAACCTGCTTCAGGCCAGTCATCTTCTTCATCAGGTGTAAGCCCACCCAGTCGTCTTGAGGCTCTGTCTATGATGAACTGAGATACATGGACACACAGATCAACTTTCCGACGTGTTTCCTGATCTGGAGTTTCGATTGTCCGAAGTTCATTATAAACACACTGGACATCTGCAGAGAGACTATGAACGTCATCGATGACATGGCTCAGCATATCATCAGATACTGTTGCTTCTGATAATGTTTTCTTGGAGTATTTAACGTGATTTCTCCATCTACCATACATATATCTGAACTTGTCTTGAAGATCTTTAATTTTTTCCTCCTGCATTCCTCTACCCTTCTCTGTCAGAGTTCTGGATCTTTCACTTCGTCTTACTGTCTGTTCTTCAGCAGTATCACCAACTTGACTCTTTTCAGGCTGCTTTCGGGAATCTTCTTTGTCACGAGTTTTATCCCTAACCTGACCAGTAACCTGCTCTTCTACTTGATCAGTAAGCTCTCCTTGTCATGACATGTTGTACACTTGTAAATGTAAACTGAATATGTAAATCTAATAAATCTGTAAGCCTATTTATACTATGGCTGCTTCCTGTCTGATTATTTATAATTTTTAATAACCTATACTTATGTAGATTAAACCCCTTATTAATTTAAATGCCTCAAATAAGATTTAACAATGAAATTATACTTTAAACCTCAAAGCACACTTATTTCAATACTTGCAAAAAGGGAATTAAGTCAGACCTTGTTATCTTGAAACTCATATATAGGTTACAGTCAATGAAATACTTAAAAACATTGCAAAACATGTGATATGTGGGTGCTTATTATTATTACTCTCTATCAACACACACTTCACTTACACAATAACTAATAGCACATTTACAAAATTGCCCTTTCTTAGATCACCAACTTGTAAAGTGTCCAAGCTCCTTATGGCTTCTTTATGCAAATGTAGCTCTTATGCAATCTTCTTGCCTTTATGTGTTTGTGAGATGTGAGCTGAGTTTAGAATTCAGTTTTCACCGTTATGCAGTTCCATGCGCTGTTCCATGTTCGATGAAAAGGACTCTTCTGTCCCACTTGCGTCGGTGAAACAGTCCGAGTTTTCACTGTAAATCCCCCCAGGCACGACGAGCACAAATGGATTTCTTTAACTGATTTAATGAAGCCTCCAAATCTTCATTAGCACCGTGAAAACTGTACAGAACAATACAGTTGACACAATTAACTAATTAGCTACCATCAAACCACACAGTGAGATTTTTATGTTCATTGAGAATGGTTAGAATGATTTTGGTTCATTGTCAAAATTGCATTCTTCAAAATCCACTTGTCTGGACGACGGGTTCAAATGTTGAAATTGCACTTTTTGTGTGTAGGTTTGTAAGATTTTTATTGCTATATTAACTGTTGCTTTCACAACAGTTTCCAGTAACTATAAAAAGTAATTGAGTTCAGATGAGTAATAGCTGAAATATAAATGGGGAGGGGGGGACTAAAGACATATATATATAATCTCAAAGTATTTGTCTTAACTGTGTAACGAATCAAAATGTGTTTGAGACAGAGAACCCCTGAACCTCAGAACAGCATCCTGAGGGATGTCGTACAAATGGATTTTTCCTAAATGTAGAGCAAGTTACGTAAACTGCCCACATCTCCGAATGCATAGCAGTGAGCAGATTTGCAGTTAAATTAAAATGCATCCCAGTCTGTGGAGAACTTTGCCCAAGGTTTATGATGGGATGTTTATTGCAAGATGAAGAGTCAGATTAGTGCACATTTTGTCACAATAGAACCACAAACCTCAGTGTGTTTCACAGGGATTTTATGCAATAAGCCAAAAAAAAGTGAAGGGAAAACAAGGTGTTCTTTTATTAATATAAAATGTTTTAATTACCAGACCTGTGTTGGTGTATATTTAATACTGTGTATTTGTTGTTTACAAGTCATACCAAACTTCTCTTTTTTCTGTACAAATTCTAATGCAGTACAACAAAATGCACTTAATAATAATGCAATATTTGTACATGCTTTTTCCATTTAAATAGAGGCATACATAATCTATACTCCACTGCTCAAAGTTTAAAAGGCTGTTTCAGTTCTGATCCTCGCCCAGAGGTTATTTTCAGCATGTTTGTGTAGGTTAAATATTCTAAATTTCTGTAATTAATCTTGAAACTGATTTTTAGAGGGTTTTACTTTTTTATTGCCTATTTGAATAGTACAATTCCAGTTAGACTTTCATTTAAAATGAAATGCTCAGTAACACTGCTGCTTGCAGCAAGAAGGTTGTGGGTTAGATTCCCGGCCTGGGGTCTTTCTGCATGGAGTTTGCATGTTCTCCCTGAGCATGTGTGGGTTCTCTCCAGGTACTCTGGCTTCCTCCTACAGTCCAAAAACATGACTGTTAGGTTGATTGGCTTCTCTAAATTGTCCTTACGCAGGTTTTGTGTGTGCATGAATGGGTGTTTGTCCTGTGTGTCTCTGTGATGGACTGGCGTGTACCCCGCTTCTCGCCCATTGACTGCTGGAGATAGCCACCAGCACCCCTCACAACCCCACTCGGGACAAGCGTGTAAGAAGATGGATGGATGGTATATAAAATGTATAGACTTTTATTTCTATTTATTTGGTAACATTTATCAAAAGAAAAACGGCAAGGGTTACCTAAAATTAGTGAGTAATGTTACATAATAAAGCAAAGTAAATGTCAATCAGAGAAAATAATTCATATCTACTTAATTACTTCATAACAGCAAATTCTACAGGGATATAACATTTACTTAAAATTTTGAGTAAAGTGCAAGTTCTACAGGTAGTTCACTTTACTTAATTTTTTTTAATAAATCTAACTTATAACTTGGATGTAATTAAGTAAATGTTACTTAATATCTTCGCAACTGTTATGTTTAATGGAAAGTAAAATTCACTTGATACTGGCAAGTCAGTGTTACTTGATATTGCAGTGTTACATTTTACTTAAATCATTTGAGTGCAAATACTTACAATATATTTTTTAAGTAAATCTTATGAGCTTTTTTTTTCAGTGCACCAATCTTTAATGAAAATGGACTGTTTGTCTCAGATTATCTCCTGGATGATCAATTAAACAGGAGCTTTTGGAGAAGAATTATTGATTAAATATCAACAGAGAGAAAAACAAACATCTGTCTGTAATTTGTGGCTGATTTACAGGGAATTTTATATGAATGAAGTCAAACGGCACAGGAGCCTGATCGTCACCACATTTCTGCTTTTTTAATCAAAGCATGCAGCAAAGAATTGTGGGAAATTCACTTCACCAAAATCTGCTTTGATGCGCTCTTAGCTAAAGCGTGGATCTAGGGCCCATAGGGGGCGGGGCCAAATACGGCTCT
>JAGKQL010000041.1:39533264-39554814 GCA_018398635.1 Cyprinodon brontotheroides | reverse complement strand
TTAATATGTTTTAAGTGAGAAAAATACACCTGAAAACGTGAATCAGTGCAGTCAGTTCATTCAGATTATTATCCTCCCTTCAATATTTTTCTGTCGGGAGCGCTTCAGACCCCCACATGTACCAGGGATGCGCCGACAGTATGGATCCCCTTCATCAGCAGGCGGGAAATTACCGCGCAGCTGGTAGGTGTTTTTCATCTAAATAATCCAAACTGTATATTCTGCCGCAGATTTCTGCATTTTTAAGTTAATTTAGAAGGCCAATAAACTGTTTAAGAGCAGTGATCATCAGCGCTGTGTCTCTCCCCTGCGCTAAACGCATCTCACGCTGCTGCTGCAGCCGCCAGACGCGGCTACCAGGTAGCCTAAACGCTGGCTAACCATTGACTTGCATGTAAACTCGCTGCTTCTGTCGCTACCAGCTACATCCAGTGTGAACGTAGCAGCAATATTCGTTGCTAAGCTCAAAACAACTGCTTCTGGCTTGACGGAGAAACCAGGGAGAACAGCGCTGAGCATATTTACGACAGTTAAACTTACACTATACTAGGGTTATAATAATGAATTTTAATTTCAATGGTGCTTTTAAAGAAACAAAAACTCTCTCAATTTTTACAGGAAGTTAATAACTCATAGCTAAAAATAAAAAACTATTAAATTATTACAGAAAAAAAAGTAAGTAGGGCATAAAATAAGGTCAAATTAAAAGTTTAAAAACTTAAAATAGAATATAATGGAGGAATTAACCTAAAATTAAATAAAGAAAACATACAAAATTAAATAGAGAAAAGTAAGGTTGATGATAAAAACAAAATTTGAGAAAATTAGATGAGAAAAGTTTGTGACGAGAGGGGAAACGTGACTTAAAGTGACTGAAGGATGAAGTGGGGTGACTGACGAGACAACATTCCTTTCCTGAAAAGGCTTCTTCTTTTATATGGTAAAGATGAACAACTTTATTTTATTTTTTTTATTATTATTATTCATTTGAAATATTGAAACTTAAACTAATCATTGATTTTTTTTACTCCCTGCCCTTTAAACATGGACTCCCTGATCAGTGTGTAATGGCGTCACCAGACAGCACAGCAGTAGAGGGACAGAGGCCATGCAGCGTACCAGCAAAGGGGTAAGCTTTTTTTGGCCAATGGGAATTGAGCCAAATGTTGATTGTTAGTGGGTCAACCGGTTTTTGAAAAACCTGTGTTAACCTGCTCATTTCAATGGCAAAGAGGCTATATAGTCAGTATGAAATAAAATTATCTTTATTTAGGGTGACCAGATCTGTGATTCTGAAAAGGATGACACTGTATTTTGTTTTGTTTTTTTGTTTGGGGGGGCTGGGCCGCTCTCTGGACCAGATCGGGCACCCAGACAGGCAGGGAGCCAGCTAAGGAGGAAACGACCAAACCCGAACTGGCAGCACAGGGCCGACGGTGTCCAGGCTACCGTCACCGGTTCTACTGCACTGTAGTCGACCAAAATCCCGGACGATTTTGCAAATTCCCCCTGGACATTTTTCTAGGTATGAAATGTAGGATATGGGGGAAAAGGAGGGACGTCTGGTCACCCTATCTTTAATTGAATTTTTGCTCCACATTAAAAAATACAGTTATGATTGTCAAATAAATGCATGTCCAGGGAAAGACAGAAAGGAAGTGAAAATAAGCTAGGGCTACACAAAGCAAAGACCACCAAGTTTAACAAATACCCATACCTTTGATGTCATACACTGTGAGAAGGTGTTTTGATCTTGTTTATCCTTACTATGAAAAATCAAAACAAACTGGCCTCCTAGCAGCCTATGAACATTTAGCTGGATGTCCTGGTTTGACTATGCCAGCGTCTTCCAGTGACTCAGGTAATGACTGCTAGCATCATAACAATGGGGGAGTTGGCGATGTAACGGTTTGTGGTCCGAGTTGTGGCTGAACAAAGCCACTCTATATTTTATTAAATAAAGTCTCCATCTGTGTGAGCTTACACCTACCCCATGTACACCTAAATGAAATTAGCCACGCTATGCAGCTTCACGCAGATGCCACACCCAAGTCTTCCAACAGCAACAGGTTAATACAGAATGAAAAAAAGAACCAGATTCACCTTCTCACCCTTCTCTTACTTTTGGCTGACTTCTTGAGTCACGTAACAAAGCACCTGCTGTCTTAGTGAACATGTGCACCTCTGGGATCTAAGTGCCCTTCTGTGTCTTTAAGTGTGCATCTCCACCTTTCCATCCTTCATAACCACCATCACAGCAATTCAATTAAATTCTTATTGGATACACAAGGAAGGTCCATATTGCTAAAATAAAAAAATATATATTAAAAACAATTAACCTAGTTCATGACATTAATTGGGAGTTTTTCCATCCAGTGATTCCTCAGGGTAGATGTGTATCCATAAATACTCAAATGATGGTTTGTCAACATCTAAATTAGGTTATCCCACTCCTCCATCAATGAGTACATATTTCAGAAATCTGTTTGTTAATCTCTGTAAGTAAAAATAAGCTTCTGAGCTTTTTAGTGTTATTTATGATGTCCCTGTCTAAAGTTGTGGACTCAATAAAGAACCAAAATATGTTCCTGGTTGTAATAAAAGGCATCTCTTCACATTATCCTCCCAGATTAATATCATAGCAGGGTGATGATTTAATGAACACCTTCTATTATGTGAAAAAAAAAATGTATCCATTTTACAGCCATTGCTATCCAAAGTAAATAGACGCTGACCTTATTGAATCGGAAATGAGTTTTAAGAATTAGCTGAGTGGCAGAAGTAAACAGGAAATACCTGTGAATCTTATATCAAGCACATAATTTACATTCAGAATTAAGTGGTAATGTAAAGGAGTTAAATTAGGTGATGAGAATCAGGGATTAAAACGTTCTCATTATCTCACCTGTTTGTCAATACGTTCAGCACAAGTATATTATAGTTACTTTATTTAGTTAAATCAAGTGTGTAAAATCTGACGACATATAAAACTTATAAGGCTGTGTGTTCTTATGACTATGTTGGAAAATCACTGAACTACAACAACAAAGGAAGTTGTTAAGCTAGAAACACTTCGTCGTCTTCTGTTGTTAGTACCTTCGGGGTTGTTTGTAAAGATAAATTGTCTTGGACAGAGCTACAGGTGGTTGGAACTATACGCTAACAAATATGGTAATGATACTGTAGCTTACAGCTCCAAATTTAACCAAGTAACATTCAGTTCAGGTAATATATAATCGGGTCAAGTTAATAAGGTAACTTGATTAAAATACCTGATATAAAATTTTAAGAAAATTTTATATCGGGTGTTTCGCGGAGTTTCAAAGCTAAGGCTAACTCCACTGATTGTCTACGGTTAGGTTAGCATTTCCAGGAACTAGCCGGAGCCCTGGGCGATTATTCATTCTCTGGTCATTTCGAATAAATTGATATACCTTATAACAAATTCACAAGTAAAACGTCTACAATGTAACAGCGATACGTACCAGCTCATTTCAATGAACCTTTAATCCGTTGTCCCTTGATAATAATGTTATCTTCCAAATAACATAGCTTTCTATCACAGCACTTCTGAGCGTCCAACAGGAAGTTACGTCAGCCAAGCCGCTTAATTTCCTCCGAGTTTTTTTTAAAATATATATATATATATATAACAAAAATAAAGAGCGAGTTAAATGTCATATGTATGTTGTAATATATAAATAGTAACAAATACAACAGTCATTTTATTTATCAAATCCTGTATTAATTTGTCTATAAACTTCTCTATATCTTGTGTGTTTGAAGGAACGTGAGAAAGTAAACAAAAGGCAAGTTATATATTTCTTTATTCAAGTACTTACATGGAAATAACAAAACATTTGCATTACAACAAACTGAAGTGCCAGGTAAACGGGGAGCACATCTCCCTATCACAAAGATATAGTGAAATTAATTTAAATATTTAGCTCATCATAAAATGACCTTATTATAAGGTAATAAAACATTAAATAGGGAAAAGACATCCACAACACAAAACAAGACCCATTTTCTTTAACAAAAAAAGCCAACAGAACAGTTATCCCAATGTGTGTTTCCAGTTATCCATCTTGCATTGTTGTTAGGTTTGTTCCTTTTCACCCATTTTACTTTTTTCATGCATAATAAAAAAAAAAAGGGAGTACCACCATCAGAAAGTGTGGGTGGTACTTTCCGTGCACATGCAAACGTGAGAATATTTTTTTGATGAAAGGAAACACAGCACAACAGAAAACAGTGAGCATCGACTCCGTCTTGGCACCAGTGTCTCTGCTGAATCCCTGACACCACCCTGTAGTCCATAGGATGACATGAGTTTCTTATTATAATATCTACATGTTATTGGTGTTATGAGGGGTTCAGATTTATCTTAAAGAAAACTGACTGCCATTAGTTGCTATAAGTGAACCAAAGCTCAGTGTCTTGCATAGGGCCAATTGAGCCGTTACGCACCAACATTAACACAAGTCTGCCTTCAGCTACCAGCAGATAAGGGTCAGGTTTATGATTTGTTGGTCCTGCAGCGTTCTTCTCATGTATTGTTTTTGATCAGCCAACCCTGCAACCCACTTTAGTCCAATGATGGCTGCTCATGTTGGCTTGAATCCAACATGGAGCCAGGGACCTTTCAGTCACCTATTTTTGGCCAATAGAGCATTGAGCACATACAATACCTAATTAAAAGAGGGAAGAAAAGACATTAAAAAGTAGTTTGATTTGAGCTGAACAGGGGGCAATACTTATGGCATCCACATATTTTATTTCAAAGTTAGAAGTTAGTTCAGAAGGGGCTGTGCACTCTGTTATATTATAACACCCAAACAGTATTAAGGAAGCAGGTGGGGTAATATAGATTATACAAAATTTACAAAAACACATACAAAACGGAAATCAACACACACATTAAGGGTTGACAAAATACTGTTTCCAAACTTGTAATTATATGGCTTCATATGGATGTTGAAATCGTCTGCTGTTCTCCCCGCCTTACTCATATTATTCTTCAGGGCGAAGCAAACAGAAACACAATGTTCTACTACAGAAGAGAAAAAAATATTTTGGCAAAACGAGGTCTAAATAACCCTCAACCTCTTCTACTACATTTCATAGGTCTAGTATTAATTCATGAAAAGTTTTGTTTTAGTTTTTTCTTATAGCTTTAATGATATTTTCTGCTTCGAATCCCTATATGGTTATTGCTAGATACAACCTGGTCTATCACAATTAATATAAAAAAAAAAAAAACATGTATTATTATGAAAGTAAGTGTGGTGGTTCAGTCTTCAGAACATTTTAGGAGTTAGTGAGTTTCTTTATTTCAGTGGCTGGAGCAGAAACTCTAATTTGTTAATGTCCAACCAGTGCAGTGGAAGTGCAAGTCTACATGCTACAAACCTATTGATTTACAGCTGTAAACACTCAGAACTTTTTAACTTTTTTTACTCAAGTGCAAGGACAGTTCATTTCGCTATTTAGATGAGTTTAGAAAAGACCCTCTAAGGCCAAGTTAATTGGAAAATAAGTGAATTCTTGCCAGGAAGCAGAGCAGTGAGAAGTGTTTCAGGAAAGAGACCGAATGGCCTTCAGAGCTCTTTGCTGCCTGCACTGGATTCACTTGGCCTTCGCATTAGTCAGTTCCTAACCTCCTTTAGCCCAGTAGTTGAATGTGCCAATGAGTACAGTATTTGCTTTTTAAGCAGTTTGAGATTAAGATTATGACCATATGTAAAAAAATAAAGTAAAATTGCAATACTTGTTTTCTTCAAAATATAGAAAAAGAGGTTTAGTAATGTGCATTTAGACTGACAGGGTTACAAATCCTTTCAATTTTACATGGAAGATTCCTTTGCTTTAAGTAAAACATGTATAAAACAGCATCTTCCTTGTTTTCAATTTCACTATTTTTTTTTTTTTTACCACTTAATAGTGTAAAAAAAATGCCTAAAGACAAATGCCTTTCGCTGTCTGGCAATAAGCCTGTAATACGATCTTCAATGTTATTTTTCTGTGGCAGTGTTCTTGGATCCAAGCAAAACCATCAATGGCCCGAACAAAATGTTTTGCTAAAAGATGGAAATGATCTGAGTGTAAAATGAATAAAGTAAGTGATTTAATTTGTGGAAACTTATTTGCATGATGTGTTATGTATTTTGTTTATGAATAGCTTCAGTCATTAAAAAAACAATCACTAATAACCAGTATTTTTTTATACAGCTAAGAGGCTGTGGTAATTATCATAACTAATTTTTCTTTTAATGGAAATACACCAAATAAAAAAAATGGAGTTCATTCAAAGAACACATTAGTGCTGTTTAACTGGTCTACACTGTAAATCGTACAGATGGTGCTATCCTTCTGTTGTGTGTGACTTTTTGTTTTTTCTTTAGTAGAAGATGGAACAACATATTTGGCACTACTGAAGGGACCTTAAAACATTTTAACAAAAGAATATTTTGTTTTTCTGAAAGCTTAAAGACACTTTCCACGTAAACATTCAATCAATTAAGAGTTCTTGTTTATGCAGAAGTTTGTATTTACATCATGTGCATTAAGGGGTGCACATTTATGCACAATTTAATACTGAGCTGTGGTGCATTTGACATTTTAGTACAAAAGGTGAAACTTCTACTGTAGCTACCTGCATACATATTTGTATACTGTACAAAAAGAAGAACACATACATTTTGCAGTCTTGTCTCAGAATAAGAAATATGTAAACATGGATTCTTTTTTTATTATTACTATTAATCTCTTACAATTTTCTGTTCATCTCTTAGTTGTTTTGATAATAATATGAGAAGACATGCAAAGGACCATATTCATCTTCTCTCTATATTACTGCTTATGGACAACCAAGTGTTCTTTGATAAATTGTTCATTCTGTCTGTAACCATGCTTTTTGTTAATTTCATTTGCAAGTGGCATATGTCTGTACTTAATTGCATATTGCAGAAGTCATGGAAAATAAAGAATATCATTGAGCATTTATATAAAAACAAAAGAGCAACTAAAAGTACATTTGGTAACACAACGTCAAACATTTTTAAAATAAAAAAAACGACACGCATGGTGTCTCACAGTGACTAAAAATAAATTAAGTATTGGCAAAGGCATCAGTTGCTGTAGACATGTCTGTGCATGTAACAGGACAAGACATTGGCTTTGCTTCATTTGACCTACTCTGCAACGATCTAGATTCAAACGAACTGTGCTGGTTCATCTGGTGTTTGGAGTCTGATCTTACCATTGTTTCCACAGCTGTGCTAAACCGATGCCACACTTGGTTTGGCAAATGTCAGGAACAATTATAAGGAACAACGTTGGCTGCATCACTGCAATACATTTGGCACATTCTTTGAAAATAATAATCATAAAACGACCCCCAAAAAAAGGAAACATTCAAATAAATAAAATAAAAAAAACACGTTACACCTTAACAAAAATAACAAAAAATACAGTCACGTGCCACCATCCCAGACAATACACCTTCTTACTGAGCTCCGTTCATCAGCTTCAGCCTTTCTCATGCATTCTGGCTTTCTTTCAATGAAAACATACATTGACAGTGATGCTAAGCTAGGCTATTGTCGGCAAAATGACATATCCACCTCAGAACCTAGTGATACACCAAGACCTCTGTGGCAGAACGTGCTGAGGTGCCCATCTCTGTGTTTACACTATGTTACAGTAGCTGAGGCTCTGAATTGCTTTTAAAAAACAAGAGGAAAGCAGCCCTTCCTCTCTAACTTAAACTAAAGACTTCCATCTCAAAAAAGAAGGAACTGAAAGGAGCCAGTGTGTAAACAAAGTAGAGAATCACCTATTTTATTCAAAGTGTATGTGATCCTTACTTCCAAAGTCTCTGTATGGTCTCTGGCTAGGGTCTAGTCCATGTGCATGTAGTGATGGTCATGATGCTCCCACCGCCGGGCCCCCACAGGAGCTGGGCGGTGAGCTGTGGCTCCCGGCCGCACCGCTGTTCTTGTCCGCCTGCTTCTTGTCCTTCTGTTTCAGGTGAACCTTTGCGTGTCTCTTTCGCTCGTCACTCCTGGCAAACTTGCGTCCACAAAACTCGCAGGAGAAGGGTTTCTCACCCGTGTGCGTGCGGATGTGTGTGGTCAAATGGTCGCTCCGGCTGAAGGACCTCATGCATATTCTGCACTGGAAGGGCTTGTGACCTGTGTGGATGCGGAGGTGACGAGTGAGATCGTCTGAGCGCGAGAAGCGTCTGTCACAGTTCTCAGCAGGACAGGCGTGCGGCCGTTCATGAACGGGGGTTTTGCTGGGACGGTTGGGGTACTTCCTGGGGCGAATGGGTTTAAGGGTGAGAGTCTGAGGTGGCGGGTGGTGCTGAGGCGGGTGCTGTTGCCCGCCAATGAAACCTGGGTGGATCTGCTGCTTGTCTTTAAATGCTCTGATGGTCTCTAGGGGTATGATGGGTGGAGGGTTGACTCTGATAGGGTCCATGGTCTGTGTAAATGTATCCATGATACAAAGAAAGCGATCAATGGCTATTTCCTACTCGGCACAGCGTCTGCCTATGTTGCGGCGTGGGAGTTCTTGGACGAGAGATATGGAAACCCATTCACAATCGCACAGTCGTTTAGAGACAAGCTCCACACATGGCCCAAAATGGGACCTAAGGATTGCCTCGAGCTCAGAAGGTTTACAGATTTTCTCCGCAGTTGTGAGGCTGCTATGACTCACATAAAGGCTCTGGAAATCTTGAATGACTGCAACGAAAACAGGAAGATTCTCTCCAAGCTACCAGACTGGTTAACGGCCAGGTGGAATCGGAAGTCTACTGAAATAGAAGAACAGAACGGCCAGTTCCCCACCTTCAGCCAGTTTGTTGCATTTCTAATCAAAGAAGCAAAGATCGCCTGTCACCCCATCACCTCTCTGCAGTCACTCAAGCAAGGCGAAGCAGAGAGCCCAAGAGGCAACAGGAACAGGACCATGGGAGCAAAGGTACTGGCTACAAGCTCAGATGAAAAGGAGGTCATGACATGTGTCTTCTGCAAGAAGCATGGACACACCTTGCTCAAATGCAGAAAGTTCATGAAGGAGGAAGTTCAAGAGCGAACAACCTTTGTTAAAGAAAACAAGCTGTGCTTTGGTTGTCTCAAGCCTGGCCACTACTCAAAGAAATGTAGCAGTAGAAGTGAGTGTGATGTGTGCCACAAGCAGCACCCTACCTGCCTGCACGTGGATAGAGCCAAAGGTGACAAGAAACCAACACAAGCTAAGGAAAGGCAAAGTCAAAGCCAAGAGGAAGCTGAATCGTCGCCTCCTGAAGAAACAAGCACAGCTGCTACTGCATACAGAACGATCTCTGGTGAGGCTGGCACACATACCTCTGCAATACTTCCTGTCTGGCTCTCATCTACAACCTGCCCAGAAGAAGAAGTCCTTGTGTATGCGCTACTGGACTCTCAAAGCGACTCAACCTTTATTCTAAGTGAAGTAGCTGACAAGCTGAAAGCCAACAAAGACCAAATTAAGCTCAAGCTCACTACGATGACTGCAACCTCAACAGTAAACTCCCAAAGAGTGAACAATCTACAAGTCCGTGGCTTCTACTCACGAAAGAAGATCTCCCTACCACCAGCCTATACAAGGGAGTTCATTCCAGCCAACAGAGCTCACATACCTACAAACGAAAAGGCAAAGGCTTGGTCCCACCTGGAGCACCTTCAGGAAAAGATCTCACCTCTACTGGAATGTGAAGTAGGCCTGCTCATCGGGTACAACTGCTCACAAGCACTTCTACCAAGAGAAGTTGTATCTGGCAAAACAAACCAGCCCTACGCACAACGCACAGACCTTGGATGGAGCATCGTGGGGTGTGGAAGTCCCTGTGTAGACTATGGAGATGCCATCGGAATGAGTCATTGTATAGAAGTGAGACAAGTGACACCAGATGTTGAGTCTTCTATCAACCTCCGAACGGAAGTACACTATATAAACCGATTCAAGGTGAAAGAAGTGACCACTTCAGAAATCATTAAGGTCCTCGAGTCTGACTTCTCAGAAAGAGCCAAGGAAGATAATCCGATCTCACAAGACGATATGAAGTTCCTGTCAAAGCTGAAAGAGAACATCACACAAAAGGAGAACGGTCACTACGAGATGCCCTTACCATTCAAAAGGGAACGACCAGAGCTACCTAACATCAAGTCAAGTACAAAGCCTGAACAGTGGTCCTATGTTGCTTCTGAGGACAACCCTGCAGATCATGCCTCTCGAGGTTTGACTGCAGACCAACTAAAGTTCTCAAACTGGTATACCGGCCCGAAGTTTCTTTGGCAAAGAGGTCCACTGCAGAGAGAATGCAAGGTGGGAGAAGTCAACGAAGATGATCCCGAACTTCGTAAGGCTCTTGTGTGCAATACTGAGACAAAGGAAGAGAGATCTTTATTAGACCACCTGAAGAAGTTTTCAGACTGGACAAGAGCTGTAAAGGCAGTTGCAAGATTACAGCGAATGGCCAAAGAACACAAAGGTCTGAAGCAACGCACCAATGAAAGTACAAGCATCGAGGAAAGGAAAGAAGCAGAGCTTGCCATCATTAAGCTAGCTCAAAAGGAAGCATTCCCAGCTGAGATCAAAAGACTCAAGCAAAAGCAGGAAATTGTCAAGACCAAAGAAAGTAAGCTACAGAAGTTAAGCCCCTTCCTGGATGAAGAAGGGATCCTCAGGGTGGGAGGACGTCTAGGTCAAGCTGCACTACACCCACACATAAAGCATCCAGCAATTATTCCACAGAAAAGCCACATATCGTCCTTACTCATCAAGCACCACCACGAAAAGATCCAACACCAAGGACGTGGAATGACAACAAACGCACTCAGAGCTAATGGATGGTGGATCCTGGGATGCAGCAGTGCTGTCTCATCACACATCTACAAATGTGTGAAGTGCCGAATGTACAGACGACGCACCGAAGAACAAAGAATGGGCGACTTACCTCAAGATCGAATGGAAGCAGCTCCACCTTTCACGTACACTGGAATGGATTGCTTCGGCCCAATCGGCATTAAAGAAGGAAGAAAGGATCTCAAAAGATATGGACTCATACTTACCTGTCTATGTT
The DNA here is from genome assembly GCA_018398635.1 of Cyprinodon brontotheroides. Classification (NCBI taxonomy): domain Eukaryota; kingdom Metazoa; phylum Chordata; class Actinopteri; order Cyprinodontiformes; family Cyprinodontidae; genus Cyprinodon; species Cyprinodon brontotheroides. The sequence goes on along the minus strand of JAGKQL010000041.1, from coordinate 39,543,701 downwards.
CAAGATCCATTCACATAGAAGTAATCGACGATATGACAACCGACGCATTCATCAATGCACTCAGATCATTCATTGCCATCAGAGGAAACGTTCGCCAACTGAGATGTGACCAAGGGACTAATTTCGTTGGTGCAAGGAGAGAGTTTGCAGAACTCATGAAAGGAATGAATGAAGAGAGACTGAAGGCTCTAGGATGTGAGTTCCTCATGAATACTCCTGCGGCAAGTCACATGGGCGGCATATGGGAGAGGCAGATAAGAACGATAAGGAGCATCTTGACTGCAGTTCTGGACCAGTCTGCACATAGGCTCGACAGCACCTCTCTCCGGACTTACCTGTATGAAGTCATGTCCATCATCAACAGCCGGCCACTTACCGCTGAACATCTGAACGACCCATCTGGACCTGAACCACTAACCCCAAACCACATTCTGACTATGAAATCAACAATCATTCTTCCCCCACCTGGACAATTTGTCAAGCAAGATCTCTATCTACAAAAGAGGTGGCGCCGAGTCCAGTATTTGGCCAATGAGTTTTGGAACAGATGGAGGAAAGAATATCTTCTCAACCTGCAACAAAGACAGAAGTGGTGTAAAACCAGAAGGAACTCAAAGGTCAATGACATCGTCCTTCTCCATGACGAACAGACACCACGCAACAAATGGAAACTAGCAAGAGTCACTGAAGTCTACCCAGGGAAAGATGGTAGGGTCAGAAAGCTGAAGCTGCTAGTTAGCCACACCACATACGATAGCAAAGGGAAAGCTACAACGAGTAAGGTGTATTTAGAGAGACCTATACACAAAGTTGTTACTTTGATAGAAGCAGATTAGATGCAATACGTGAGTTTATTTAGCTTACCTTTGAGAAATATCCTTTGATGATATGATATGGTACCTGCTATAACTCTAAGAAATCCCACATACTGTTAGTTTGTGTAATTTGGTGGGAGTGTAAATGTATCCATGATGATGCAGACAGTTTATTGATATAATTCATTGATATTGATATATGTATATATAGTTATTTACATTTCATATTAATTATTGTAAATATGATTGTATCTTTATATTGTTTTACTGAGTGACACATGGTTTGATTTATTTATGATTATTCTCATGATTATATCTACAAGCTTGTTCTTGCGCTGTTTTGAGAAGACGTTATTTCACCAACGTCCGTCTTGGGTTACCATGGAAACAAACACCAACGCCCGTCTTTCATGGAAATCAACGGAGGTTTTTCACATTACTCACAAACATTATAAGCTGAAGTTTGTTGAGTAAAAACCAAGGACAGCATCAAGGACAATCACCTTTTAATTCACGGATAATTCCCTCATTGTGGCATGCAGCCAACAAGTTTTCATGGTGCTAATGAAGATTTGGAGGCTTCATTAAATCAGTTCAAGAAATCCATTTGTGCTCGTCGTGCCTGAGGGGAATTACAGTCTGGAAGGGCTTGTGCTCCATGACACCAACCTCTCATTGGTGATGGAAAAGGTTGTAGTCGGGGATCATAGAAAAAAATTAAAGATTAATAGGTTAATCATTTTAATGCACTAAAATTAGTATAATACTAAAGATTATACATATGAAATAACAGATAATTTTTGTTTTGGGGAGCAGAAAGGCAATTCAGGTTTTTTTCCACCTGGGAACCAAAAGACCTCGCATAGGAACGTGAGGCTCTCTCTAAGGGTGAGAGGAAGGTTGTAGGTGCCACCAGAAGGCATTTAATTTTACTGAGACGTCGGTAATCTAGAGTGGGATCCCCCCCAGTTATCCAGGTCGGCACCAGAGGAATGGTGTGCATATTGGAAACCGGTAAATTACCTGTAGATAATGGGAAAGGTTTTGCAGTTCTATGGTAGAACAAAAGGCAAGGTTCCAGAGAATTGTCAACTCCTCAAGAAGAAATTTTTGATTTAATGTTGCAATAGAAAAATGTTGAAGAGAAGATAAACGAATATCATGAGAAGTTAGAGGCTAAAAGAAGGTAAGGTAAGAAATTTACAGGTTATGGAAAAAGAAAATACAAAAATGGAAAAAGAAAAGAAAAAGAGAAGAAAACTGTTATTTTAAAATGATGGATGAAGTTAAAAGGAGAGTTCAAAAAAACTCTCAGCTTCAAAAAAGAAATGGGTTAAAATAAGAAGTCAAAAAAGAGTGTTTAAACCTTATACTAAACATATTTATTACACTGTATTACATATTAAACTTACACTATATACTAAGTTATAATAATGAATTTTTAATTTCAATGGTGCTTTTAAAGAAACAAAACTCTCTCAATTTTTACAGGAAGGCTAATAACTCATAGCTAAAAATAAAACTATTAAATTATTACAGAAAAAAAAGTAAGTAGGGCATAAAATAAGCAGCGGTCAAATTAAAAGTTTAAAAACTTAAAATAATAGAATAAAATGGAGGAATTAACCTAAAATTAAATAAAGAAAAAACATACAAAAATTAAATAGAGAAAAGTAAGGTTGATGATAAAAACAAAATTTGAGAAAATTAGATGAGAAAAGTTTGTGACAAGAGGGGAAACGTGACTTAAAGTGACTGAAGGATCACTGTCAAAATAAACTTGTGCATAAAAGCATAGTTGTGTGCATTTTAGTCAGAAGTTGTGCATAATAAAAATTTGTAAACTCATAATAATTGAAATCTCATTCAAAACATGCAACATACAGTTTAAATAGTCCCTGCCCTTTAAACATGGACTCCCTGATCAGTGTGATGGCGTCACCAGACACACAGTAGAGGGACAGAGGCCATGCAGCCGCACCAGCAAAGGGTGTTTTTGGCCAATGGGAATTGAGCCAAATGTTGATTGTTATGGGTCAACCCGGTTTTTGAAAACCTGTGTTAACCTGCTCATTTCAATGGCAAAGAGAGAGGCTATATAGTCAGTATGAAATAAAATTATCTTTTTTATTTAGGGGTGACCAGATCTGTGATTCTGAAAAAGGATGACACTGTATTTTTGTTTTGTTTTTTGTTTGGGGGCCTTGAGTCGCCTTCTGACCAGATCGGGCACCCATACAGGCAGGGAGCCAGCTAAGGACGCAACCACTGTAAAGCCTAACTGGCAGCACAGGGCCGACGGGTGTCCAGGCTACCGCCACCGTTCTACTGCACTGAAGTCAACCAAAAAATCCTCGACTATTTTGCAAATTCCCCCTGACATTTTTTTTCTAGGTATGAAATGAAGCTTCAGCGAAAGTTCAATTGAAGAAACCTGACTTTACCTCCATCAATCAGAAGTCGACCGCCTCCTGCAGCCAATCAGCTTCAACTACCTCCACCATGAAGCCAAATCAGTCTCCTGCTTCCACTTTATAAACTCCCTCAAATCTCACCACAGCCGCTATCCTGTAAATCGCAGAATGTCGGATTTCATTCAGACGCATAATCCACTCTTTTCTTTCCCCGCCTCGAGAAGCTCTACTAGCCAGCTTCCTATCTCCTTTCTTCCTACACTCCAAGGGTATATTGTTGTGGCTCCAACCTGTATTCCCTGCTCAGATGTCTCAACGGCTCTCCTGTACCTCCTCCCTCGCGGATTCACCCCCCTCGCCTCTTCCGCTTCAATCTGCTCCGGAGCCCCCGCCAAGAAAGACATGCAAGTCCTCCTCGCCTCCCTCAGGCTTAGAAGGCCTCCCCGGATCTGTCCCCAGCAGCAGTCACCGCTACCTCAGCCCTTCTCATCATCGCTTTGATGCAGCCTTGGACCTTCAGCTCTGATTCATAACAGCTCCCCCGCCTAGCCCCCTATGGCGCCTAACAGCTCTCAGCCTCCCCTCCGGCCCAATCGACTCTTCACTCAACTGCTTTCAGACGCTGTCCCAAGACGCCCAAACTTGGAAATCCCTCCACTGCCACATCATCCCCTGCCGCCAGTCTGCTCAGACGGACCCTCCCTCCCTCATTCATATATTAGGAATACCGTCCAGCCTTAGGTAAGACGTATTCAACCATGTGTTTCTTTTATTCATAATTTTCATCTATTTGAGTTCGCTTCTTTATGCTTTGTTCGCCTCCTTATTCAGGCATACCTTATACAATATGCATGCTGATATTTCCACTAGCCTCGTTCTAATTATTCAGGGGAAATATTTTAATTTAGTCTTTCTTATTCTTCCCTCCCCTGAAGTCAATCAGCAGGTCGCTTCAGCAGGTGACGTCACAGTTTTCCTTAAATCATCCGATCTCCGTCTATTCAGAGATCCTCTATTGGCAATTTCCTGCCGCATTCAGCATCTATCGCATGACCATAGCTTCCGCAGGAGGCCCATTCAATATCAGTCTATCCCCGCCGTGCACGCTTCACATAAATTGTACCTCAGTCTTAGCGGCCCGTCATCTTACCACCCCTTATTATTTTTCTGATTATCGTCTTGTCTCCTCATAATCTGTCGTTTGATAATAATAATAATAAAAAAAAAAAAAAAAAAATACAAAACTGATGTTCTCCATCAGTCATTTCTAAATGCCAATTGCGCTCCTTGCTAGGTCAGCTAATTTGCCATGCGCTTATTTCTCAAGGCCGCTCTTTCATTCCCAGTTGCTTGATCCGGCAATTTCCGTCCCTCTCCTTGGTCAGATTACTGAACGTAGGCTGCCGTTCGGATCTCCTGGTCAGACTGCTTCTAAATTGGAACAAAATTTCTTTTCTACGTCGACATTATCTATCTCCTGCCATGCTTCAAAATTTTACGGATGCTGCATCCGTAGGTTTTGGGGGGTTCTTCAGGACAGGTGGTTCGCGGGTTCATGGCCTCTTTTATTCACACCCAATTATGCTTGTGTGAGGTCTACCCTTAGCTAGCTGCCATCGTGGGGCTTTGGGAAGGAATCGCGTCCGCCCACTGCGATAACATCGTAGTAGTTGAAGCCACTAATAAGGTCACTCCTCCTCCCAGTCTCTCATGCCCTTCATCAGAAGCATCACTGGCAGCAGTCACTAACGTTTCATCATCTCGGCGCGTCATGTTTCAGGCATTCTAAGCACCTTCATTTCGCCCAAGGGTTACCCTACGTCCACTCATGGTTCCTTCATCACCTCAGGATACTCTTAGAATCATGTGGCCTTCCCTCTAGTAGGTAATCTGGGCATTCGTTCTGGACCGAGCAGCTGCATCGCAGCTACTAGCGGGGTTCTGAGGCTTCCCTCAGCTCTGGGCCGATGGTTCACCAGCCTATACCTCATTCATCCGCCCAGAACTCTCACCAATTCTCTCAGCTCAGTGCTCTCTCTGCCTCTAGGTAACTCTATTACAAATACTGGTGGTGGTTCAACTCATTCTCATAATTTTCTGACCTAATCACGACCATCCTCTAACTCATTTTTCTACTCCCACTCCTTATCAGTTTTCTTCATTATTCCCTGCTTCATGCAGTCTTCCATGCTGTCTCCTTGCTATATTCATGCTGTCTTCTATTCTGGCCTCACAGCATTCATGCAAAATCTCACCTTATGTCAGGTATTTATATGTATTCTCCTGTGTGTCACGTCCACGTCTGGTCTGGCCAATGTCGTCATGCATTCCCTAATGCATCAATTCTGTCATATATGTTATCATCCGCGGGAAATCATCCGCAAGATCATTCATTATCAGACCTCATCCGCTAAAGATTCATTATCATTCATTATCAGACTCATCCGCCAAGATTCATTATCAGACTCATCTGCAAGATTCATTATCAGACTCATCCATAAGATTCATTCCCTATTGCATCACATGCTCTATCTGTGTGCTCGTAGGTGTCTCCGTCATGCATCCCTTACAGCCAGTGGTTCCCAAAAGTGTGGAAGTAGCGCCCTAGGGGCGCGAATGCCATTGCAGGCGAGGAAGCGTATTGATGAATGAAGAAGAAAAAAAAAAAGAAGAAAAAAACAGCGCTTTGTTTGACTGAAGCATAATGGACAGTTGTGACACTGTAACCCAGATTTGAGAAAGATCTACAGCAACAAGCAGGCTCACTACAGCCACTGAAAAGATGGGAGGATTAAAGTACAAAGAAAAACTCTCAGGGAGCTGTTCAATGTTTTCACTCCATTTTGCACAGAGGCTTTTTAATGTATAGATTATTGCAAAGTTAAATATTGTTACAAATAAAAAAAAAATAAATATGTTTAAAATAACACAGACAACAAAGAATCCTCTTCTGATCTACAGTATAGAACTATTAAAAAATACAGTTACACAAGTGTTCCTACAGATGGTGTAGTTTGTTTTGTTGCAACCTGAAGTGTGAAATAAACTTCAGTGGAGTTTGAAAACAAAATATGTGTATAGATTTATTATATCTGGTTGAACGATGTGTGTGTGACTCAGTTGATTCTATTTTTTGGGGTTTTTGGGGGTGGGGGGGTGGAAGTGGAAATTTTATTGTAATCCAAAGGGGCCCAGAAGAAAATCTTTGGGAACCACTGCCTTACGCCATTTTGCTTGCATTTCCAATGCATCAATATGCACCATGTCTGCGTCTCGTCATCATGTCTGTATCCCGTCATGTTATATGTTCTATATGGACTCATCCGCGCAAGATCATTATCAGACTCATCCGCAAGATTCATTATCAGACTCATCCGCAAGATTCATTATCAGACTCATCTGCAAGATTCATTATCATCGTCATCATAATGGGATATATCATCGTCATCATCATCATCATCATCCGCAGGATTCATCATCATCATCCGCAGGATTCATCATCATCATCATCATCATCCACAGGATTCATCATCATCGTCATCCCGCAGGATTCATCATCGTCATCCGCAGGATTCATCATCGTCATCCGCAGGATTCATCATCACCATCATCATCCGCAAGATTCATCATCATCATCATGGGTAAGTCATCATCATCATCATGGGTAAATCATCATCATCATCATCATCATCATCATCGCCCAGGATCATCATCATCATCATGGGATCATCATCATCATCATCATCATGGTATCATCATCATCATCATCATGGGATCATCATCATCATGGGTTCATCATCATCATCATGGGTAAATCATCATCATGGGTAAATCATCATCATGGGTAAATCACCATCACCATCATGGGTTCATCATCATCATGGGTTCATCATCATCATGGGTAAATCATCATCATGGGTAAATCACCATCATCATCATGGGTTCATCATCATCATCATCATAATCACCATCATCATCATGGGTTCATCATCATCATGGGTAAATCACCATCATCATCATGGGTTCATCATCATCATGGGTAAATCACCATCATCATCATGGGTTCATCATCATCATGGGTAAATCACCATCATCATCATGGGTAAATCATCATCATGGGTAAATCACCATCATCATCATGGGTTCATCATCATCATGGGATCATCATCATCATCATGGGTTCATCATCATCATCACGGGTTCATCATCATCATCACGGGTTCATCATCATCATCATGGGTTCATCATCATCATGGGTTCATCATCATCATCATCATGGGTTCATCATCATCATCATCATGGGTTCATCATCATCATGGGTTCATCATCATCATCATCATGGGTTCATCATCATCATCATCATGGGTTCATCATCATCCTGGGTTCATCATCATCATCATCATAATGGGTTCATCATCATTATCACGGGTTCATCATCATCACCGGTTCATCATCATCATCATGGGTAAATCATCATCGGTAAGTTCTCGGCGTCAACCGTGGTCGCCATCCTCATCAACAACCTGGCTCGGTAAGTTGTTTGCAAACCTTCTCAGCATTTCATTACGCATTCTTTATTCTGTCCCTAGTGTATGCCCTACTGAGCATACGGACTCTCCGCGGCCTCGAGCCTCGGCTTTTTGGGGAATATATCCTATTCACATTCATCTACTCATGCATGTTGTGCATAATTCAGCATGAATGTTCCTGCCGAGGTCTGAGCAGCCAAAGACCACTTTCTATCAATAAAATTCTTCTAATTATCTTTTCTCTCTGTGTGAGTTTTTAGATTGAAATGAAGCTCTAGCGGAAGTTCAATTGAAGAAACTCTACCTCCATCAATCAGAAGCCGATCCGTCTCCGAAGCGAGCCAATCAGCTTCGAACTACTCCACCATGAAGCCAAATCAGCGTCCTGCTTCCACTTTATAAACTCCCTCAAATCTCACCACAGCTGCTATCCTGCAATCGCAATGTCGGATTTCGATTCAGATCGATTAATCCACCCACCTCCATCCCCTTCTCCGCCATCACAGCTGAATCGTCCTCCATGACACGACTTCTACCTCAACCTCATCAGAGAGTATTAATCCCAGTTGTCACCATCCCTCATCTCATCGCATTGGTCCGGCAGAAGACCACCATGTTGAGCCCGGTTCTGCCAGAGGTTTCTTCCTTCCCAAGGGGAGTTTTTCCTCTCCACTGTCGCTTCATGCTTGCTCATCATGGACAGCTCACGGTACCTGCATCCAAGCAGGACCTCTATATCCCGAGTCTGAGTGAAGCCCCGGCGCCAGCTCCCTCAGTCTTCTAGTCCCACAATTCTGCCCAGCAGATCACCTTGTCAACCAGCTCGGATTAAAACCCACCACCAGTTTCAGGCCGGGGAACATCCCTATTCACATTCATCTGCTCATGCATGTTAAAGCATAATTCAGCATGGAAATGTTCCTGCCGAGGTCTGAGCGCCAAAGACTATACTTTCTATCAATAAATTCTTCTAATTATCTTTTCTCTGTGTGAGTTTTTCAGATTGAAATGTAGGTAAGGGGGAAAAGGAGGGACGTCTGGTCACCCTATCTTTAATTGAATTTTTGCTCCACATTAAAAAATACAGTTATGATTGTCAAATAAATGCATGTCCAGGGAAAGACAGAAAGGAAGTGAAAATAAGCTAGGGCTACACAAAGCAAAGACCACCAAGTTTAACAAATACCCATACCTTTGATGTCATACACTGTGAGAAGGTGTTTTGATCTTGTTTATCCTTACTATGAAAAATCAAAACAAACTGGCCTCCTAGCAGCCTATGAACATTTAGCTGGATGTCCTGGTTTGACTATGCCAGCGTCTTCCAGTGACTCAGGTAATGACTGCTAGCATCATAACAATGGGGGAGTTGGCGATGTAACGGTTTGTGGTCCGAGTTATGGCTGAACAAAGCCACTCTATATTTTATTAAATAAAGTCTCCATCTGTGTGAGCTTACCCCTACCCCATGTACACCTAAGTGAAATTAGCCACGCTATGCAGCTTCACGCAGATGCCACACCCAAGTCTTCCAACAGCAACAGGTTAATACAGAATGAAAAAAAGAACCAGATTCACCTTCTCACCCTTCTCTTACTTTTGGCTGACTTCTTGAGTCACGTAACAAAGCACCTGCTGTCTTAGGGAACATGTGCACCTCTGGGATCTAAGTGCCCTTCTGTGTCTTTAAGTGTGCATCTCCACCTTTCCATCCTTCATAACCACCATCACAGCAATTCAATTAAATTCTTATTGGATACACAAGGAAGGTCCATATTGCTAAAATAAAAATAATATATATTACAAATATAACAATTAACCTAGTTCATGACATTAATTGGGAGTTTTTCCATCCAGTGATTCCTCAGGGTAGATGTGTATCCATAAATACTCAAACGTTTGTCAACATCTAAATTAGGTTATCCCACTCCTCCATCAATGAGTACATATTTCAGAAATCTGTTTGTTAATCTCTGTAAGTAAAAATAAGCTTCTGAGCTTTTTAGTGTTATTTATGATGTCCCTATCTAAAGTTGTGGACTCAATAAAGAACCAAAATATGTTCTGCTTCTGTTGGGAGCTGGAGAAAATCCCATCTTTCTCCAGCAGAGTCCGCCGCGGATCCTCTGAGGGAGCCTCCTGCACAGGTGCAGCTCATAAAGACCATCAGAGGATCCACTACATAAGCTGCCTTCAGACCTTACCTCAACGCCGCAGTGTTGTTCCAGTTGGTCAGCGCCAAAGCCTTGATCTCATGAATCTCCATGACCTTGAATCCAGATTGGATTCCTAACTTCTCTCTCTGTGTTCCCAGGAAATCCGAGTTCTCTCCTGTGAAAGCTCTTGGAGAGGCTAACCTGCGACCCTCCCCTCGAGCCAAACCCTGAAGACTTTCTGAGAAATCCCAAGCAGCTCAGGACTAGAGCTGGAAGAACCAAACTAAGGTCTGTCCAAGCTAGACGTGAGACGCTAGAAGCTTGTCTACGGACTCTGCTGATAAACTCTCCTCCAGAACCAACAGAAACTCACCCCAAGGAGATTTACACTCCAAGAACCCTCAAGGTACTATCCGAGCTCACTTGTAAACCAAACCCTGCCAGCAGTTCATAACAGCTCTGTCTCTCACGCAGACTCCAGTGAAACCAGGACCCAGGCCCCAACCAGATCCCAGTTCATATT
>JAGKQL010000041.1:39475143-39526867 GCA_018398635.1 Cyprinodon brontotheroides | reverse complement strand
TAATACTGCAACAGACTGTAACAGGTACTTTTGGACAAACACTATGTCGGACAAAGATGTTGGACATGTTAATCTGTTCTACCTTCTGTTGTTGTTCCTTTTCTTTCCCCCTACAGGATCCCTTGGAGAATGACTGAAGACTTACCAAAATCTAGAAAAAATACACAGTCTAGTCAGACAACCTGTTGTTTGATTGAAAATTACATTTCCATATCATAATACTAATATTTTCAATTTCACAACTCTCATACTTGGCAATGCCGTGATGTCATGTGACCTGGAAGCTACTGAAGAAATATCAATAATTTTTATAACAAAAAATCTTTAAAAATTAACAAAGGCTTACAATGGAATAAAAATGAGTGTGCCTCATCAGGCTAATGCAGTAAAAAAAATTCCACAAAGAATTTGAGCTGCACCACAACGTGTGGGAGGAGGGAGTAGTTAAGAGACGCTGGCAGACATTGGAGTCCCTCAGTCAGATCTACCGTTAGCTAGATCCCGCTGACCCCGCGGAGCTTGAATATCAACATCCAACTTCAAACCAACTTCACCCCGGTCATTAGTGACCGAGTTAAGAAGACGAGCCGCTTCCTCCAGATTTTGAAAAACCACATTGTCGAAATCTGTCTCCATGTGTGCCTTTAAATGAAGCACACAGTCCCTCAGTGTCCAAACAAAAAATAGTAAAGTCAATACTTATAACTTTAGCATTTTTTTAAAAAACAGTTGCAAAATGTCTTGGAGTCACTGGACAGTTGTTTCGCGTTAAGGAAAAAAAGAGGAAATGACTCAGCCCCAGAAGAAAAAAAAACAAAGAAAAACTGTATTATCTGAACCCAACATAATTTCAATCTGAAAAACTCACAGAGAGAGAAAGATGCAATTAGAAAGAGTTTATTGATACAATAGTTTGAACTTTGGCGCTCAGGCCTCGCAGAGAAAATACAAACGCTTGGTTTATACTTTAATGCAGATAAACTGATGTATGAGAATAAGGATATTCCCCGGGCCTGAAAACTGGTGGTGGAGTTTAGATAGGTGAAGTTTGGTTAATCCATAGAGGCTTGTATACAGGGTGATGCTTGAGTTAGATGTCACTGAATGAACAAAGTTTGCATTAAACTGTCCATGAAGAGCAAGCTGTGAAGCTTACTGTGGAGAGAAAAAAACTCCCCTTTGGGAAGAAATCTCTGGCAGAACCAGGCTCAAGCGTGGGCGTCTTCTGCGGACCGTTAGAAGTGACAGGGAACTCCGCATGAAAGTCTGGAGGGAGTACACACTGGAGGGGTGAGGCTGAAGGGAGCATCGCAGGAGGATTGGGATGAGCTTACTACAATGGTGGAGGAAGGGATGGAGGTGGGTTCCCATCTGGAATCAAAGTCCGGCGATATAGGGTTTCATGGATCTTGGCGTTTGTTGAAGAGCAGGCCCAGAGAGATGATCTGGAGTGGCTTTAAGTAGGGTGCTGGAAGATGATTGGGCATCAAGTAAAGTGGCTTGGAAGTGGGTTTGGCTGCGCCGGAGGCCGTAGCACTCCTCAGCCCGACGGTTCAGTAATCAAAACAGTTTCTTCAGAATTTCCGCCTAAAGCTTCATACTACTTAATCATATATTTGCCCTCATAATATCTAATTTATCTTTAGGTTATATACACTCTGCCAGTTTCTGATGGTCTTATTGGTTTCCCCATCATGCTTTCAACCATTTCCCAGTTTAAATCTTTAACTTCAAGATACTTTTCTGCAGTTATCACTAATATTTCCATTTTTTCGTTTTTTCTTTTCGTCAGAGCACTACAATTGATCACTTCAACAATGAAAAGGACAGAATCTTTCTTTTTAACAATCATTGAATCTTCTTCAGTTTTGGGACGCTGTTCCAGAGGTTTTGAATTTGCCATGTGCTGAACTGTTGGTTGGATTTTTCTGACTGGGATGGGATCCTTTTTGCAGCTTCAGCATAAGTTATTCCAAGCTCAAATTTCAGTTTTTCAGTTCCTCAGACCTTTTACTCACTTCACATCCACAATATGCAACAGTATGTTCTCCACCATACAGCATTTGATCTTAGCTTCTTTCCCACATTTTCCGTATTCATGCACTCCAGCACACCTTTCACATCGCTGTTTTCCTTTGCATACTACTGCTATATAGCCAAATTTGTGGCATTTGAATAGCCATCTTTGTGACTGTGGCCGGTGGCTGCTAACCAACCAATGGGCATAATGTGACCCTCTAAGACAAGCCCCTCCTCATAATGAGGCAGAAAAGCAGACAGAAATGTAAAAACCACAGGCAGAAATAAATAGCATGGAAGAAATAAACAGGGTAAAAAATTACAAAGAAAGAATAAACAGACAAAAATATTGCACATAAATAAATCCTTAAAGAAATAAGTAACAAATAAATTTGAAGATTATAACGGACAATAAATAAATAAGGTAATTATTACAAAGGTGACAAAAGAAAGTGGCTAATTAAAAGAGATATTACATTTATGTCTCATTGTATAATTTAATTTCTATCTACACTTATTTGTTTATTGTATTTTTGCGGGTCAATTAATGAAGACTAGAGATGGAAGTAACTAAGCAAATGCAACCTTTACAACCGTACTCAAATATTTTTCTTGATATTTCGCACTTTACTTACTATTTTATGGCGACTTTTTTACTTCTACTCCTTACATTTTACACAAATAAATATCTGTACTTTCTACTCCTTACATTAAAAAAATTGGCTCGTTACTTTAGTTTTGAATCATTTCAATGGAGTTCACGCAAGTTATATTTCACACGCCATCAATACCAAATTCAATTTAATTGATGCTGGAAATCTACTTGCATTTGACGCAGACCACTACAAGATGAATCGACAGATTCGTATTCCATTCGCCGCAAATCATTTGCAGCTTGGTGGCGTGTGGTGATAGCATAGTAGCATGGACGATTTGTGAGATGATTGAAAATGAACACAACGGAGATCTAGTCCAAATGGCAGACATCCATTTAAAATGTACAGGCAACGCATGAAAAAAGTGGTTTCTTTACTTTGTACTTTTATACTTTAAGTAAATTTACCAAGCCTGTACTTTGTTACTTTTACTTGAGTAAAAGAAGTTTAATCAGTACTCCACTTTACCAGAGTATTTTTTTAACACAAGTACCTGTACTTTTAATCAAGTACGGAAAGTGAGTACTTTTGCCATCTCTGATTAATTGTATGGTTATTTATTTTTGGACCATTTATTTATTTCTGTGTTTATTTTTAATTATGGCAGGATTAGTCCTCCATAAACGTTGAGCAAATGGCTCTGCTGAAAATATTAAACATGTTTCTAACAGATAAGTGCAGCAGCCATATGTCAGCATCCTCTCCCCTTCCCATCTGCACAAGTACCGTCCCAGCAAGGAGGTATTGAATGAATGGATGATGATGGAGAGAAAGCATTAAAGAGTAGAAAATTAAAGTTAGTGGTTAAAATAAAACCCCAATTAGCCAAAAACTAGTAGTAAAGATCCTTTATATGTTGAAAGCCAGAGGTGTAAAGAAACAAAGTACAAATACTTTGTTACCTTACTAAAGTAGAAATATTGGCTATCTATACTTTACTGGAGTTATTATTTTTTTATTTTTACTTCTACTCCTTACATTTCATAGCAAGTATCTCTACTTTCTACTCCTTAAATATTAAAAGTAGACTCGTTAGTTTTGTGTCATTTAGGCTCATTTTCATTATGGCCTGTTGGTATTTAAAGAAAATAAAGATCAAAATAATTTGCTTCATCCAGACAATTAATTTCTTTGTGGACTCGTTGCTGCACCAACTTGTTGTTCGCCACAAACCAAAATAAATCATTCTTCAAGATGATGTAAAGTTAAATTTGACACTGTTATCATTAGTTATAAAACTAAGAAACTAAAGTATAAGGAAGTTATCTTCCAGAATTTTAGAAAAATGTTCCTTTAATTGGTAGCGCAGTAACCAGTATAATGTTTAAAGCTTCTGTCCTTAACATTTTTTTCCTGTATTACTTTTATACTTTAAGTAGTTTTAAAAATGCTACTTTAAAACTTTTACATGAATATCAGAATGATTTATACTTCTACTTGAGTAATAAACATGAATACTTTTGACACCTCTGTTGAAAACATCGGAAATAAAGACTATTATTAGAATTTATAAGAAAATGAAGCAGTAATTTAGCCTTTTTAAGAAATCTGCTCTTGATCCCAATACTTCTGAAAATTAAAGGCCTATATCCAAACTCTCAACAATCTTTAAAAAAGTGGTTTAAAAACAACTAGAGTATTTTTTAGAAGAAAATTGTGTTTGAGGTTTTTCAAACTAGTTTTAAATCTTTACACTGAAACTGCTGCTTTTAGAGTTTTTATACAACCTGAGTTTGAGCTAAAAATTGAACTGCATGTTTTTTCTCCACAGGCATGATTTATACCAGACCCAGATGGTTCATTGCAGTCCTGCCCTCTACTGGTCATATTAAGCATCAAGTTTGACAATTAAAAGACACAATCAGTGATCTTTAATAGTTTAATAATCAAAATACTTCAAATCAAAACATTTCTAAAGATGATTACAAATAGCTCTTCTCAGACTAAAGATGATTATGAACACATCCATCTCCACAAAAAGTCATGTTTGATATAAACAGAACAAGTTAAAGGATCAGAAAATGTTTGACAAAAGTAAATATGAAGCATCAAAGGTCATGAATGAAAAACATTTTACATTAAAGTCAATATGCAAAAAGGTCTCATCTGCTGAAATTAAACACGCTGAGTCGTTTTATACTAAGATGAAAACCTCTCAGTTTTTCTGGATGTTTGGATCTCAGTTTGTTTCCATCAGCAGAGCTCTCCAGGGTCCTGATGTCTCCACTAACCTCACCTGTTCCCTGTTCATGATCAGCACACCTGGATCTGCTGTCAGAACCAAACTAAACTCCACATCATCCACTTCATGTCTTAGTTTGTAGCATCTGGACAGATTATGAAGCAGATCTGAAACTGACCTGAAAACAACCAGATGATCAGTCAGATCAGATCAGATCATCTCCAGTTTCCTGTTTCAAACACTGAGTTTCAATCAGATCAATAAGGTTTCATTTGGACTTTGTGTTCTTCATGCTGAGAACATCAGAGCTGCTGTTTGCTCACTGAGATCTTCATGGGTAAGATTTTTACTTTACCCCAAGTGTAGAAGTATGGAAACATCTTGTCAGTGAAGGTGTGTGTGAAGGTGTGTATGTGTGTGTTAGTGTCCAGATCAGAGAAGGACAGCTTTCCTCTGTCCCAGTCCAGATTCACTCTGATCCTCTGGAGCTTCTTCTGAACTGAGAGAAGAGTGGAAGGAGATGGTGGAGACAGTGCTGAGTATTTACCTTCATGTAACCATATAACCAACCATCCAGACTCTATGTCTCCCTTCCTCTGAACAGACTCTTCTAACACACCAAGCTCCAGAATTTACTGTCTCCAACATCAACATCCCAGCTGTGGTTCCCTGAGTTAAAGCCCTCAGAACTCAGGACAGACCACCACCAGACCCAAACCTCTCTGGATTATCAGGAAGCTTCTGTTTCTCTCCTCCAGTCCCACTGGTCAGATCTTCAGACAGGATGAGTTCTGAACCAGCAGTGTTTGGGTCCAGGATGAGAGGAGTGTAGGACACCATGTTCTTCATGTTGCTCCAGATGTTGAAGGCCAGGTTGCCCAGATGTTTGGCCTGGTCTATCAGAGCTCCTGAGGGCAGCTGTGGATCCTCCAGCAGGGGGCAGCGCTGGACTCTTTCCACTGCAGCCTTGTAGTTGTGCAGGAATGAGACGTCTTCAGCTCTCAGCTCCTCCTCTGTGGCTCTGACTGTGTCTGAAAGAGCTGCTATCTCTCTGCTCAGAGCCTCCATCTTCTCCTTCATCATCCCTCTCTTCTGCTCCTCTTCCTCCCTCAGTGCAGCCAGCCTGGCCTCCTCTTCCTCTGCTAGAAACTGATGAAGCTTCTTAAACTGCTCCTTAATCAGCCTCTCTGTGTGTCGGGCCTGGACCTTCATGTGTTCTGCTGTCTGATCAAACTCCTCTTGAACTTTCTTCCTGAGCTCCAGCTTCTTCTTCAAAGGTTCCAGAGTTTCCTGAAGTTTCTTCTTGTGTTGCTGAGCAGCTTCATCGATGGGTCTGAATCTGTGCTCGGTGTGTTTTTCTGAATCTCTGCAGACGAGACACACTGGCTGCTGATGGTCCAGACAGAAGAGTCTGAGTTTCTCAGAGTGCAGACTGCAGAGATCCTCTGAAGCTCTCTGCTCTCTCTGCTGTAAGAAGGTCTCACACAGGTTCTTCAGAACCAGATTTAATGGTGGTTCATCCCTTGAAGATCTCCTCTTACAAACTGGACACTCTTTTACTGGTTTCTCTCTCCACCAGTTCTTCAGACACTCCTTACAGAAGCTGTGGCTACATGACAGAACAACTGGATCCTTAAAGACGTCCTGACAGACCGGACAGCAGAGATCCTCCTCTAACCTGGAAGCCATTTAGTCTCTGAGTGAAGCTGAAAACACAGAAGGTCCAGTCAGTCATGGCTCCCCTCCCTCCTCTACTAACTTCCCTCAAAGTGACTCTGAGTGGTGTTCTTGGTCCAACTCACCTTCAGTGTGTGGAGTGTGAGCAGCTTGAAGCAGCAGTGTTGGAGGTTTCCACTTTTCTCTCCTGCAGCTGGACTCACTCAGAGGAAGCTGCTAGTTTGGTCTGAAGGTGAATCTGATCGTCTGGGAGTCTCTCTGCAGGAACCAACAATCACAAACTGCTTCCTGCTTTAGTTTAGCTCAAACTAAGGTATGTTTCATTCCAAAGTCCTGAATTCAACCTTTAGCTTTTATAAAACTCCCAGATGAACAGGTTTTATTTCTCTCTGCTCAGATCAGAACACAACCTGTAATAAAGACTCCAATAATCTGTCCTCAGTGCTGCAGTCGTTCAGCTCTGACTGAAATTTCTCTCCCAGATGTTCGTTCAGGAATAATCAGCTGACCTCCACAAAGTTCTCCTCTTCCTCCAGACCTGCTGCAACAACAACTCAGTCTTTGGAGCTAAATGTGGTTCTAATGTGATGCTTTTTGTTTCATTGACTTCTTTTTATCATTTGTTGCTAAATATAACAGAATAAAATGTTTTAATCTCATACCGGGTCAGAACAGCATCACTTGTTAATCACTTCTCAGTCAGTGAAGCTGAGATGTTGTTATGAATGAAGCCAAATGGAAATAATCAGTATTGAGACGCTGAGAAGTTTCTTTGCTCAGATCTTAATTCTCCAGTTCTGTCCTTTTCTCTGCAGGTCCATCAGTACCTCATCGCCATGATGACAAAGGACTGCTCCATAATGGCTACGGAGAGCATTTTATTAAAAATTAAATAAATAAATATCCCCCTCAAATTATACAAAATAAACATGTTAAATTATTTGCATGTATTTATTTATTATTACACATAAAGTTTTGTAGTTATTCAAAGCTTTATTATTACTTAATTTATTAATTTCATAATAGAGTATTATTTTGTGACACTTTTATTTTCTGAACCTACTTTACGCATTCAGTGATTTTTTATTTTTTTTTTTACACGTTTTTCATTTTTAAGCTCCTTTTATTTTGTGTTCTTATATTGAAATAAGGGGTCGTAGTTTTATCTGTCAGGTGGCTCTGGCTAGGATTGTCTGAATACATATTTTTTATTATCATAAATATTGTAAAAATTATCAACATTCAAAACTCAACTCAACATCAAAAACAGAATAATTCAGTGATCTGTCAAAGATTGGAGCAAATACAGTAAAATAGAATAGATATTAGGCAGCAATAAAGAAAGATAAAAACTATAACATGAATGTAAATGAAAGAACCAACCCATCTTCAGATGTCATGCAGTTCAAAATAGTTAAAGATTTTAAATATTTAGGGGTAAACATTTTCTCAGATCTTGATGAGGTTGTTGTGATCAACTATAAACATATATTATACGAAGTAGATAGTTCATTTGAAAGATGAATGCCACTACCAGTATCTATGATTGGCAGAATAAATATAATAAAAATGCATATATTGCCATAGGTACTCTATGTATTTCAGAATGTTGCTCTTCCGCCTCCTCCTGAATTCTTTTTACAAATTAAGAAAAATATTTTACGTTTTTTATGGAACAACAAGAAGTCCAGACTCTGTTTGTCTCTACTATATCTCCCTTTTAACCAAGGAGGCCTGAAGTGCCCCTAATTTGCACTTGTATTACTATGCTGTCCAGTTGAGGTCTATGATGTTCTATTACAGTAATCATTCTCCACATTGGATTGATATGGAAACTCAATATTTAAATTTAACTCTCCCTTCATATCTGTATTTAAATTCAATATCAATGCGTCTTAAATATACAAAAAATAAATTTCTTAAAAATATGATAAGAGTATGGAGAGATGTAAAAAGAATTTTAAATGAAACAAATTGTCTGTCTTTGTTCAGCCCGGTGTGGGGCAACCAGTTTTTCTTACCTGGAAGAACTGATCCAACATTCAAAGTCTGGAAAGACAAAGGACTTCAAATGATTCAGAATCTTTATGATTCTTAGACATACTAATGAACTTTCAAGATCTACAGCATAAATTTCATCTGGATAAGAAACATTTCTTTAAATATCTTCAACTCAGAAACTTCATAAGAACGAATCAAAATAACAAGCTGATGAAGCCTGCCATCTCAACTTTAGAAAGAAAGTTAACAAAGGACAGTTTAAAGAAAGGTACCATAACAGAGTTTTATAACTCAATGATGTTACAAATTTCAGAAGGATCTCATGATAGACTTAAGGCTTGGAAAGAAGACTTATGGAATGAGTTAACAGAGGAAGATTGGCAGACAGCTTGTAAATTGGCCCACACCAGCTCTATTAATATATCTCTTAAAATGATTCAATATAAATGGCTGATGCAAATTTACATAACGACAGTAAACCTTAATAGGTATAAAGGGGAGATACCTGATGTATTTCCAAAATTCACAGAGGACAGAGGGATTCTGGTTCACTGTATGTGGCATTGTAGAGAAATTATACAGTTTTGGAAATAAGTAAAAGGTGCTATAGAAAACATAATTTCTAAACAAAAAATTTTTGAGACAAGGTTGTTTGTGTTTGGATTATTCCCTGAAAACATATTTACACAAAAAATTTATGAGGGTTATAAACTTAAGTTTGCTTAATGCAGAGATGTATATCTATATTTTGGAAAAAGACTCACAGATCGAGCATAAACCAATGGCTGCAGCAGATGTTATCTGTACTCCCACTGGAAAAAATCATGTATATATTAAAGGACAAACAGGACATGTTTGAATCTATTTGGAACTCCTTCATTAATTATGTTAAGACTCTGAATATATAAAAAAAAGTGCAAGTGATTGAAGAACAAGTGAACCGCAGTTCCCAAAGACAATTTATTGGAGTACAAATACTGTCAAATTTAATTCTCAGTATAAGAGGCTAAGCATGAAATGTGATCAGTCGCATTGGAATAAATGTGTGAGGCAATTTGTTGTCTGTATTTTATTTTGACTTGAACAGTAATGTAACTATTGCTGTGATGATATTCTGTATATTGTTCAAGATGTTTGTTTAAGTTGCTAAAATTTGAATAAATATATTTTGGGAAAAAATAGTATTAGATACTAAAAGCTAATGCGATAATAACCATCATAAATTTGTAGCAACTATGATGTGACCAACATAACATAAAGACAAGTAACAAAACACAACTTAAATAGAAGGACAGTGTTACATTCAACCAAAACGTTCCAACAGAGATGATCATTTACTGCATGTTAGATTTAACCAATTTCACAGACTTAGAATATAAATCGAAATCATTTTTCCAATGACCAAAGGTGGGCTTTGTTTTAAAAAACCTAAATCTTTGTGACTGAGGCTGGTGGTTGCTAACCAACCAATGGGCAGAAGGTGACCCTCTGAGACACGCCCCTACTCATTTGCAAAAAATGAGGAAATACAAAAAAAGATAAAAAGAAAGCATAAAACCAGTCAAAAACATCATAACATGCACATGAATAAATACTTAAAGAAATAAGTAATAAATAAATAAATTTGAAGATTATAACGGACAATAAATAAATAAGGTAATTATTACAAAGGCGAAAAAAGAAAGAAGCAAATTCAAAGAGATATATACATTTATGTCTAACTGTATAATTCAATTTCTATCTAAATTATTTTTATTGTATTTTTTGGGGCAATTAATTGTATACTTATTCATTTTTGAACCATTTATTTATTTCTGTATTTATTTCTAATTATGGCAGGATTGGTCCTCCATAAACGTTGAGCAAACGCTTCTGCTGGAAAGATTAAACATGTTTCTAACAGATAAGTGCAGCAGCCATATGTCAGCATCCTCTCCCCTTCCCATCTGCACAAGTACCGTCCCAGCAAGGAGGTATTTAATGAATCGATGATGATGGAGAGAAAGCATTACAGAGTAAAAAATTAAAGTTATTGGTTAAAATAAAACCCCAATCAGCCAAAAACTAGTAGTAAAGATCCTTTATATGTTGAAAGCCAGAGGTGTCAAGAAACAAAGTACAAATACTTTGTTACCTTACTAAAGTAGAAATATTGGCTATCTATACTTTACTGGAGTAATTATTTTTAGACAGCTTTTTATTTCTACACCTTACATTTCTTAGCAATTATCTTTACTTTCTACTAGGCTCATTAGGCTCATTTTCGTTATGGCCTGTTGGTATTTACAAAAAGTAATTCAAAACAATTTGCTTTATCCAGACAATTCATTTCTTTGTTGATTCGTTGCTGCACCAACTTGTGGTTCCCCACATACAAAAATAAATCATTCTTCAAGATGATGTAAAGTTAAATTTGTCACTGTTACAATAAGTTATAAAACTATAAGAAACTAACTCTAATTCTATCAGAATTGTAGAAAAATGTTCCTTCAATTGGTAGCGCAGTAATCAGTGTAATGTTTAAAGCTTCTGTCCTTAACATTTTTTCCTGAATTACTTTTATACTTTAAGTAGTTTTAAAAATTCTACTTTAAAGCTTCTTGTTACTTCTACTTGAGTAATAAACATGAAAACTTTTGACACATCTATTGAAAACATCGGAAATAAAAGAAAATGAGGCAGTAATTAACCCTTTTTAAGACATCTGCTCGATCCCAATACTTCTGGAAATTAAAGGCCTATATCCAAACTCTCAACAATCTAGAAAAAGTGGTTTAAAAAACACTAGAGGTATTTTTAGAAGAAAATTGTCTTTGGGGTTTTTCAAACTAGTTTTAAAGTCATGTTTGATATAAACAGAACAAGTTAAAAGATCAGAAAATGTTTGACAAAAGTAAATATGAAGCATCAAAGGTCATGAATGAAAAACATTTTACTTTAAAGTCAACATGCAAAAAGGTCTCATCTGCTGAAATTAAACACGCTGAGTCGTTTCATACTAAGATGAAAACCTCTCAGTTTTTCTGGATGTTTGGATCTCAGTTTGTTTCCATCAGCAGACCTCTCCAGGGTCCTCATGTCTCCACTAACCTCACCTGTTCCCTGTTCATGATCAGCACACCTGGATCTGCTGTCAGAACCAAACTAAACTCCACATCATCCACTTCATGTCTTAGTTTGTAGCATCTGGACAGATTATGAAGCAGATCTGAAACTGACCTGAAAACAACCAGATGATCAGTCAGATCAGATCAGATCATCTCCAGTTTCCTGTTTCAAACACTGAGTTTCAATCAGATCAATAAGGTTTCATTTGGACTTTGTGTTCTTCATGCTGAGAACATCAGAGCTGCTGTTTGCTCACTGAGATCTTCATGGGTAAGATTTTTACTTTACCCCAAGTGTAGAAGTATGGAAACATCTTGTCAGTGAAGGTGTGTGTGAAGGTGTGTATGTGTGTGTTAGTGTCCAGATCAGAGAAGGACAGCTTTCCTCTGTCCCAGTCCAGATTCACTCTGATCCTCTGGAGCTTCTTCTGGACTGAGAGAAGAGTGGAAGGAGATGGTGGGGACAGTGCTGAGTATTTACCTTCATGTAGCAATATAACAAACGTTCCAGACTCTATTTCTCCGTTCCTCTGAACAGACTCTTCAGACACACCAAGTCTCCAGCATTCACTGTCTCCAACATCAACATCCCAGCTGTGGTTCCCTGAGTTAAAGCCCTCAGAACTCAGGACAGACCACCACCAAAACCCAAACCTCTCTGGATTATCAGGAAGCTTCTGTTCCTCTCCTCCAGTCCCACTGGTCAGATCTTCAGACAGGATGAGTTCTGAACCAGCAGTGTTTGGGTCCAGGATGAGAGGAGTGTAGGACACCATGTTCTTCATGTTGCTCCAGATGTTGAAGGCCAGGTTGCCCAGATGTTTGGCCTGGTCTATCAGAGCTCCTGAGGGCAGCTGTGGATCCTCCAGCAGGGGGCAGCGCTGGACTCTTTCCACTGCAGCCTTGTAGTTGTGCAGGAATGAGACGTCTTCAGCTCTCAGCTCCTCCTCTGTGGCTCTGACTGTGTCTGAAAGAGCTGCTATCTCTCTGCTCAGAGCCTCCATCTTCTCCTTCATCATCCCTCTCTTCTGCTCCTCTTCCTCCCTCAGTGCAGCCTGCCTGGCCTCCTCTTCCTCTGCTAGAAACTGATGAAGCTTCTTAAACTGCTCCTTAATCAGCCTCTCTGTGTGTCGGGCCTGGACCTTCATGTGTTCTGCTGTCTGATCAAACTCCTCTTGAACTTTCTTCCTGACCTCCAGCTTCTTCTTCAAAGCTTTCAGAGTTTCCTGAAGTTTCTTCTTGTGTTGCTGAGCAGCTTCATCAATGAGTCTGAATCTGTGCTCGGTGGGTTTTTCTGAATCTCTGCAGACGAGACACACTAGCTGCTGATGGTCCAGACAGAAGAGTCTGAGTTTCTCAGAGTGCAGACTGCAGAGACCCTCTGAAGCTCTCTGCTCTCTCTGCTGTAAGAAGGTCTCACACAGGTTCTTCAGAACCAGATTTAATGGTGGTTCATCCCTTGAAGATCTACTCTTACAAACTGGACACTCTTTTACTGGTTTCTCTCTCCACCAGTTCTTCAGACACTCCTTACAGAAGCTGTGGCTACATGACAGAACAACTGGATCCTTAAAGACGTCCTGACAGACCGGACAGCAGAGATCCTCCTCTAACCTGGAAGCCATTTAGTCTCTGAGTGAAGCTGAAAACACAGAAGGTCCAGTCAGTCATGGCTCCCCTCCCTCCTCTACTAACTTCCCTCAAAGTGACTCTGAGTGGTGTTCTTGGTCCAACTCACCTTCAGTGTGTGGAGTGTGAGCAGCTTGAAGCAGCAGTGTTGGAGGTTTCCACTTTTCTCTCCTGCAGCTGGACTCACTCAGAGGAAGCTGCTAGTTTGGTCTGAAGGTGAATCTGATCGTCTGGGAGTCTCTCTGCAGGAACCAACAATCACAAACTGCTTCCTGCTTTAGTTCATGTATGGCAGGTAAAGGGGCGGAGCTAAAACCTGTTAAACCTGCGGCTTCTCCCATAACTGACGTGTTTCGTTCCAAAGTCCTGAAATCAACCTCCAGGTGCTATAAAACTCAATGATTAACAGGTTTTATTTCTCTCTGCTCAGATCAGAACACAACCTGTAATAAAGACTCCAATAATCTGTCCTCAGTGCTGCAGTCGTTCAGCTCTGACTGAAATTTCTCTCCCAGATGTTCGTTCAGGAAAAATCAGCAGACCTCCACAAAGTTCTCCTCTTCCTCCAGACCTGCTGCAACAACAACTCAGTCTTTGGGGCTAAATGTGGTTCTAATGTGATGCTTTTTGTTTCATTTACTTCTTTTTATCACTTGTTGCTAAATATAACAGGATCAACTGTTTTAATCTCATATCGGGTCAGAACAGCATCACTTGTTAATCAATTCTCAGTCAGTGAAGCTGAGATGTTGTCATGAATGGAGCTAAATGGAAATAATCCGTATTGAGATGCTGAGAAGTTATCTGTCAAGGATAGGAGCAATGACAGTAAAACAGAATAGATATTAGGCAGCAAAATTAAAGATAAAACCTATAAAATATTAAAATAGTATAAGATACTAACTGCTAATGTGATAATAAGCATCACAAACTTGTAGCAACTGAGATGTGACCATCATAAAATAAAAACAAGTAACAAAACAGAACTAAAATAGAAGGACAGTGTTACATTCATTCAAAATGTTCAACAGAGATGATCATTTACTGCATGTTTAGATTTAACCAGTTTCACAGACTTAGAATATAAATCAAAATAATTTTTCCAATGACCAAAGGTTGGCTTTGTTTAAAGAAACCTCAATCTGTGAATGAAAAATGTTCCCATCAATATAAGAAAGTTTCCTAAATATTCCAGAGAACAGTTTTCACTTTCTAAACCAAATAATATAATAGTGTCAGATAGTGGAGACACAACAATGTTCTTTAGGTCTAACCAGCTTTGGAAATCTGTTCACAATTATTTGAAAATTGGTTAAAAAGAAAAAAAGAAGAAATGATTCAAACTCTCAAAGCTTATCGTACAAAATACACAATATTCTATATCTAATTTTAATTCTGATGATAAAAACTCTTAAGTTGGATATATTTTATTGATTATTTTAAATTGTACCTCTTCAATTTTTGGAGGCAGAGGGTTAGTTATATATTTAGTTGTTCTTCAAGAAATCTTATCCGTTATAAGGTCATTTGAAATTTAGTGTCTTCTAATTGAATTTATAAAATATTCCTTTCAGAGGGAACTCCTCATCTGAATACCTTCAATCTGTAGTGAACTCAGTACTGGGAAAGTGTCAGAATATAACAAATCTGTTGGGAGCTGGAGGAATTCCCATCTTTCTCCAGCAGAGAGTCCACGCCGTTAGGATCCTCTGAGGGAGCCTCCTGCACAGCTGCAGCTCATCTAGATCATCAGAGGATCCACTATACTAAGCTACAATGGCTTCAGATAGCACCTCTAGCGCCGCAGTGTTGTTCCAGTTGGTCAGCGCTAAAGCCTAGATCCTTGAGTATCTCCATGACTTTGAATCCAGGTTGGATTCTAACCCTCTATCTCTGTGTTTCCAGGAAACCCGTGTGTCTCCTCCACTGTGAAAGCTCAGGAAGAGCTAACCTGCCGAGCCTTCCCTCTGGAGCCAAACCCTGAAGATTCTCTGAGAACCTCCAAGCAGCAGCTCTGGACCAGAGCTGGGAAACCAAGGCTAAGGTCTGTTCAAGCTAGGCGTGAGACCCTAGAAGCAGCAAAAGCGGACTCTGCTGATGAAACACCTCTCCAGAACCAACAGTGACTCTCCCAAAGAGAACCTCAAGAACCCTCAAGGTACAATCAGAGCTCACTTGGAAATCTTAATCCTGTCAGCAGTCCTTAACCGGGCTTCTGTCTCTCACCTTGAGACTCGGTGGAAACACAGAACCCAGGCGTGGGAACCTGTCATCAGTATTGCATTCTGTGTGTTGTGTTTAATAAGCGTATTCCAAAACTTCAATCATCCTTGTAGTCAATCAGAAGTGGTGTTCTGCATAATTGGGTCTCCATTTGAGAACTCCATCATGACAAATCATTTTAACCTGAGAACTAAAGAACTGCAAGGTATAGATTTTAGAATTAATTTATTTTTTGACAGTTTAGGTTATGTTGGGCTTAAAAAAACCGCAATGATCCAAACATTTTCCTTCTGAATTGATTAAGTGACTAACAGACCAGATAGATGCCTTTAACATGCAGCTCTCTTTCGAATACTGACTCCAGCACACCTTCCACATCGCTGTTTTCCTTTGCATACCGCTGCTATATAGCCAAATTTTCGGCATTTCAATAGCCATCTTTGTGACTGTGGCCAGTGGCTGCTAACCAACCACTGGGCAGAAGGTGACCCTCTAAGACACGCCCCTTCTCATTTGCATAATGAGGTAGATGTCATGATGTGGCAGGTTTACTAGCCCAGATGCAGAACTCAAGGACACAGAGGCAGGATTAAAGTCCAATATTTATTGGAAAAACACAGGTTTTCCTCCTAGGAGGCAGAGAAGACAGAGGAGGTTAGGTTCAGGTACAGGTTGAGGTTTACAGACTTACAGGTTTAAACAGGCAGGGTGGCTCAGGCTTGCTTCCATGGCAAGGACAACATCCGGCTCAGAGGGAAGCTCTTACTCAGCTTATGTAGGGAGAGCTCTTTAAAATCAACAGATGGGGATCAGCTGCTTCTAATGAGTGCCAGCTCTCAGGAGAAGATCCACGGCGCCCTCTGGTGGGCAAGCCTCTGGATCCCAACCGACAGCAGAACCCCTCAGAAAGGGATCCACATCGCCCTCTGGAGGGCAGACCTCTGGATCCCAACAGACAGTGCGCAGCCCACAAAAAGGGATCCATGTCGCCCTCTGGAGGGCAAACCTCTGGATCCCAACAGCAGAAATGCAGACAGAAATGTAAAAACCACAGGCAGAAACAAATAGCACTGAAGAAATAAATAAATTCAACAATGAAAAGGACAAAATCTTTCTTTTTAACAATCATTGAATCTTCTTCAGTTTTGGGACGCTGTTCCAGATGTTTTGAATTTGCCATGTGCTGAAGTGTTGGTTTGGATTTTTCTGACTGGGATGGGATCCTTTTTGCTGCTTCAGCATAAGTTATTCCGAGCTCAAATTTCAGTTTTTTACGTTCCTCAGACCTTTTACTCACTTCACATCCACAATATGCAGCAGTATGTTCTGCACCATAGTTACAGCATTTGATCTTAGCTTCTTTCCCACATTTTCCGTATTTGTGCTCTCCAGCACACCTTCCACATCGCTGCTGTTTTCCTTTGCATACTGCTGCTATATAGCCAAATTTGTGGCATTTGAATAGCCATCTTTGTAACTGTGGCTGGTGGCTGCTAACCAACCAATGGGCAGAATGTGACCCTCTAAGATATGCCCCTCCTCATTTGCATAATGAGGCAGAAATACAGACAGAAATATAAAAACCACTGGCAGAAATAAATAGCATTGAAGAAATAAATAGGGTAAAAAAATACCAAGAAAGAATAAACAGACAAAAATATAACATGCACATGAATAAATACATAAAGAAATAAGTTGAAGATTATAACAGACAATAAATAAAAAAGGTAATTATTAAAAAGGTGAAAAAAGAAAGTGGCTAATTAAAAGAGATATATACATTTAAATCTCACCGTATAATTTAATTTCTATCTACATTATTTTTTAGGTTTTATTTTTTTTCTCTGCTGAGATCAGAACATAACCTGTAACAAAGACTCCAATAATCTGTCCTCAGTGCTGCAGTCATTCAGCTATGACTGAAATTTCTCTCCCAGATGTTCGTTCAGGAATAATCAGCTGACCTCCACAAAGTTCTCCTCTTCCTCCAGACCTGCTGCAACAACAACTCAGTCTTTGCAGTTAAATGTGGTTCTAATGTGATGCTTTTTGTTTAGTTGACTTCTTTTTGTCACTTGTTGCTAAATATAACAGAATCAAATGTTTTAATCTCATATCAGGTCAGAACAGCATCACTTGTTAATCACTTCTCAGTCAGTGAAGCTGAGATGTTTTTATGAATGGAGCCAAATGGGAAATAATATTAATAATCAGTATTGAGACGCTGAGGGGTTTTCTTTGCTCACGGGAACTTAATTCTCCAAGATCTGTCCTTTTCTCTGCAGGTCCATCAGCGAGTACCTCATAAGCCATGACAAAAAAGGACTGCTTTCCATCATAGCTATGGAGAGCCGTTCCACCCGTCGAATATTAAATAAATAAATATCCCCCTGAAATGATAAAAAGTAAACGTTAAATGATTTATATGTATTAATTTATTATCATAAATACATTTTGTATTTGTTCAAAGCTTTTTTATTACTCAATTTATTAATACAATAATTTAGTATTATTTTGTGACACCTATATTGTAAACTTACTTTATGTATTCAGTGACTTATTTTTGTACTCAGTTTTTTATTTTTAATCTCCTGAGAAAAAGAACCCCTGACTGCAGAGCTGCAAAACCTGGTTGAAACTCAAGCTTTCCAAATGGACATAGAAAAAGGTTTTCAGGTCTGGCATGATTAGGGACAGAACAAAGCAATGTGGCTCTTTTGATGAAGTACTAATCATATCATGTGTTTACTGCTGAGTAAGGGACAACGTCTAATTGATGCTAAAAGAAGTGGACACAAAATATCTCACATGCTACACCATGCTACAGGAATATGTGTTGAGCACATTGCACTAAAGCTTAGAGAAGCTTTATTCACTAAGGATTTAAAAACACTGATATAACATTAGTGTTCAGGTGTTTCCTCAAATGCTCATTACATTTCCATTACCAAGTATGACCAAGAGTCTGTTGAAATTTGGGATCACAGTATACCAATTATACTAGCAGCTATTTTCAAAGGAAGATGAAAGTCATTAAGCTAAGGTTATTGGTTCTTGATTAATCAAATCATTCAATAAAACATTGTTTGGCTGATAATGTTGTATTTACTATCATGTAGTTTGCATTGGCGGTGGATGCGAAGCATTCTAATTTGCTTTGAAATTGTGGTAGCTGTTGATCATATCCCAATTCTTCCAGATAAAACAGAATCCATCTTAAACTACAATATGGTTTTCAACCGTTTTCCCCGCTTCCTCTTTGTACACCAGTAGAGGTTAGTTTAGCAGCTTAGTTTGGTTTTGTACTAGTCTTAGTTGAAGTGTTAAGCTGAAATATGTTTGACTTGGGGGCTTTCTGTGATGATGGGTTCTCAAATGGAGACCCAGTTATGCAGAACACCACAAAGCGGACACGAAGGATAAAAAGTTTTAACAGTTTATTAAAGACACAAACACAGAATGTACTGGAATCTAGGTTTGGGACTACGGTCCTGGTTTCACTGGAGTCTGCGTGTTAGAGACAGAGCGGTTATGTACTGCTGGCAGGGTTTGGTTTTCAAGTGAGCTCAGGAGGAATGGTACCTTGAGGGTTCTTGAGTTATTCTCCTTTCCTTGGGGAGTTTCTGTTGGTTCTGGAGAAAAGGTTTATCAGCAGAGTCCGTAGCTGCTTCAGCGTCTCCACGTCTAGCTCGGGAACAGACCTTGGTTTTGGTTTTCCAGCTCTAGTCACTAGGCGAGCTGCTTGGGGATTCTCAAGAAGTCTTCAGGGGTTTGGCTCAGAGAATTACGACTCGGCAGGTTAGCTCTCCTAGAGCTTTCACAGAGGAGACTCGGGTTTCCTGAGAACACAGAGAGAGAAGTTAGAATCCAATCTGGATTCAAAGGTCATGGAGAATCCACAAGGAGCAAGGAAGCTTTAGCGCTGACCAACTGGAACAACACTGGGGCGTTGAGGCAAGGTCTGAAGGCAGCTTAAGTAGTGGATCCTCTGATGGTCTTGATGAGCTGCACCTGTGCAGGAGGCTCACTCAGAGGATCCACGGCGGACTCTGCTGGAGAAAGATGGGATTTTCTCCAGCTCCCAGCAGGGCTGAATGATTTTTTGTTAATAAACTCTTATATTTTGAACAGTAGTGTGGTGAATTTATTCCATGTATGGGCAGAAAATACCTGTTTGACAATGATTAGTGCTTTTAATCACTCTTTCATCTATTGTTCTAACACACACAGTTAGTAGGACTGTTATGTCATAAACAGTAATATAACAGCTGAAATAATATCTGTTTAAAAAAGATATTTTAACCCCTACAGGGGAGGGCAATAAACATCTTATAGTATCAGAAACATAAATTCCCAGGGGCTGGGAATAGAATTTAACTATAGAATCACAACACTCGTTTTGTTTCATATTCTTATATTTAAATAAGGAGGGGGGGTTTTATCAGTCGGGGGCCGCTGGTTAGGATTGTCTGAATAAATCTTTTTTTATTAATATACATATTGTAAAAAATATCAACATTCAAAACTCAATTCAACGTCACAAACAGAATAATTCAGTGATCTGTCAAAGATAGGAGCAAATACTTTAAAATAGAATTGATATTATGCAGCAATAAATAAAGATAAAAGAAATCTACAATAATAAAATAGTATAAGATAGTAAAAGCCAATGTGACAAAAAAATCACATACTTGTAGAAATTGAGATGTGACCAACAAAAACATAATAACAAGTAACAAAACAGAACTAAAATTGAAAATCGAATTCAATAAAAACGTTCCAACAGAGATGATCATTTAGTGCATGTTTAAATTTAACCAGTTTCATAGACTTAGAATATAATTTTAAATACTATATAGTTTTAAATACCCTCACTTTTAGAGGCAGATGGTTAGTTCTATAGTTAGTTCTTCTTTAGAAATCTGATCTGTTATTAATTCATTTAAAATGTAGTGTTGTTAGGTTTATTCAATGATGATTATAAAATTAATGTGTGGATTTGGGGAAGGAAAGCTTGAAGTTGGGTTGGGCTTTTCCTTCTGCTCTTGCAAAAGCTGCTTGAATCTCTTTCCTGTGTAGACTCAATTTCTACTTATTTGCAAACCTACATTTTCTGAATCCAACATTTTTGGTGCCGAAACCCGGGAGTCAAGATCCAATTGTCCAGGACCGTGTGAGACCAAGGCCAAGAATCTGTCCACAGCCGTCCTCCCTTCGCCGGACGGGCCAGTTTGGCCCAACCCTGCCCTGGGCATCTTGGTGACGGGCTCCAGAGGAACTGATTCCACACGACAAAGGGTAGGCCTGAAGCTTTTGATCAAAAGTTGGTGTAGGACCATTTAAGTTACAGCTGTAATCGCAAGAATATTTGATGAGACCAAGTCTTGTTGACGGATATGGCTGTCATGATTGGGTTCAGGGTTCTAACCCACATGCAGAACACAACGGAGGCAGGTGAAAAGTTTGACTGTTTATTGAAGATAAACACAAGTAATATGAATTAATCAGAGAAACAGATCCGGGACTGGTCACACAGGGTTCTCTGTAGAGAAGGACAGTTAGGTTAGCCAGGATGCTGAAGATCTTTGTCAGAGGAATTGTGCAGGTTTGTACCTGTGACGTGATTCAGATTAGCAGCTGAGGGAGGGAACCAAGTTGGGTCCAGAGACTAGAAGTTGGCAGAGGGCTAAGCAGCGGCAGGGCTTGACTTCAGACTTAACAGTGTTCAGATCCAGAGTCTTTCTTCCGATCCTCTTCTTGAGGGCGGGCAGGCAGGTTCAGATAGTTAGATTCTTCTGGTGAGCTCCTGAGAGCCGGCCGGCTGGTTTCAGCTGATGAAACTCTTCCAGAGTTCCAGGGTTCAGTCAGGTTTCTTCATAGGAGGCAGAGAAGACAAAAACTGATCAGATTCAAGTTCAAAGATCTGGGAGTCAGAAGAATCAGACAGGCTGGTTGGCTCAGGCTTTGCTAACCATAACTGGCTTCAACACTGGCGCTGGAGTGAAGTCCTGCTGCTGCTTATATGCTGGTCTCCTGATGGATGTCAGGGTGTGGTCGTCAGCTCAGCTCCAGGAAACCTAGAGGTTTTTACTCTGCTGGAAGGAAGGTGGACAGACCTCCAGATCCCAACTCAATGGCATCTTGGTATTCTGTGCGTTAGAGTGTGAGACTCTGTGTTGTTCTGGGGATAGTATTGAAGGTTTTCAGCTGCTGCAGCAGCGATATTTGACAGATACGACATCTGGGTATCCGGTGCGTGCGAGGGCCTGGAGTTGGAAACTCCAAAGTGTACACGATAGGTGTTTTTTGTCTATGTTGGTTAAAATAAAAAAATATAATAGGCCTTAGAATAGGGTGTGACTGTGTGTGAGTGTGTCAGGAAACAATCGAAACTTTGGGATGGATTTGTTTCATGCCTAACCAACAAGGGCTTATACATTGCAACTCTCTGAATTTTGAAGGCAAGAATTTGCAGAAAAGGTAAAATGAAAGTACCCATAGTGTTTAGATTTGTTCTTCCAGAAAAAAACACCATCGGAGGTGTAAATTTGATTGTTTTGTACTGGACCTTAAATTCTTCCATGGTAAAATTAAAATAAATTTAGAATATTTGGAAATATTGATTAGAAGTTAGTAAGTGCAGGATGTAAAAATAAACCTTAGATATACATAGTTTAAAAATATGGGTTTGAGGGACGCTCCATTCCAAGATAAAATAATAAGAACTAAATGATGAAATAACTAAAATGGAGCAGAGTAAAAATAAAAAGTCAGTTTAAACATTAGAAGTCATAAAGGGGATGAAAAGTTTGTGTCAGAATGATCCAAGTAATTTAAAATACTTGTAGAAGTGAAAGTAAAAGTATGTAATAGATGGGGTGCGGAAGTAGATCAATGGAGAAATGTTATGTGCCGGCTAAAAACAAGCACTACTGAAAAATAGATAAATAAATAAATATATATAAATAAATACATAGATCAATTAACTGAATAAGTATTTGCAAAATAAATAAATATGAGCTCCAAATGGCGAGTTGTTGGTATAATACATACCTTAAAGATATGTTAATATTAAAAACTAAATAAATAAATCTAATGTTGTGTTTGTTCGTCTTTTAATGTTATGTGTTTCCGTCTTTAAAGTTATGTTTGTGGGTCTTTTCAAGTTGTTTGTGTGTCCAAAAGATAATGAAACACAGTTTAGAGGGAGACAGCTTGAATTTGCATAAGCGTGCAGGGGGGATGTCTATGGATCGATGACTGCAGCATTGTTCTAATTGACAGCCTTCCTAATGCGTCTGCAGGATGCTCCAAAACTATAATTTAGGGTTAAATTAAACACAGAAATTATTTTAGTCATGCAAGCTACATACAGAAAAAAAATTGAATATATCTGCACTTATTAAATAGATTGTACTGTATAAACATAAAACAGTCTGGTGTGGTGGAATCATAATTGATAAGGAGGGAGCTGGGTGATTACAGTGGAAAAGCAAGGTCTGCGTCAGAAAGCACCATATGTTACAATTCTGATAGGCACAACAAAGAAAGGTCAGAGTGACCCTCCGTCCTGTCATTTATGACAACACTGGCAGCCAGGGGCGATACTTATGCACCAACAAAATTTTTGATTGAGTATTGGACCCAGTGGAGGTCCTGGACATACAGCAAATTTTCTTTTATTTATCACCTCAGAAAAACCAGCATTAAGCATTCAAGGGGTAAAAGTAAAATTCACTGTACGAGCTTTGTCAATGTTTTGTACATGCCTCCAGATTAAGCCGGATGTACAAAATACGGTCACTGTATTCTCCCTTGATATAGGAGAAATGGTTCGGCGCATTTCTGAAAACCGTGTGATGCGCAGTGAAGAGGATTCACGTTGAAGCTGATTTTTATTAACAGCGAACTGTCCGTTAAATATTAGGCAAAATTTGTGGAAATTTGATAATTGATGACCTACAAAACAAGGTAGTGATGGAAAGATGCATGCGGGGGATATTTATTTGAGTTCATATCGCTCAGCCATATGATAGATTCAGGTACTGTCCCTAAACATGAATAGTTCTAGCAATTAATGGACAGGCAGTTAGATTTATATGCGAATCAGGAGCCTGTAATACTTGTGTTAAAGATAATGTAAATGCTAAAACCATCTAAAAGGCTAATTTTTGTAAAATCAGCAAATAATCAAACATCCTACATTACTGCACACAAATATCCCCACACCCACACACAGTAAGAAGGTTGCAAGGGTGCATGTTTAGGTTGCATGCTCACCAACTGACTCCATGAGGATGTTAAAGTGAGACCCGATGCAAAATTAGGCATTGCAATTTTTCTGCACGCTGGGGGGAATGAAGGTTATATGAATAATACATACAATGGTGTTGCAACTAAATCTTCCATGTGTTTTATACAACATGCTTAGCATTTCAATTCCATGTCTGTTTTAACAACTATGGAAACAACCTTATAAAATTCTGTTCAAGTGTAAAACCCCAGGTTCAAGATTTGCCATCTATATTCATAACTCAGCATTCTTTGCTATCACAGGCTGATGAAAATGATTTCAAAGATATTCCGTATGCTTTGATGGTCTACAAGAAGAATTGATGTAAGACTGGTGACAACTATAGATTTAGTTGAAATAGTTCCTAATACAGGCCAAGGATTGCAAACAATATCTGCTAAAATGTAAAGCAGAGGAAAGTATAAACTAGTTATAAATTTTTGAGTAAATAAGTTTGGCTATTTGGGCCATGTTATTTCACAAGAAGGTAAAAAGATACAGGAATGAGTTTTTAGAATTCTATTGTTCTTGCATTTGTTAGATTCCACATTATGAAAAAAAACCTCAGCTTTTCTTAAGTTTTTTTTTATGACACACTAATAGCTATGTCATAGTAGCAGGCAGCAATTCACAAAGCTGAATATAGAACTTTTCTCAGAAGCCTACTCTTAGCTTTGTAAACTTATAAAACACTGTGCCATCCAAATAGTACAGAGTTAAAGCAAATTTATATGACCTCTATTTTATTACAGTCTCTTTCTAGCATAGACTCCTTACCTATTTGTGTCCCTACTCCCAAGGGTTCAAGAGAACCAGTAGAAATATCGGATTCCCCATATTCTGTTACTTTATCTTTATTATATTGTGAAGTTGGAGTGGCTTGTATGTATATATATAACTGTACCTGAAGCTGCAAAAGCAAATTAATTTCGCTCTCTGGGATAAATAAAACCTTTTCTAGGACTACAGATTCAGCTAAAGAGATATTTGGAGCTATGAGAACATCATGTCTCCAGAGGAGCGATATTAGAAATCATAATACAACAAGTATTTTAAATCCAGCTGCAGGATTAAATACTTCATTCTGTATTTTTTTGCAAACTGTGTCACCACATATTTGTAGAAGAACATGTATCCTGCCCAGAGCTACTTTTGTTTTTCCTACAGGAAGGCCTGAAGCCCTGGGGACCGAGTGCTGGTTAAAAATCATCAAGGGGAAAGTCAGGCCAGCTCCTAAGTGTGGAAGACCCCTCATTGTTTAATTAGCAACGCCAAGATGCTGTTACCGATACTGATGATATGGTGGCAATTGCTGTAATTTCTAGAATTAGTTTGAAATGATCGGGAAGGGTCGGGTAGGAATTTTCCTCTATTGGAGAGGTTTTGCCTACTCAAGGGACAGATTTTTGAAGCTTTTTATATTCTTGATAAATCTTACATTTTTGCCTAAAGTTTTACATTTAAATCCTTTTCATATTTTAGTTTTTTTTTTTTTTGATTACTGAATTTCCTATCTGCAATGCATTTATGAATTTGTATAGTAAGAGCTCTTTTTAAAGTACTATATCTTTAATGTTTACTCCATGCACAGAGGAGAATATTCGTTTATTCAATGATTACATAAATGAATATAGCATGAAACATTTTGCAAGGAGATGCTCTTCACTCTGTCTCATGATTCAAGTCGTGGAACAATCCTGCCTTGTCATTCTGATGGTGCATTTCCTGTTTTTATAGACTTAGTTCGACTACCTGCTCGTGAACAAATACTGTTTTCATAACCATCTTCCTGGTGCTCCTACAACAAAAAGCGGCTGCGAAGTAGGATTTGGGAAGAAAAACACTGAAGCTTGGTTAGCTTTTCTGTGAACCTTCTGCAGAACTTAACCTTCATTCCCTGTGAGACTCCAATTTTGCCGATTTTGTAACCCATTGCTCTTGATAAATCAACATTTGCTCTCTGGATATGAATCCCGAGGGTACAGAAAACTCCTCAACATAGGGAAACATCTAATATCATGGATCTAATACCTTCAATCTGTAGTGAACTCAGTTCTGGGAACCCATGTCAATGTATAACAAATAATCTTTAACTTTAACTTATATTAACTGCATGTTCCTTTCTCCACAGGCATGATTTAGACCAGAGCCCATGAAAGGATTCACCTGCAGTCCTGCCCTCTTTCTGGTCATATTAAGCATCAAGTTTGACAAATTAAAAGACTCCAATCAACTCAAGTGATCTTTTAATGATTTAATAATCAAAATACTTCAAATCAAACATATCTAAAGATGATTACAAATAGCTCTTCTCAGACTAAAGATAGTTATGAACACACATCCATCTCCACAAAAAGTAATGTTTGATATAAACAGAACAAGTTAAAGGATCAGAAAATGTTTGAGTAAAGTAGCCAACCAAGCATCAAAGGTCATGAATGTCGATTTTACATTAAAGTCAATATGCAAAACTCTCAGTTTTTCTGGATGTTTGGATCTCAGTTTGTTTCCATCAGCAGAGCTCTCCAGGGTCCTCAGCAATGTCTCCAATAACCGACCTCACCTGTTCCCTGTTCATGATCAGCACACCTGGATCTGCTGTCAGACCCAAACTAAACTCCACATCATCCACTTCATGTCTTAGTTTGTAGCATCTGGACAGATTATGAAGCAGATCTGAAACTGACACTGCATGAAAGTGAGATTTGCGGGCCCCTCGTAAAACCCCTCGTGAAACTCCCCGCGAGATCTGCCTGATTTCGCCAGTTTCCCGACAATTTGCAACCCGTGCTTTGTCCGCCGCTTTTGTGGTGCCACACACAAATTGCTAGAAACGTACCGCGGACGATACATGTGGAGAAAGCGATCAGCTGTACTAATGGCCCTAATTAGCATATGAATACAGCAAACCCACGCAGCTGGCCAAGTCTGGCTTGAATAACCTTCTCAGTATTGGCTGAAACCACTATTCTCAAACAAGTAAAATCGCTCGTGATTGGCAGCAAAACCACACGCGGGCCACGCCAGGCTTTAATTTTCTTACTGAGTATTGGACGAAACCACTTCTTTTTACAAGTAAAGTCGCTCGTGAGTATTGGCCACTCAGGCTTGTTCTCTTTCTTACTGAGTATTGGACCCACTTCTTTTTAAACAAGTAAAGTCGCTCGTGATTGGTTGGCATATATATATATCTTACATATACATTTATGTATATACTATTCATATATATATATATATATATATATATATATATATATATATATATATATATATATATATTTATTCATTCATATATTTATTCATTCATATGGTGTGTATTTATGTTATCCTTACACTACTACACAATTATTATGCTACCATCAAGGACATGAATGAATTTATATACAGGAAATGAAGATTTGCAGGAAGCTGTTTATGCAAAGAAAGAGCTGCTTTATTAAAACACACACAACTATATACTAACGCCCGTATCCAAACACATGCGTTTCTAAAAATAAAATAAAACTCCGTGAACGGTCGATTTGCTTCCTCGGGGTTGGAGGTAACTGGCGGCATTCCCTCCGAGGCAATTCCGATGTGCTGACTATTAGACCGACCATGGCCCTCCGGTATCGGCATCGCTTCCTAACCGGGTTTGCAGCTTAACAGGGGATTCGAGCTGAGATCGGCCTACGCAAATGGCGGCGTAATCGCGACATTCCATCCAGAGACATCACCTAAGGAGAGGCGGACTTCCAGGAGTTCCACTTCCCTCATCTGCTAGCACACTCTGCCTCTGCTTTCTGAATGAAAACAATGAATCAGCACACTGCGTATGGACACAACTACACATCTATTGCACGCCACCTGAAAATAGTCACCAAATAAAGATCTTACCCTCTTCTTCTGGCCCCACTCCCAGCAGATGTCCTCGCGACGCAGCGCGTGGCTGGCTGGCAGATATCTGAAGCTCCCGCGCATTGCCGTGAAAATAATACGCCTTACAGGCAGCTGGAAAAACAATTAAATGAGAGTGGTATATGATAAAAAATCAAACATGAAGTCACAGTAACAAGGAAGGAAGAAAAACATTCAAACAAGTCTACTTACACACATAATGTTTGTCTTTTGTCAACATCGAGCAAATCTGGACTTGCCGATTGATGGGAGGTCGAGTGAAAACAAAGGTGTGAAAGCTAATGATCGGTATCTATCCGTATCCATTGCCTTTTACCGCAGAATGAAAGCATATTCTTTAAATCTTACCCTTTTCGGTTCATAGCGCCTGCAATTAGTCTCCAGAGTTAGTTACAGAACGGCGTACTGCTTTCTGTAAATCACAAAAAATACCACTTTAATAAAGCTTGTTCTAGCAAGGCTACTATTGCGTTCGCTTTCAGGCTAATATAGCTTTCTTCAGCCTTAACTCAGGCTAAGTCGCTTTAGCTTAGCAGGCAGTAATCGAACATATATTTACCTCGCTAGCATCTCTTCTTTGAGTTCGTCTTGTTCGATGCAGAGTCGGCCATCGCATCAGCCCGCTAGGTTTTAGTTTTTAATCCCACATACTAAGCTCCAAGACTGCCGCACAAAGCAAAAGAATACATCCTTCCGTCGCCAACGGCTGCAGAGCCCATCGCTCTGAGTTTCTTGGATATGGTACAGAGCATGCGCGAGATGAACCAGGGTTTCCATGGATCAATAAAATAATTAAAAATCAATTTCAAACTTTTTTTAAATCAAGGCCTTAATTGGCACTAAAATTATTTAAATATGTTTATCGAAGTATTTATAATTTTTTACATAAAAAATGCTTATATAAAACAATTTCGTCAGATATATTATATCGCTCCAGGCGGAGAAAAGCTGAGAGGATACTATATATACGTATATATGTGTGTGTGTGTGTGTGTGTGTGTATGTGTGTGTGTTTACATACATCCAGGAGTCATGGAACTCTGCTTGCGAAATCCTTTTCCCTATTTCATGTACACCTAATAACTTGTGTACATGCGTTCTTGATGATAATTATTAAAATCATTTCCAAATAGCAGTAAAATAGCATTAAATTAGAGTCACTCATTCCTGTACAGAACCCTGTGAGCTTAATTTAATATGACATATTAAAAAAATCCCACCATCATCCAGCATATGTTCCAGTTTCTGCCCAAATATATACTATATATTTTTGTGGATTTTTATGTAGCGGGGATAAGGATAATTCTTTACTGCTTTTTTTAATATGAAAACCCTGTTCTCTATTTTCAAACTCAGCATCTTTTCATTTTCCTGTAATCCTAAGTTTCTTTTTGAATGGATTTGATTTAAACTTTAAGTCCCTCGGTATAAAATAAATATTTTGATGGAGATGAGAAAATCTACTTCCTCGTTGGTGAATAACCAACAGTTTGGATCAAATCATTTAAATAAACGGTGTTAGTTTTTTTTTATATATATATATATAAGGGTATTATGCTATAATTTCTAGTCACCGATCTTATTTGCTGCTATATTTGCCATTTGATGAACCGGAATTTGTGTCAATGTTCTTTTTTCCTGTTTGAATTCTTTTGATTGCAATTAGGATGTCTTGACCTGGCCGGACCTTTTGACCACAGTGTACCAATCTTCTGTTTGCTCACTGAGATCTTCATGCGTAAGATTTTATCAGATTTTACCCACAGTGTAGAAGTATGGAACCATCTTGTCAGTGAAGGTGTGTGTGAAGGTGTGAATGTATGTGTTAGTGTCCAGATCAGAGAAGGACAGCTTTCCTCTGTCCCAGTCCAGATTCACTCTGATCCTCTGGAGCTTCTTCTGAACTGAGAGAAGTTTGGAAGGAGATGGTGGAGACCATGCTGAGTATTTACCTTCATAGAACTCATATCACCAACAATCCAAAAGATAAGCCTCCCTTCCTCTGGACAGACTCTAAACTGCACACCAAGCTCCCATTCTTCACTGTCTCCAACATCAACATCCCAGCTGTGGTTCCCTGAGTTAAAGCCCTCAGAACTCAGGACAGAACAACACAATCAACCCAAACCTCTCTGGATTATCAGGAAGCTTCTGTTCCTCTCCTTCAGTCCCACTGGTCAGATCTTCAGACAGGATGAGTTCTGAACCAGCAGTGTTTGGGTCCAGGATGAGAGGAGTGTAGGACACCATGTTCTTCATGTTGCTCCAGATGTTGAAGGCCAGGTTGCCCAGATGTTTGGCCTGGTCTATCAGAGCTCCTGAGGGCAGCTGTGGATCCTCCAGCAGGGGGCAGCGCTGGACTCTTTCCACTGCAGCCTTGTAGTTGTGCAGGAATGAGACGTCTTCAGCTCTCAGCTCCTCCTCTGTGGCTCTGACTGTGTCTGAAAGAGCTGCTATCTCTCTGCTCAGAGCCTCCATCTTCTCCTTCATCATCCCTCTCTTCTGCTCCTCTTCCTCCCTCAGTGCAGCCAGCCTGGCCTCCTCTTCCTCTGCTAGAAACTGATGAAGCTTCTTAAACTGCTCCTTAATCAGCCTCTCTGTGTGTCGGGCCTGGACCTTCATGTGTTCTGCTGTCTGATCAAACTCCTCTTGAACTTTCTTCCTGACCTCCAGCTTCTTCTTCAAGGTTTCTAGAGATGAACGAAGATTCATTCTGTGATCCTCTGCAGCTTCATCTATGGGAGCAAAGCTGTGGCTTCTGTGGATTTTTGAATCTTTGCAGACGAGACACACTGGCTGCTGATGGTCCAGACAGAAGAGTCTGAGTTTCTCAGAGTGCAGACTGCAGAGATCCTCTGAAGCTCTCTGCTCTCTCTGCTGTAAGAAGGTCTCACACAGTTTCTTCAGGGCCAGATTCAATGGTGGCTCCTCCTTTGAAGATCTCCTCTTACAAACTGGACTCTGCTCTTTTACTGGTTTCTCTCTCCAGCAGTTCTTCAGACACTCCTTACAGAAGCTGTGGCTGCATGACAGAACAACTGGATCCTTAAAGACATCCTGACAGACCGGGACAGCAGAGATCCTCCTCTAACCTGGAAGCCATTTAGTCTCTGAGTGAAGCTGAAAACACAGAAGGTCCAGTCAGTCATGGCCTCCCTTCCTCCTCTACTAACTTCCCTCAAAGTGACTCTGAGTGGTGTTCTTGGTCCAACTCACCTTCAGTGTGTGGAGTGTGAGCAGCTTGAAGCAGCAGTGTTGGAGGTTTCCACTTTTCTCTCCTGCAGCTGGACTCACTCAGAGGAAGCTGCTAGTTTGGTCTGAAGGTGAATCTGATCGTCTGGGAGTCTCTCTGCAGGAACCAACAATCACAAACTGCTTCATGCTTTAGATCAAGTGTGGCAGCTAAAGGGGCGGAAAAACTGTTAAACCTGCTGCTTTTCCCATAATTGACGTGTTTCATTCCAAAGTCCTGAATTCAACCTCCAGGTGCTATAAAACTCACTGATGAACAGGTTTTATTTCTCTCTGCTCAGATCAGAACATAACCTGTAATAAAGACTCCAATAATCTGTCCTCAGTCCTGCAGTCGTTCAGCTCTGAATTCAGAATTGAATGAAATTTCTCTCCCAGATGTTCGTTCAGGAATAATCAGCTGACCTCCACAAAGTTCTCCTCTTCCTCCAGACCTGCTGCAACAACAACTCAGTCTTTGGAGCTAAATGTGGTACTAATGTGATGCTTTTGTTTCAGTGACGTCTTTTTATCACTTGTTGCCAAATATAACAAATATTTTCATTACAAAAATTCTTTAGTTGGATATATTTCATTCATTATTTTGAATTGCATCTCTTTCGCTTTTAGAGGCAGAGAGTTAGTTATATAGTTAATTGTTCCTTAAGAAATCTGATCTGTTATTGGTTTGTTTAAAATGTAATTTCTTCTAATTAAATTTAGAAAATATTCCTTTAATCTAATCTAATCTACTTTTTTTTTATCACTTGTTGCTAAATATAACAGAATCAAATGTTTTAATCTCATACCTGGTCAGAACAGCATCACTTGTTAATCACTCTCAGTCAGTGAAGCTGAGATGTTGTTATGAATGGAGCCAAATGGAAATAATCAGTATTGAGATGCTGAGAAGTTTCTTTGCTCAGATCTTAATTCTCCAGTTCTGTTCTTTTCTCTGTAGGTCCATCAGTACCTCATCGCCATGACGACAAAGGACTGCTCCATCATGGCTATGGAAAGCATTTTATTAAAAATTAATTAAATAGTTATTGCCCTGAAATTATACAAAATCAACATGTTAAATGATTTGTATGTATTAATTTATAATCATACATAAAAGTTTGTATATTCAAAGCTTTATTATTATTTAATGTATTTATTTCATAATAGAGTATTATTTTGTGGCACTTTTATTTTATAAACCTACTTTACGTAATCAGTGAATTATTTTTGCACTAATTTTTTCATTTTTAAGCTTCTTTTATTTCCTGTTCTTATATTCAAATAAGTCAAAGGCAACGTTTTATCTGTCAGTGCTAGTTAGGATTGGCTGAATATATCTACTTTATTATTAGC
This sequence comes from Cyprinodon brontotheroides, assembly GCA_018398635.1. Classification (NCBI taxonomy): domain Eukaryota; kingdom Metazoa; phylum Chordata; class Actinopteri; order Cyprinodontiformes; family Cyprinodontidae; genus Cyprinodon; species Cyprinodon brontotheroides. Next base: position 39,494,596 of record JAGKQL010000041.1, on the reverse strand, counting down.
AATATTGTAAAAATTAGGGCAAATTATAAAGCATCTCAAATCAACTCAACTTCACAAACAGAATAATTCAGTGATCTGTCAAAGATAGGAGCAAATACAAAAACATAGAATAGATATTAGGCAGCAATAAATAAGGATAAAAACTTTAAAATAATAAAATAGTATAAGATACTAAAAGCTAATGTGACAATAAGCATCACAAACTTGTAGCAACTGAGATGTGACCAACATAAAATGAAAACAAGTAACAAAACAGAACTAAAATAGGACAATATTACATTCAATCAAAACGTTCCAACAGAGATGATCATTTACTGCATGTTTAGATTTAACCAGTTTCACAGACAGAGAATGTTAATCTAAATCATTTTTCCAATGACCAAAGGTGGGCTTTGTTTAAAGAAACCTAAATCTGTGAATGAAAAATGTTCCCATCAGTATAAGAAAGTTTCCTAAATATTCCAGAGAATAATACAATAGTGTCAAATAGTGGAGACAGAACAATGTTCTTTAGGTCTAACCAGCTTTGGAAATCTGTTCAGAATTATTTAAAAATTGGTTAAAAAAAAAAAAAAAAAAAAGGATAAATGTTTCAAACTTTTAATGTTTCTCATACCAAATGCACAATGTTCTATATCTAATTAGAATTTTAAAGACAAAAATTCTTTAGTTGGATATATTCCATTCATTATTTTGAATTGCATCTCTTTCACTTTTAGATTTAGATGGTTATTTATATATTTAGTTCTTCTCTAGAAATCTGATCTATTATTAATTTGTTTAAAATGTAGTTTGTTCTTGAATTTAGAAAATATTAATTTAAAAGGAAACTCCTCAATATGTTATTTTTACATCTAATATCGTGGATCTAATACCTTCAATCTGTAGTGAGCTCAGTACTGGGAAAGTGTCAGAGTATGACAAATCATTTTTAACTAGAGAACTAAAAGATTAAGGTAGAGATTTTAGAATTCATTTATTTTTTTGCCGTCTAGGTTATGTTGGGCTTAAAAACCACAATAATCTAAAAGTTTCATTCTGAATTGATTAAGTGACTAACAGACCAAATAGATGCCTTTAAGTTGCAGCTTCTTTCGAATACTGACTTCACAACATATCTGTTGTTTCAAATTGTAACGTTGTTTGGAGTGAAGTTATATTTGTTCATTAATTTCCAATAGAAGAGTACTTGCTGATGAAATGCAAGTACTCCTCCCACACACGGTGGTGCAGTTAGGGACCGTCAGCAAACCAAGCACTCTCAAGAAAAACAGATAAATAAATTCCTTATCTTCTGACCTGCTAAGACCAAACTGATATAAAATCATGCCAATAGTTAACATATGTAAGGCACACTTGCTTTTATGCAATTTTAAGCTATTTTTAATTTTTAAGAGACTTTTAAAGACAAAAGTTGGGACATTTCTTCAATAGCTTCCAGGTCATGTGACCCACCGACTCTAATTTTTTGTGAAATTGTTTTACTACATTTGCCTGATGAGGAACAGCCCTAATGCTAAAACAAAGTATAGCTTTATTGACAACATATCACTATAAATTATTTGTTTTTCACAATGTTGAACTAAATAAAAGGTTTGCGTTTCAGTTGCACAGTGGGCAGTTCAATCTGTCTTTCTTTGCTTTCTCAAATTCAGTGCTCTTTATTTCAGGGCATGGAACCACCTGTTGCAGCTGTCACACTGGATCTGTTCAAATACAACAGAAAAGATTCCTGTTCAGTTGTATAGTTATACAGTACATGCTCCCCTCCTGTCACAGAGTAGGGTCTTCTATAAATGACAATTTCAAGAATACCTGGAGTTTGTCTATATTTGTGCTTGAAATTTACATAATAACAACTCATACGCTCACCCAGTCTGTCCAGATAATGGGGTCTTGCAGGCAGAACATATTGCACAGCATGTCTGGTCATGAAACACTAATCAACAAAGTAAATATATATATATATATATATATACATATATATATATATATATATATATATATATATATGCACCGATGCTTTAAGAACTCTTCTTTCCTCTTTCATTGCCTTCTTGCGTGTGTGAAATTCCATATTTGGAATGACAGGAAAGGCTTCCATCAGTGCTTTAGCCATCTGAAGAAACAACACTGCTTTGAAAGACACTGATTTTCATTGCATAATACTGCAACAGACTGTAACAGGTACTTTTGGACAAACATTATGTAGGACAAAGAATGTTGGACATGTTGCACTATCCTACATTCTGTTGTTGTTCCTTTTCTTTCCCCCTACAGGATCCTTTGGAGAATGACTGAAGACTTACCAAAATTTAGAAAAAAACACACAGTCTAGTCAGACAACCTGTTGTTTGATTGAAAATTACATTTCCATATTTTCAATTTCACAACTCTCATACTTGGCAATACTATGACGACACGTCACCTGGAAGCTATTGAAGAAATAACAATTATTTTTATAACGAAAAATCTTTAAAAATTAACAAAGGCTTACAATGGAATAAAAATAAGTGTGCCTCATCAGGCTAATGTAGTAAAACACTTTCAAAAAGAATTTAAGTCGGTGGATCACATGACCCGGAGATTTGAAAAAATCTTAAAAATTTAAAATAGTTTAAAATTGCATAAAAGCAAGTGGGCCTTACATATGTTCTCTAGTGGCATGATTTTATATTAGTTTGGACTTAGCAGGTCATAAGATAAGGAATTTATTCATCTGTTTTTCTAAAGAGTGCTTGGTTTGTTGACGGTCCTTAACTGCACCACCGCATGTGGGAGGAGGGAGCAGCTGAGAGACGCTGGCTGTCATCGGAGTCCCTGAGTCGGATCAACCGTTAGCTAGATCCCACTGACTCTGCGGAGCTTGAATATCCAACATCCAACGAGGTAAGAAGATGAGCCGCTTCCTCCAGATTCTGAAAAACTACGTTGTCGACATCTGTGTCCATGTGTGTCGCTAACTGAAACAGTAGCTACGTTTACATGCGCTAGGCCTTTCCCGATCCGTCCAAACCTTGGTTGATCGGAAATTCAAAATCTCCGTTTACATGGGACACTTTAAATGAAATGATCCGATCATGACGGTGTGTATACATGTACCAAGCGGTGGATCAGATTAAATCTTTTAAGCATGCGCGCAGAACTTCCCTGCCAAACTTGGCAGTTCTGTCTCTTTGCGTCTGGTTTTTGGGAGGCCTGACAGAACGATGCGCTGAGCGAGGCGGCGGAAAGAAAGGAGAGAGGAGGAAAAAAGCTTGGCAGCCAAAATGTCCGGAGAAAATGTAGAGAATGAGCCGCATTGAACTCGGCGTGGGAGAGCGAGTGGGCTGTGGAGAGAGAAAAAAGAGGAAGAGGGAGGAGGATAAATTCCTGCTTCCTGCAGCTTTAAATGAACTTGAGTGTATAAGTCGGCATTCCTAGACTCCCCCGCCATGTTGTTCTCCCGCAGGCGAGCGAGAGAGACCGGTTTCCCTGTTGTTGACAAAGTAGGATATGGAAAACGTCACGCTGACGTCGCGCACATGCGCCCGAGTGAAGATTATTTTACTCTTAAGATCCAATGGGTGTTACATGGACGCTTAATGAGGAATGGCGACGGGCAAAACCCACCTCTCTCATTCGGAATTAAATTTAGATCCAATCGGACCGAATCCGGATTAGAATCTTCAGTCTGACATGTTTACATGAGGCTACATTTTTGATCTGATCAGGCCTTCAATCCGATTAGTTGTGTCCATGTAAACGGTAGCTACTGTCCGAGCGTCCCAAAAGCAGCAAAAATAATAAAGTCAATACTTATAACATTAGCATTGTTTTCAAAACAGTTGCTAAATGTCTCAGCTCACTGACAGCTTCATGGTAGGTAGCCATCTTTGTGACTGTGGCCAGTGGCTGCTAACCAACCAATGGGCAGAAGGTGACCCTCTAAGACACGCCCCTCCTCATTTGCATGATGAGACAGATATGTAAAACCACAGGCAGAAATAAATAGCATGGAAGAAATAAATAAGACTCAAAAATAAAAAGAAAGAATAAAACCAGACAAAAACATCATAACATGCACATGAATAAATACTTAAGAAATAAGTAATAAATAAATAAATGTGAAGATTATAACGGACCATAAATAAATAAGGTAATTATTTATAATTAATTTATTCTTTATAATTAAAGAAAGAAGCTAATTAAAAGAGATATATACATTTATGTCTTACTGTATAATTCAATTTCTATCTAAATTATTTTTATTGTATTTTTGAGGGGGCAATTAATTGTATACTTATTCATTTTTGGACATTTTATTTATTTATGTATTTATTTCTAATTATGGCAGGATTGGTCCCCCATAAACGTTGAGCAAACGCTTCTGCAGAAAAGATTAAACATATTCCTAACAGATAAGTGCAGCAGCCGTATGTCAGCACTCTCTCTTCTTCCCACCTGCACAAGTACCGTCCCAGCAAGGAGGTATTAAATGAATTGATGACGATGGAGAGAAAGCATTAAAGAGTAGAAAATTAAAGTTAGTGGTTAAAATAAAACCACACTTTATATGTTGAAAGCCAGAGGTGTAAAGAAACAAAGTAAAAATTCTTTGTTACCTTACTAAAGTAGAAATATTGGCTATCTATACTTTACTGGAGTCATTATTTTTAGACAGCTTTATACTTCTACTCCTTACATTTCTTAGCAATTATCTCTACTTACTACTCCTGAAATATTAAAAGTATACTCTTTAGTTTTGTGTTGTTTAGGCTCATTTTCATTATGGCCTGTTGGTATTTAAAAAAAACAAAAGATCAAAATAATTTGCTTCATCCAGAAAATTAATTTCTTTGTGGACTCGTTGCTGCACCATTTTGTTGTTCGCCACAAACCAAAATAAATCATTCTTCAAGGTGATGTGAAGTTAAATTTGACACTGTTACCATTAGTTATAAAACTAAGAAACTAAACTATAAGGAAGTTATCTTCCAGAATTATAGAAAAATGTTCCTTCAATTGGTAGCACAGTAAATAGTATAAGGTTTAAAGCTTCTGTCCTTAACATTTTTTCCTGTATTACTTTCATACTTTAAGTAGTTTTAAAAATAATCCTTTAAAACTTTTACATGAATATCAGAATGATTTATACTTCTACTTGAGTAATAAACATGAATACTTTTGACACCTCTGTTGTAAACATTGGAAATAAAATATATTATTATAATTTATTGTTAGGAATCCAGTTTGTGTGGGTTGTGTTTTTGTGTTGTTCTCGCCCTCCACCACCAGGTGGCGCTCTGTTCTCGTTGGTCCTCCCACAAATCTACGGCTGGTGGGCTAATTACTGGGGACTATTTGAGCGGTGGACTGTCACTACCTCGACACCAAAGAGTTTGCCAGTTTTGGGTACTCTGGCCAAGCTGAGTTTAGCTGAGTATAACTGAATCTATGTTGTCACTTAGTCTTACCTTGTTTCTTGTCTTTGCCTTTCGGCAGGAAGCCTTCATGCAAGCTGGACGTTTGGCCTTCTTCCCCTGGAAGGATTGTTTGAGTCTCACACTGAGCAGAGGATAAACCTCCACAAGTTCCGTTTAAGTCCACCTGGATTTCCAAGTGACAGTCCGCTCAATAGCTCTTCAGGATCCAACCAAGTCTTAAACTGTCTACCCTCCAACGAGTCTCTACCTCTGGATAAACCCACACTGTCTAGATTCTGGGAGAAAAGGTCTTCTCCACTAACTTCCGGTTCAGCAGGACACTGAGTTTCCTGAATCCAATCACTGCTGTCCTTATCAATAAACCTGTTTAAACTTTTACCCTGGTTCTCTGAGTGGTTTACTGCATATGTGTCAGATCTCTTAAGAAAAACATTACATTTATAAGAAAATCAAGCAGTAATGTAGCCTTTTTAAGAAATCTGCTCTTGATCACCATACTTCTGAAAATTACAGGCCTATATCCAAACTCTTAAAATTCTTGAAAAAGTGGTTTATAAACAAGTAGATATTTTTATATGAAAATTGTGTTTGTCAAACTAGTTTTACATTTTTACAGAGTACTGAAACTGCTACTTTTAGAGTTTTTATCAATCCTGAGTTTGAATAAAATACTCATACTTGTCGTACTCGTCGTCTCTCGCTTTATCTGGAACCGGGGTCGCAGAGGCAGCAGACTAAGCAGAGACTCCCAGACTTCCCTCTCCGCAGACACCTCCTCCAGCTCTGTTGGGGGAAGCCCTAGGCATTCCCAGGCCAGTCAAGAGACATAGTCTCTCCAGCGTGTCCTGGGTTGTCCCCAGGGCCTCCCTCCTCGGTGGGATCGCCTGGAACACCTCCCCAAGGGAGCGTCCAGGGGCATCCTCAAGAAGATGCCCCTAGCCACCTCAACTGACTCCTTGTGGAGGAGAACTCTACACTGAGCCTCTCCTGAATGACCGAGCTCCTCACCCTACCTCTAAGGGAGAGCCCAGCCACCCCATGTGAAAGCTCATTTCAGCCGCTTGTATCCCGGATCTCGTTCTTTGGTCATGATCCAGATTTCATGACCATAGGTGAGGGTAGGAACGCAGGACCGACCAGTAAATTGGAGAGCTTTGCCTTTGCGCTTAGCTCTCTCTTCACCACGACAGACCGGTGCAGCGTCCCCATTATTGCAGCAGCCGCACCGATCCGTCTATCATCGATCTCCCGCCCATTCTTCCCTCACTGCGTGAACAGGACCCCAAGATACTTGAACTCTTCCACTTAAGGCAGGGACTCTCCTCCAACCTGAAGGGAACAAGCCACCTTTTTCCGGTCAAGAACCATGGCCTTGGGTTTGGAGGAGCTGATTCTCATCCAGGCCGCTTCACACTCGGCTGCGAACCACCCCAGCGCATGCTGTAGGTCTTGGCAGGAGGGAGCCAGCAGAACTACATCATCTGATCGAATTCAGTTTGTTCATGTTAATGACAAATCTTCCACATGCTCACAGGTTACCTGTGGAGTACCACAGGGATCAGTGCCAGGACCAATTCTCTTTACTTTATACATGCTCCCAATTGGTAGAGTTATTAGACAGCATGGGATTAATTTCCACTGTTATGCTGATGATACCCAGCTATATCTGTCTATAAATCCAGATGAAGCTAACCCATTACATAGATTACAGGCATGTCTTGAAGACATAAAAAACCTGGATGACTCTTAACTTTCTGCTTCTGAATGCAGACAAAACAGAAGTTATAGTCTTTGGACCAGAGTCTCTGAAAAAGAAGCTGATTAGCCAGTCACTTCATTTGGATGGGATTAAACTGATTTCAGATAATAAAGTAAAAAAATCTTGGTGTTATTTTTGATCAGGACCTGTCATTTAAATCCCATATCAAACGATAGGTTTCTAGAATATCCTTCTTTCATCTGAGGAACATTGCAAAAATTAGAAATCTCCTGTCCAGGGGTGATGCTGAGAAACTAGTCCATGCATTTGTTACTTCAAGGCTGGACTATTGTAATTCTTTACTATCAGGAAGTCCACAAACTGTAGTTAAAAGCCTTCAGCTGATCCAAAATGCTGCAGCCAGAGTTCTAATGAAAATTAAAAAGAGAGATCATATCTCTCCTATCCTGGCTTCTCTTCATTGGCTTCCTGTTAAATCAAGAATAGAATTTAAAATCCTCCTTCTCACATTTAAAGCCTTAAATGGCCAAGCTCCATCTTATATCAGAGATCTGATTGTTCCTTATGTTCCTAACAGAGCACTTCGCTCTCAATCTGCAGGTTTACTAGTGGTTCCTAGAATTTCTAAAAGTAGAATGGGAGGCAGATCTTTTAGTCATCAGGCTCCTCTCCTGTGGAACCAACTACCAGTTTTAGTCCGTGAGGCAGACACCCTGTCTACTTTTAAGGCTAGGCTTAAAACTTTCCTTTTTGATAAAGCTTATAGTTAGAGTGGCTCAGGTTATCCTGAGCTATCTCTATAGTTATGCTGCTATAGGCTTAGACTTTTGGAGGACATAGGGACCCCCATTTCATCATTCTGCTTCATTCTCTCTCTGTTCTCCTATTCTGCAGAATCTGTTAGTTCAATCTCTAACCTTCTGCTCTCTCTGCTTTTCCTCAGAGTAGCTTTGCCTCGACTGTTCCTGTTTGGCTGTGACGCCATCCTGGAAAGAAACATCAGCTGTGCTGCTTCCATCAACACCCTTGTTTATAGATGTTGGAGATCGGCCTGGTTTCCAGTGTAGTCCTGTTTCTCTGACCGTGACTGAGTGGATGTGCTCTACTTCGTCCTCTGGAATGGGAGCTGGCTCGGAGCTCGCCTGCCTGGCTGTGTGTTTCCTGGACGGGGCCGCCTTTTACAGCTGCTTTTTGTGTCTCTGCTTCCGTCTCCTTGAACCCCAGTCGGCCTCAGCAGATGGCCGCCACACTGAGCCTGGTTCTGCTGGAGGTTTCTTCCTGTTAAAAGGGAGTTTTTCCTCTCCACTGTCGCTACAAGCATGCTTAGTGTGAGGGATTGTATTTGAGTCAATGAGTCAATGTAATCAACTGGTTTTCCTTAGACAGAAAACTTTGTATCAATTTGACTGTAAGATCTGGTTGAACTGTAAAGTGCCTTGAGATGACATGTGTTGTGAATCTGGCTATATAAATAAACTGAATTGAAAATTTAATTGAATCTGCAAAAAGCAGGGATGAGATCCGCTGTCTCCGGTCTTTGGCTGCGCCTAGAAATCCTGTCAATAAAAATTATGAACAGGACCGGTGGCAGGGGCAGCCCTGTCAGAGTCCAACATGCACTGGGAACAGGTCCGACTTAATGCCGGCAATGCGAACCAGACTCCATCTCCGCTTGTACAGAGAACAGATGGCCCCTAGTAAAGTACCCCCGGAGCACCCCACAAAACACATGTGGACTGGTTGGGCAAACTCCCATGAACCCTTAAGCACCCTGCAGAGGGTGTAGAGCTGGTCCACTGTTCCACCGCCAGCATGAAAACTACACTGCTCCTCCTGAAGCCGAGGTTCACAATCAGCCGGACTCTCCTCTCCAGCACCCTGGCATAGGCCTTTCCGGGAGGCTGAGAAGTGTGATTCCTCTGATAGTTGAACACACCCTCCGGTCCCCCTTCTTGTAGAGGGGAACCACCACCCCAGTCTGCCAATCCAGGGGACTGTCCCCGACCTCCACACCGCGATGTTGAAGAGACGTGTCACCCATGACAGCCCCACAACATCCAGAGCTCTAAGATACTCAGGACGGCTCTCATCCACCCCCAAAGCCTTGCCACCGTGGAGAGTTTTGACCACCTCGGTGACTTCAGCCTGGTTGATCAACGAATCCAGCCTCAAGCACCCCGTCTCTTCTGTCCCCACGGAAGACGCAGGTTCGTCGGGTTGAGGAGATCCTCAAAGTATTCCTTCCACCGCCCTCGACAATATCCTCCTTCAAGGTCAGCAGCTCCCCACTCCCACTGAAAACAGTGTTAGTGAAGCACTGCTTTCCCCTCCGGAGGCGCCGGATAGTTTGCCAGAATCGCTTGAGGTCAACCATGGCTCTTCAACTCCTCCCAGGCCCGAGAATTTGCCTCTCCGCGAATCGCCCCTGGACACGCCACACGCTTGGCCTCACGGTACCTGCTTGCTGCTTCAGGAGTCCCACAAGCCAGCCAAGCTTGTTATGACTCCTTCTTCAGCTTGACAGCATCCCTTACTATCGGTGTCAGGCACCGCACCGCAAACCTTACGGCCACAGCTACGGGCAGCTGCATCGACAACAGAGGCAGAGAACACAGCCCATTCGGACTCCATGTCTCCAACCTCCCTCGGAGCCTGAGAGAAGCTCTCCCCGGAGGTGGGTGTTGAACACGCCCTGACCGAGGGCTCCACCAGACGCTTCCCAGCAGACCCTCACTACACGCTTGGGCCTGCAGAGTCTTCCTCCTCTTCCAGTGTATCCAGTTCACCACCAGGTGGTGGTCGGGTGGAAAGCTCCGCCACTCTCTTCATCCCAAGTGTCAAAAACATGCGTCTCTAAGATCGTAGAAGATAATGCACTACAAAGTCCATCATCGGTTGCCTCAGGTGTGTCCAGGTGCCAAGGGCACCAATGGACATCCTAATGCTGAACATGGTGTTCATTATGGACAATCCGTGACTTGCACAGAAGTCCAATAATGAGACACCACTCGGGTTCAGAGCTGGGGGCCCGTTCCTCCCGATCACGCCCCTCCAGGTGTCACTGTCGTTTCCCACGTGGGCGTTGAAGACTCCCAGCAGAATTATGGAATCCCCGGGAGGGGCACTTTCTAACACCCTCCCCAGGGATGCTAAGAAGGCCTGGTACTCAGTACTGCCGTTTGGCCCATAGGCCGAAACAACTGTCAGAGTCCTCCCTTCAACCCAAAGGCAAAGGGATGCGACCCTCTCATCTCCCGGGGTGAACTCCAACACGAGACGGCTGAGCTGGGGGGAGACAAGCAGCCCCACCTGCCTCTCCCCGTGGGTCACTCCAGAGTAGAAGAGAATCCAGCCTCTCTCAAGGAGCTGGGTTCCAGAGCCCTGGCTGTGTGTAGAGGTGAGCCCTACTATTTCTAGCTGGTATCGCTCCACCTCCCGCACAAGCTCGGGCTCCTTCCGCGCCAGTGAGGAGACATTCCACGTCCCCAGAGCCAGTTTAAGTGCCCGCGGATCAGCTCACCAAGGTCTCTGCGTCTGGCTGCCGCCCAATCCCCTTTGCACCAGTCCCTCATGGTTCCCCCTGCAGGTGGTGGGCCCACTGGCCTCACGTCGCTCCTTCGGGCTGGGCCCGGCCGGGTCCCGCAAGGAAGAACCAGGCGCTTGCGGACGAACCCTAACCCCAGGCCTGGCTCCAGGGTGGGGTCCCGGCTCCGCCGTACCGGTCGACGTCACGTGCCTCGTTTTAATCCTCATCATAAGGGTTTTTGAAAAACCCTTATGAATAGAATACAATATAATACAATAAAAAGACACCTATCAATCAGTGATCTTTCATAGTTTAATAATCAAAATACTTCAAAACATTTCTACAGATGATTACAAATAGCTCTTCTCAGAATAAAGATGATTATGAACACATCCATCTCCACAAAAAGTCATGTTTGATATAAACAGAACAAGTTAAAAGATCAGAAAATGTTTGACAAAAGTAAATATGAAGCATCAAAGGTCATGAATGAAAAACATTTTACATTAAAGTCAATATGCAAAAAGGACTCATCTGCTGAAATTAAACACGGTGAGTAATGTTATACTAAGATGAAAACCTCTCAGTTTTTCTGGATGTTTGGATCTCAGTTTGTTTCCATCAGCAGAGCTCTCCAGGGTCCTGATGTCTCCACTAACCTCACCTGTTCCCTGTTCATGATCAGCACACCTGGATCTGCTGTCAGAACCAAACTAAACTCCACATCATCCACTTCATGTCTTAGTTTGTAGCATCTGGACAGATTATGAAGCAGATCTGAAACTGACCTGAAAACAACCAGATGATCAGTCAGATCAGATCAGATCATCTCCAGTTTCCTGTTTCAAACACTGAGTTTCAATCAGATCAATAAGGTTTCATTTGGACTTTGTGTTCTTCATGCTGAGAACATCAGAGCTGCTGTTTGCTCACTGAGATCTTCATGGGTAAGATTTTTACTTTACCCAGAGTGAAGAAGTATGGAAACATCTTGTCAGTGAAGGTGTGTGTGAAGGTGTGTATGTGTGTGTTAGTGTCCAGATCAGAGAAGGACAGCTTTCCTCTGTCCCAGTCCAGATTCACTCTGATCCTCTGGAGCTTCTTCTGAACTGAGAGAAGTTTGGAAGGAGATGGTGGAGACCATGCTGAGTATTTACCTTCATAGAACCATATAACCAACCTTCCAGACTCTATGATTCCCTTCCTCTGGACAGACTCTTCTAACACACCAAGCATCCAGAATTCACTGTCTCCAACATCAACATCCCAGCTGTGGTTCCCTGAGTTAAAGCCCTCAGAACTCAGGACAGAACACCACCAAGACCCAAACCTCTCTGGATTATCAGGAAGCTTCTGTTTCTCTCCTAATAGTCCCACTGGTCAGATCTTCAGACAGGATGAGTTCTGAACCAGCAGTGTTTGGGTCCAGGATGAGAGGAGTGTAGGACACCATGTTCTTCATGTTGCTCCAGATGTTGAAGGCCAGGTTGCCCAGATGTTTGGCCTGGTCTATCAGAGCTCCTGAGGGCAGCTGTGGATCCTCCAGCAGGGGGCAGCGCTGGACTCTTTCCACTGCAGCCTTGTAGTTGTGCAGGAATGAGACGTCTTCAGCTCTCAGCTCCTCCTCTGTGGCTCTGACTGTGTCTGAAAGAGCTGCTATCTCTCTGCTCAGAGCCTCCATCTTCTCCTTCATCATCCCTCTCTTCTGCTCCTCTTCCTCCCTCAGTGCAGCCAGCCTGGCCTCCTCTTCCTCTGCTAGAAACTGATGAAGCTTCTTAAACTGCTCCTTAATCAGCCTCTCTGTGTGTCGGGCCTGGACCTTCATGTGTTCTGCTGTCTGATCAAACTCCTCTTGAACTTTCTTCCTGAGCTCCAGCTTCTTCTTCAAAGGTTCCAGAGTTTCCTGAAGTTTCTTCTTGTGTTGCTGAGCAGCTTCATCGATGGGTCTGAATCTGTGCTCGGTGTGTTTTTCTGAATCTCTGCAGACGAGACACACTGGCTGCTGATGGTCCAGACAGAAGAGTCTGAGTTTCTCAGAGTGCAGACTGCAGAGATCCTCTGAAGCTCTCTGCTCTCTCTGCTGTAAGAAGGTCTCACACAGGTTCTTCAGAACCAGATTTAATGGTGGTTCATCCTTTGAAGATCTCCTCTTACAAACTGGACACTCTTTTACTGGTTTCTCTCTCCACCAGTTCTTCAGACACTCCTTACAGAAGCTGTGGCTACATGACAGAACAACTGGATCCTTAAAGACGTCCTGACAGACCGGACAGCAGAGATCCTCCTCTAACCTGGAAGCCATTTAGTCTCTGAGTGAAGCTGAAAACACAGAAGGTCCAGTCAGTCATGGCTCCCCTCCCTCCTCTACTAACTTCCCTCAAAGTGACTCTGAGTGGTGTTCTTGGTCCAACTCACCTTCAGTGTGTGGAGTGTGAGCAGCTTGAAGCAGCAGTGTTGGAGGTTTCCACTTTTCTCTCCTGCAGCTGGACTCACTCAGAGGAAGCTGCTAGTTTGGTCTGAAGGTGAATCTGATCGTCTGGGAGTCTCTCTGCAGGAACCAACAATCACAAACTGCTTCCTGCTTTAGTTTAGCTCCAACTAAGGTGTGTTTCATTCCAAAGTCCTGAATTCAACCTTTAGCTGCTATAAAACTCACTGATTAACAGGTTTTATTTCTCTCTGCTCAGATCAGAACATAACCTGTAATAAAGACTCCAATAATCTGTCCTCAGTGCTGCAGTCGTTCAGCTCTGACTGAAATTTCTCTCCCAGATGTTCAGCAGGAATAATCAGCTGACCTCCACAAAGTTCTCCTCTTCCTCCAGACCTGCTGCAACAACAACTCTCCCAGATGTTCGTTCAGGAATAATCAGCTGACCTCCACAAAGTTCTCCTCTTCCTCCAGACCTGCTGCAACAACAACTCAGTCTTTGGAGCTAAATGTGGTTCAATGTGATGCTTTTTTTTATCACTTGTTGCTAAATATAACAGAATCAAATGTTTTAATCTCATACCGGGTCAGAACAGCATCACTTGTTAATCACTTCTCAGTCAGTGAAGCTGAGATGTTGTTATGAATGGAGCCAAATGGAAATAATCAGTATTGAACTGGCGCCGAGGTAGTGAGAGCCCACTGCTCAAATACCTCTACAATAATGATCCAATGAGTTGCAGGTGTGCAGGGAGGCCCAACGAGGACAGGGCACCACCTGGAGGTGGAGAGAGGAAAAACACACAAACAACCCACACCCAACTGGATTGGGCTAACACTTCAAAGGGAACCCCAAGACGCCCCCAGACCTGCCAAGCAACATACAACCACTCCAGCGTTTTGTGGAGTCTAAATGTGGTTCTGCTCCCGATAGCTTTTTCTTTCATTAACTCACCAGGGAGGCGTCCACTTGGCATGCTAATCATATAACAGAGCCACCTCAAATGGTTAATCTCTCAATGTGAGAGCAGCAGCGGCTTGACTCTGAGTTCTCCCCAGATGACTGAGCTCCCTCACCCTACCTCTAAGGGAGATTCCAGCATTGACACTACGGAGAAGAAACTCATTTCAGCAGCTTGTATCCGGGATTGTCCTTTTCTCGGTCAGGTCCCAAAGCTCATGAGAATAGATGAGGGTAGAAATGTAGATCGATGGCTAAATCGAGAGCTTTGCTTTGTGGCTCAGCTCTCTCTTTACCACCACAGACTGGTACAGTGCACGCTTAACAGCAGACACCACACCAATCCACCTATCAATCTCCCACTCCATCTTCCCTCATTTGTGAACAAGGCCCCAAGATACTTAAACTCCTCCACTAGGGGCAGTACATAAATATTCCAACCTGGAGAAGGCATACAACCCTAAACATGTTCAAGATGATGGTGTATGATTTGGATCCATCCATCCTCATCCATCCATCCATCACACTCGCATGTGATCCGCTCCACTGAGATCTGTCCATCACATCCTGATCCATCCATCAGATCCACATCATCTGCATCCATCCATCCATCCATCGAAGGCCATCCATCCATCTTCTTCCTGGTTATCTGGGGTCGGGTTGCAGGTATAGCAGCTTCAGTAAGGTTAGGCCCAGATGTCCCTCTCCCAAGCCAACCTTGGGCGAGCTCTTCCGGGGAATCCATAGGCGACTCCCAGGCCAGCCAAGAAACATAGTCCCTCCAGCGTGTTGAAGGGTCTACCCCGGCCTCCTCCCGGTAGGACGTGCCTGGAACACCTCACCAGGGAGACGTCCAGGAGGCATCCTAATCAGATGCCCGAGCCACCTCAAGACTGGTTGGGCAAACTCCCATGTAACCTCCAGCAGCGTGCTGAGACTCTGAGTTCTAATCCAGTGTGACATGGCCAGCTCCTCACCCTACCTGCTAAGGGAGATTCCGAGACACGACTATCGGAGGAAAACTCATTTCAGCCGCTTGTATCCGGGATTTCATTCTTTCCAGGTCACGACCCAAGAGTGTCATTCCTCTGTAGTTGGAACACACCCCCCGGTCCCCTTTTTTTAAATAGAGGGACCACCACCCCAGTCTGCCAATCCATCGGAACTGCCCCTGATGTCCACACAATGTTGCAGAGCACGCGTTAACCAACACAGCCCCACAACATCCACAACTGATGGTGTGGCAACTGTGTAATCTGTTACAGGGATAATGATTGCTTCCTCAAGGAGGATCGGGTAGGAATATTCCTCTATTGGAGAGGTTTTACCTACTCAAGGGGCAGATCTTTGAAGCTTTTTACATTCTTAATAAATCTTACATTTTTGCTTAAGTTTTACATTTTAATCCTTTACATATTTTTGTGTTTTGCATATTAATCTGTGATTACTGAATTCCCTATCTGCAATGCATTTATGATGTGTGTAGTAAAAAGCTTTTTTAGAACCACATCATCTGCGTACTACAGAGATGCACATCCGAAGGCCACCAAGACAGATCCCCTCAACACCTTGGCTGCGCCTAGAAAATCTGTCCATATGGAAGTTATGAACAGAAGGGATGACAAAGGACAACCTACTGCGGACTGTCATGCAACGGTGGAAGACGAGTCCTGATGTTACTGCCAGCAGTAACCTAACAGCCCCTATTGAAGGGCCCGGCACTCAATACTCCCAGAGTACCCCTAAAGGACCATTTTGAGCGATGACCTGATGAATTGCCTTCTCAGAAGATCACACAATTTTGTAACCCACCCCATGTAGACTGGTTGGGCAAACTCCCATGGCTTTGCTCCAGAAGTCAGTGCTGAGGGTATATGAAGCTAATCTTGAGTGTCTCCATGGCCAGGAGCCAAAAATCACTAATCTGTGTGGACTCAGTTTCTCTTTTATGAACCTGAGATTTGACTATCGGATTATCTCTCCCCTCCAGGACCCCGGAATAGACCTTACCAGCGGGAGGCTTAAGAGTGTGATTCCTCTGTAGTTGGAACACACCCTCCGTACCCCTATTTTTAAATAGGAGGACCACCACCCCAGTCTGCCAATTCAGCGGAACTGCCCCTGATGTCCACGCAATGTTGCAGAGCCGCGTTAACCAACACAGCTCCACAACATCCACAGCCCTAAGGTACTCAGGGCGAATCTCATCCACCCCTGGAGCCTTGCCACCTAGGAGCTTTTTAACCACCTCAGTGACTTCAGCAACAAAGATGGGAGGACCCAAGCAGAAGTCCCCAGGCTTTGCTTCCTCAATGGAAGTCATGTTGGTGGGATTAAGGAGTTCTTCGAATTACTCCGCTGAGCGACAGACGATGTCCCGAAGTCTCAACTTTTGTCTTGAAAACTATCTTAAAAATTTAAAACAACTTATAATTGCATAAAGAATTTAAGTCGGTGGATCACATGACCCGGAGATTTGAAAAAATCTTAAAAATTTAAAATAGTTTAAAATTGCATAAAAGCAAGTGTGCCTTACATATGTTCTCTATTGGCATACTTTTATATTAGTTTAGTCTTAGCTGGTCATAAGATAAGGAATTTATTGATCTGCGTTTCTCAAGAGTGCTTAGTTTGTTGACGGTCCCTAATTGCACCACTGCATGTGGGAGGGGGGAACAGCTGAGAGACGCTGGCCGTCATCGAAGTCCCTCAGTCTGATCAACCGTTAGCTAGATCCCGCTGACTCCAAGAGATTGAATTTTCAATATCCAACTTCAAACCGAGTTCCAGCGGTTGTTAGCATCCAAGTTAAGAAGATGTGCCGCTTTCTCCAGATTCTGAAAAACTACATTGTCCACATCTGTGTACATGTGTGCCGCTAACTGAAACACTGTCAGAGCGTCAAACGAAAAATAATAAAGTTAATACTTATAACATTAGCATTGTTTTCAAAAACAGTTGCTAAATGTCTCAGCTCACTGACAGCTTCATGGTAGGTAGCCATCTTTGTGACTGTGGCCAGTGGCTGCTAACCAACCAATTGTTGGGATCCTGATGCTTGCCCACCAGAGGGTGCCGAGGATCCTCTTCTGTTCTATTTCTGGTATTAGGGACTAGGGTTACTGTTGGGATCTGGGAGATCCACCATCACAATCTCCAGCAGAGGAAGCTGAAAGTAAGGTCTCCTGGGCTGGAGCCCTCCAGCACACCTGAAGCCTCATCAGCCCATCAGGAGACCTTTCCTTCATAAGCAACAGCCAGACCTTCCTTCGACGCCGCAGTGTTGACCAATTTTGGTTAGCGAACCTGAGCCTCTGTTAATTTTAGAGAATCTTACTTGGCTGGAGCGAGAAACTAGATTCTAACCTGCGCCTTTGTCTTCTTTGCTCACAGAAAAGTACCTGACTGAAAACCTGAAGCTCTGGGTGAGCTTTGCCTGGAAACCTGCCTGCCTGCCCAAAGAAGCCAAACCAGAAGATATCAGTCTGGATTCCTCCTGCAGCTCTCAATGAAGAGCTAGGAAACCAAGTCAAGGTCAGAAACCCAGAAGCTCTGGATGAGCTTTGCCTGGAAACCTGCTTGCCTGCCCAAGGAAGCCCAGAAGATATCAGTCTGGATTCCTCCTACAGCTCTCAAGGAAGAGCTAGGAAACCAAGTCAAGGTCAGAAACTCACAAGTCAGAAGCTAGACGCTGCCGCTGCTGAGCTCCCTGCTGAATCCACAGTCTCTGGACCCAACCGGTTCCCCCCCTCTCAAAGGATCTGTCAGAACCTCTTCAAGGTACATTCTAAATTAACACACTCGACAAGCCATCTAAACTGCCTGGCTAATCAAACTATCCATCTCTGCAGATATCAGTGATTCCAGTCCCGGACCTGTACCAGAACCAGTTCATATTTCTCTGTGTGTTCCTTTGATAAACTGTTGAACTTTTACCCCTGACTCTGTGGTGTGTTCTGCATATGGGTTTAATCTGAAAGCCATCAATATGACACCAATGGGCAGAAGGAGACCCTCTAAGACACGCCCGTCCTCATTTGCATAATGAGGCAGAAATACAGACAGAAATGTAAAAACCACAGACAGACATAAACAGCATGGAAGAAATAAATAAGTTAAAAAATAAAAAGAAAGAAATAAACCAGGCAAAAATATTATAACATGCACATAAATAAATACTTAAAAAAATAAGTGTTAAATAAATAAATTTGAAGATTATAACGGACAATAAATAAATAAGGTGTGTTGTCCTCACTGCAGTGTATTAACTGAAGTTATCCAACAAGTTAAACTCTGATGCAATAACCAGGAGACTGCTCTGTAGTTAACGTTCCACTGTTGTTTACTTGAAGAATCCAGCATTACATAGCAGAGTGAAAACTGTAACAAAAACAAAGTTTAACTATTTTTAATTTTAAGTTTAACTTCACATAAAGTCTGATGAATTAACCTATGTAAACACATGAATAAAAACGATCTTTTTAACCTATTTATCATATTTTCTTTCTACTATAAACTTAACTACTATAAACTTAACTTAAACTATCAATTATTTAACATAACAATGACTTTTACTTACGACTTTGCTTCTAGCATCGTTCACAGTCAGGAATTCTTTTCTATTTTCAGCAGATAGAAACCGAAGGTGGAGTAACTGAATACAATGCAGGAACTGGTAAGGAAACTACAGGAAACAGTATCAAAATAAAAGGTCCTATTTTTTCTCAACGTTTCATCATAAAAGTCTGTATATAAATCGCCTTAATGGCGACACACTCCCCGCCTGACCACTGTGAGGTCACTACACTAGCATGAACATTAAACTTAACTAAGAACTACAACTGAAACATAAGTCTTTTCGAAGAAGCAAAACAGTTTCAATCACTGGTCTAAGGTAAGTCTTTGATCGTCTTGGTTTGTGGTCCCCAATTCCACCTTCCACCTACGGACCCCTTCCAACTGTTCCTGAATAGCCTTTGACCACTGCCAAGGGCCAGTTGTTACGAGCAGCTTGGTTTGTCTTTGAGGAGCCCCACGTCACCATCTTGCAGGTTCTGGTGTGACGCTGTCCATTTCTTGGGCGCTTTGTAAGGTTGACAGGTAAAGCTTGTTCCAACGTTCCGCAGAACAAGCTTGGATAAGGCTTGTACTTGTCTCACTGCTTGGTAAGGAGGTCCCCTGTCTGTGAAGTCACCTAGAGGTGGTGGGATGCTGACTTTCTGTGTTAACAGCATCAGTGGGGTGAGGATGTATGCGATTCTCTGGATCATTTGATACTGGAACTAGTGGTCTTTGCATTTAGAATTGCGGTCACTTCTGCCATTAGGTGTACAAGAACCCTCATGAGTTGCTTAGTGCTGTGATCACAGAGCATTGAATCCAGGATTCT
>JAGKQL010000041.1:39417600-39460266 GCA_018398635.1 Cyprinodon brontotheroides | reverse complement strand
CGAGTTGTATCACTCATGGAATAAGGACTAATAGCAGGTTAATTGGACCGAGTTGTATCACTCGTTGAACTGAGAGTCGCCGTAAGTAGAAGTCTGTTACAGGATATATCGCCTTCTCTGGGACTCTGAAGCGAGTTGCTAAAGAGCATAATGGACTGAGAATAATTAATTTAGCAGGTTGAATCACCTTAAGGACTGATACTTGGAGTTAGATCACCTTGAAGGACTGAGAACTTGAAATGAGAATAAAAGGGATTTGTAAAAGTGAAGTTAGAAAATTAAAGATGCGTCATACATTCTTTTTAGCCGGCACCTGACATTTTCTTTTCTTTTCTGTCTTTTTCTTGACTGAACTACTTACTTTGTCTGTGTTTCTGTGTTTTGTATGTTTCTTTGTGTTTGTGTGTCGTGCTTGGCTGCGGGTTTGATCTATGGCTGTGTGTCTGTCTCCCCGTTATATGTTCCTATGTTCCACCCGCGCTGCTGTCTATTCATCTGTCTATATCTGGGTATTGCTGAGATTGTGCAGAAGTGATTTGTGTTTTCAAGATTGTGTTCTGAAATATTGTTAAATATTTTTGCTGGATGTTGTATTACTAACTTTCTGTTAAAATGTGCTTCTGTGGGACAGAGGTGTCTCCGTTTTGGATGCAAGTTTTGTTTCACAGCAGGGGGATTGATTGACCCCCCCATTTGCATTTTGGGAGTGCTTCAGTTCTGTGCTATTTCCAGCTCACGCTTTCAGGATTCTTGGATTTTGATGTGAATTACTCTTAGAACTGTGTTTTTGCGTTAAAATGAAAAGCGCCAGCCATCAGATTTACATATGTTTTTACTTTCTCAGCGGTAGACATGTGTGGCATCAGTTCCAGGCTGGAGCACTGGAAATTATCTCACTTAGCTTTTTTGTGAATATTAAAATACATTGACAATCACTTCAATTTCTAGGTTTCCTCACACAGGAGGGAACACCCTCACTGGTTAAATTCCAAGAGAACAAAAATGAGGAACATAACCGGATGTTTTTCTGCTTAACAGTGTTTTCTACACTGTTAATGTAGGACATGTTGAAACACCCAATGATCTATTCTGCTTCTCTTTATAGACGATCTTCGTGTGCAGCCCATTTTGCATATTACACACCGCACATGAATGGTTTTGGGTTTTCCTACAGGGGTCTAGGTAGCCATTTAATAACAGTGGGCTATCATGAAATACGGTTACAGCTGTATAATATGGAGTTTTTTCAAAAAAGGTTCACTCAAAACTGAACTAACAATATTAGAACTATTGGATAATAATCTCTTTTTATTTTTTTTTCAACCATGGTATTATAATAATTGTGTTTAAGACTTTCATAGGCGAATTTTTGGTTTGAAATCTGGGGTAACATCCTGCATCTTTCCTTACAATGGGGTGTTGATCAGTCTGCTTGAGTGTGAATGAGATTTGAATGTGTAGGCAGATGGCCTTTGATGGAGTTTTAGGATGCTCTATATAAATATGACCTCAGTTTAGTGTGTAGCTGTGTGATATTTTTCTTATTTTAAACTATTTAGGGACACTGAAGGTTTTGTTTCATAAATATGTTTTTATTCTTACCCATACGCAAATTTTAAGGTAAAGACGATTACATATTTTGGTGTCACAATCTGGTTAAAGCTGAATCATCTGCTTGTGCAGTGAAATGAACTGCGAAACGAGATCGCAGCCTTGGCTTAAAAGCAGATATATGATGTTAAGTTAGGAAATGGTGTTGTCCACTTTACCCACCACCACCAACACACTAACTCCTAAATTTCAAACTTCAAATAAACTGGGTTTATAGTTCTTATGGGTAACCGATTGGACGTTTCGTGCCTTTAGCATTACTGGGGAAAGTTCTCCCATTTTTGTTTTCCTGACTTCTAAATTGTTTTTCTTTTGGAATTAAGTTAACACATATACATGTTACATTGATAATATGTTACGGATGGAACCCTGAAATTTACATAATCTCAGTCTAGTTCGAATACTAGATGGAAGATTTGGAGAAATCGTGGAACATCTTATGATATTTTGGTTTTTCAGAAGATTAGCAGCCAACAGCGACATCGTCTCCAGCCTGTTTTCAAAATGATAATTTTATTAGATCAACAGGGGGAGAAAGCAGCCGTAATCTTTAATTCTTGGTAAATTTTTGGATATGGTTAATGGTAAATTAGTTAATCAATACTTTTGATTTTTTCGATTCAACAATAGTGAATTGCGGACTTCTTTAATGTAGATACATATGGTCTTCCCGGTCAGCCAATGGTTATGGTGTATGATGGCGTAAAAAAGTTTTACCAATAAATTAGACTTTGATCATCTAAAATTGGGCGGTTTCAAATAACATCTATGCCACGTTTTGTCATATTTTAAAATTGTTTGATAGATTTCTGTATCACCGTTGACCTCCTGATTATATACAGTTGGGTGTAATTTCATTGTTGAGGTACCCTTTGGTTAAAACCGCTATGAAGGAAACGTGCTCTAAATGTAAATAATTTCTGAAATTTTAAAAATAGGACTTTGTCTTGCAAGTGTAAGACTACGATCCTGATGTTTGGTATTTAGTAGAACAATATGCCATTCATAATTATTTGACAAAGTGCAATTCAATCACAACTTTTATAAGTATCAGTACCAGGACATTCTAGAGTTCGTTCTAATTCTTTAATGAGTTTGTGAGGTTGTGATTTTGCAATTTGTAAGCGACATTTGGCACAAGCTGAGTGAATGGAATCGAGGTATTGACGTTTATTGATTTTGAACTGTAAGCGTCATTATTTTCTTAATTCTGCAACATGGGATCGTGGACTCTGTTAACAAATTTCAGCGCTTATTCTTTTTGCAGTTCAGGATTTGGGGCAGTTAGCCGTTTCTAGCTATAACAACAACAAATCTAGAGCCACCCAGGAGTATTGTATCACAAGATAAGATTTACCTATACTAGTGAGCGTAACAAAATGTGCAAAATATAAGTTTTGCTTTTTGGACAGCCTTTGTATTATTTTTTCTCTCTGGCAGTTCTCCTTCCTTCTTGACTTGATGGCAATCTTGGGGGAAGGGTCTTTTAAGCTCAGAGACCATGAGAGGGTGTATTTGAAGGAATCTTCTTGATTACCACATCAGGTCGCTGTTGTTGCTGAACAAAGACATGATGATGCCGAACTGTGCCCATCTTCTGCCGGGACCAGAAAGTTTTCAGCGAAAGCCAAACGCTGTTGAGCGATTACGGCCGTCAGTGAAAGCGAACTGTTCTCCTTGCTGTGCCACAGATGATGCTGCACGTGATTAAAGTGTGCTGCTCATGGTGATCTCCGGGCAACAGGCGTCTCCTTTTGAGTTGCCGCTTTTCATGCCTGGCTGAACGCAAAAGGGACTCAAGCGTTATCTGTGGGAGTCTTCTATGGTTGGGAATCAGCAGTGAGTCGGGACCAGCGACTGCGTAGACAAACCTCGATTCGGGTTTCAGTAGATGACTGGTCTGGAGCTTTCTGTGTCCTGCTCTGTTTTAATTTACCTAAAGTTTAACCCAAAGTTCATTGTAATCTGCACTGTATCCAGATGTTCCTGCACCGCAGGAATGACTGCTACTCTTCTGACCTTCTGACCCAGCAGATACAGTCAGGGGCAAGGCAAGTCGCTCAGCTGGGTGGTCCTGTTAGGCGTTCTCATGCCACATTATTAGCGACTCCCCACCTCTGATCATGTGACCTGGCCGCCAAAGCCCACCCCTGGGGTTCTCTTCGGCCTGCAGGTTGGAGACGAAATGCACGCCAACAACACTTGCAACCCCGGAATATGTTCTTTCTCTTTAAATTTTTGTACTCTGTGATGTCATTGTTCTGTTCTTATTTTAGATATAGCACTGATGCGCCCTGCTGTCTTCATGTCCTGAAGCCCTGCAGTAATTCTCCTCTAAGTGTTACATCACACTCCATCTCCTGGGGTCAGAGGCCATACAATGCAGTGCCAGGGTTGGTGTGCACCGGAACGCTTACCACACTGCATTCCTCCATGGTTCACTCTGCTTTACCAATAAACAAGCTAGTGTGTCTCTTTCCCTTCCTGCCTGAAAAGAATGCGGTGGGACCAACGATTGCGAACACATTTCTTTAACTATAGCTGAATTGCATTGTGTGTTACGCTTCATCTACTAAGGAAGATGATCTAAATTTTATTTACATAGTACAGAGGCTACCATTCAGTAAAACTAAATTTAAAATTTAAATGGAATTTAAAATTAAGGTGTTAAAGTGGATTGGGGTGTCTATAGAACTTGACTTACTGAGCAAATGACACCAAGTTCTGTGTTGATTTCATAAATTTAATCAAACATTAAATTCTTTGATTGAGGTGTGCAGATTGTAACAGCATCTGGGACACCATGTTTGAATTGCATCCAACTGTGTTACATGAGGTTAAAGTTAGTGGTGATAGCGGATTTCATCTCAATGAGTTGTATAGGATTTTTATTGTATTCTATGACAGAACATTTGTTCTGTTATAGAAACAGGGGGACATGAATGGAATTGATCTAATAAGCAAATTTTTAGTTTGGATCTCTCTTTACTTTTCGGAAAAAGAGGTTATTGAAGTTAAATCAAAATACATTAAATGTTTTACGGTGTATTAGCAGCATTAAAGATGAGCTAACTATTTGGATATGAAATAAGTAAAATTTATAAATTGAATATACTAAACAAAATATTGCCTATCAAATAATTTACATAAAATAGTGTTTCTTAAACTAAGGAAGGTGATTGTTGGATTGTTGCATTCTCTATTCAAATGTTTTAAAATAAGTTGTTTAACTAAGACATCCAGGAAGGTCTAAACTAAAGATTTACATCATTTAATAAATTTAGCTGTGTCGAATCTCGGCCCAAAATTGAAAAGGCAACGATCCCCTTGATAAACAATATTAAAAGGTAAAATACATTATTCAGATAAATATGATCATAAATGTCAGTTTTACTCTCTAGACTGTGTAACTATAAGCAAAACAAATTATATAAACTACATTTCCCTATTTACTGTCATTTTTTTTTGGATTTTTTTTTTTTTACTCCAGTGTCGCTGTCTGTTCTGTGGGCTAGGGATCAATTGACTTGATGCACATTTGCCCAACAGATTTTACTGTCAACAAGTGTAGCAGTTGCTAGGTGCCATTAATGGCCAATCAGCGTTTCATATATATAAATTGTTTTATTATAATTGGGCGCTGGAGTTTACAGCGCTTCATTCTGGAACCCAAGCGCAGGAGCAGAAAAACAGAAGGAAGATGGATAATGAAAAGAAAAACGATAAAAGATGAAAGAAAGAGGAGATTCGGAAGCGAGACAATGATTTATCTTCCCGTTTGCCAGAACACCATCCCTGTTGTATGAAAAAAACATTTCATTTCATGGTTAAAAACACATGTGACGAATCCACCTCGTCGCTTAAAACAACCTCTCTAACTTTGCACAAACACACACATTCAGTCCTGTTATACTGTGTTTGTGAGGACCAATACACTCGCGCTGAGACCAGTAGCTCCATGGAACTAAAAACTCCATTACAACCTGTGCTACCTGGTTACCTGCTGGCGTATGTGAGGGTGAACACACACACCTAATATTTCAGTGGGGTTAGCCGTGTGTGTGTGTGTGTGTGTGAGTGCGAACGCGAAAAAAGGGTATGTGGGGAGAAGCACGTGAGTACAGCTACGGGGTCCGACTTGTCAGCCCCAGTCTGGCTGCAGTTTCCCAGAAGCGGGCACAAAGACGGGGCCAGTTTGGTGAAACCGGAATAAGTCAATGCAGGAGTGTAAAGAATTAACGTTGTAAAAATTATTTGCTTTAATACATCAATTGTTTGTGGAGGTAATATTTGGGATTTAAACTGATGATTGAGAATAAATCAGGAAATAAGAGATTATTTAGGGTGAGGGGCTTAAACTATTTAATGAGGGCTGATCATTTTTGTTGTTTAAAAAATAGAAATTATTGATTTCTGTTTCTTTGTCTACATTGCTGATTTACAAATTAAGGCTGAGGAACTGAGTATCTTGTATACAAGTTTAGTTTTGGGTTTAACATGATAGGAAACATTTTGAGCTCATGTAAATCTTACCAACACCGAGGGTCCCGACTGAGACTGGATAAAATACAGCTCCAAAGAACCTCGATTTATAGCGGACCCAAATCAAGACTGTGACTGCTGGGTCATATAGTAAGTAAATTCAATCATTAACCAATCAATTGTGTGTATTGTCCAATTGTTTATTTGAATTCTTATTCCGGATTAGTTGGAGACAGGTACACTTCAGATTCTTCCTTAGCCCAGGTCCACTGGGCAAAAAGCTTTTGCAAGTCACCATGAAAATCAGCAAGGCTGTTGACATCAGTTGAATCTCAGAGTCCAATCCAATATGAACAATAATGCATACACATCTTCTATTGATAAACAATATAAAAAGGGTAATACATTATTCAATTAAATATTTTATAAATAGGTTTTCAAATGAATAAATGGATCAAAGGTAAAAACGTTGAAATTCTTTGGGATTTTGCAAGGGCAGCACCCGATTGGAATAAAGTAGAAAGTCATTTTTGATATTTAGTCACAAGGGTTAACCCTCGGTCTCTCATGTAAAAGCAGGCTGATCATTGGTGCTTAAGGTTTAAAAAATAGAAAATATGATGATTGAAATTGCCTCTTTTTGTTTAAATTGGAGATTTACAAATTAACAATTATGGAACTGCTTCTAAAATACAGTTAAGTTTTGGGTTCAACATGATAGGAAACATTTATTTCTCATGTAAGCCTTATATAAAAAGAGGGTCAAAGGATTGATAAAATACAGCTCCAAAGTAGCAGATTTATAATACAAAAGGAAGACAGTTAAGCTGTCATAAAGTGTCGGATCAATCATTAACCAATCAACAGGGTTCTCTCCATATGAGCTCCAGACAGGACGGATGTTTCCAGGACCTGCTACCCGCATTCCAGGATGGAAAGGTAAGCTTGCACATTTATCTCATAAAGATTTCTTCAATGAGTTACAGGTCCTGGCAGCGGAATTTACAAAATACCAGACGACACAGGAACGTCCAGGCTCGGGATCAGTTCGGGAAATCGACTGGGTGCGCCTGAAGGTCATCAAAAGAAAATGGTCTGAACCTCGCCTCGCCAGACCATACCGAGTCGTGGAGAGTACATCTCATGCTGTCCGTCTACAAGGGAAAGGAGACACGTGGTTCCATTGGAGTCAGCTGAGGAGCCACGGCGCACGCTGCAGGGCATACAGGAGAATCTACAGTCTCAACCTGCGGTCGAGGAGTGTCTGAGGGCCATCACAGCGCGGAGGAGGATCTGCATTTCCGGGCAGAAGTCTGCCAAAACCACTTCATTTTCCTGAATTACAAGGCTTAAAAGGCCCGGACAGGCACAATAATCCTGTTCCGGTGTCCTTCCATTGAGAAAAGGAGATTGCAACCTCTCCTTAAACTCACTGTTATATTGGCACAATACTCCAATTTTCAGTGAGCAACGGACACTCAGGTGAAAACCTGAGGTTTACAACCGAGGAGGAACACGTGAAGGATCAGGCTACAAGATCATCATTAACTTATCTTCTTTTTATTGCGTGTTTTCGTTTTTTGCGAACTCTTCAAGAACATTCGTTTCTTTTTGCGCGTATTTTTGGATCGTTTCCTGACGAAGAATTCATATTCATTTTTGAAAGACTATCGAAGGAGCATAGAGACGAACTCTAACTTCTTATTGTTGAATTGTGAAAAAAAGAAAAAAAAAAAGGTCTTTTGTAATTTTTATGTGTTTATGATTTATTTTTTCTTTGATGTTGTTATTGTTTTGTATTGACAAATTGTAATTTTTGTGGCGAGTATTGTCTTTTAAGTCTGCTGAGCATTTTTTAGTAATTTCGAGATATCTTACTCTGGTTTTCTAATTTTATACTTGGGCTGATATTTCTATTGTGTGTTTTCTTCTATTGACATAACTGAGTTTTATGATTTTTCATGTTTGATAAGTGAAATGTATTTTTAGTTTAGTTTTTACTGGTTAAAATTTTGTGGTTCATCAGGTGAGTATTAAATTGTTGGACAGCGCAAGATACATTTGATAAGTTCAGATAATGGAGTTCAGCTTCAGACACATGACCTGGCAGTGGAACTAGGAGGTGCTGTTTAAAAAGGGGACTGTTATAAAATTGGGCTAATGTTTTAGTTTTTTAGTATACTAAATAGT
Source organism: Cyprinodon brontotheroides (assembly GCA_018398635.1). Taxonomy (NCBI): domain Eukaryota; kingdom Metazoa; phylum Chordata; class Actinopteri; order Cyprinodontiformes; family Cyprinodontidae; genus Cyprinodon; species Cyprinodon brontotheroides. Next base: position 39,451,983 of record JAGKQL010000041.1, on the reverse strand, counting down.
TTTTTGGTTCCTCTATTAGAAGGCTTAATCATTTTATTTGTGAGGTCTGTGTGTCTCAGACCTCAAAACGGGGACTGTTAAAGAAAAATGATTATTTTTAGTCTTTAATACAGTTAATCTTATGGCATGTGTAAAAGGTATGTTGTATACTTCTCCTTTTGAACATATTTCTTAATTTTGAAAACAAGTTTGTGAAGATAACCTTTCCCAGTGGGGTGAACCAGAGTTACTGAATTTAAGTTTGTTCCTGAGAATTTATGGTGGTGGAAACTGAATCAGGCCCCCGCATTCCACACCGATTCTGTGGAAGCTTATCTTGTGTTTTATGACCCTAAGAATTCTAGATGCCAGGACAAGCTTTCCGCCTTTTCTTGTTAAAACAAAGAAGCAAATGACCCCAGATGTTTGCAGTAAATTAGGTGAAGCTCTAGGCAGTGTCAGAGATGGCTCCTGGTTGGAGGAGCAAGGGTACAGCCTTATGTGAATAAATTAAATACAAGAGGATAAAGCTTTCTACATAGAAGTAACAAATCAGATTTTGCTCTTGCAACTCTCCAAAGATGTCTTGTACGTCTTTGCTTGCTTTCCTCCTATGTCAGGTAATAGAATGTATGTCCCTTGTGTTCTGCAGTTTCTGGTGTAAGTTTGTGCATTGTCTTATTTTTAGGTTTATGCATTGTCTTATTTTGTATTAAACTCTGTAATTCTGTGACGTCAACACGCAATGCTGGTTTTCATTACCCACACGCAGCTCGCCGAGTGGACCTGGGAAAGGAAGAATGAAAAGCCAACCTTTTTCCAAAGTTAACTATTTTAGAATATTTTCTTCCTTTACAGCACATATCAAGGAGCTCTTTTTGAGCCTGGATCCATATTTATTTTTGATTATGTTCATGGTGGAGAATCCTGCTTCACAGCAGCAGCTTGAGCCAAACGAAATGTTCAGGCTCCGCTTCCGGTCTGGCCAGGTCAAGATCCACTATTGTAATCGCACCAAACAGGAAAAAAAAAAATACAGAGAAGATCCGGTTTGTCAAATTAAAATATAGTAACAACAGATCGGTGATTACAAATTAGAGCATAATTTTTTCTATATTTAAAAAACTAACACCGTTTATTTAAATGATTGGATGCAAACTATTGGTACTTCAACAGACCAGGAAGCAGATTTCTCATCTCCATCAGAAACCGAACATATGCTGAAGGGGATTTTTTAAAAAAATGTCATATTAAATTAAGAGTGCATTTCTGCATTTTTTACTCTCCTCGAAGTTTTGAGGATAGGCTGTTCCTCCCGTATTGATGCGCCCATATTGATGAGCTCCGAGTTAAAGCCCTGTAGAGGCCTGTTGGTATTTAAAAAATAAATAAATCGAAACAATTTGCTTAATCCAGACAATTAATTTCTTTGTGGACTTGTTGCTGCACCAACTTGTTGTTCGCCACAAACCAAAATAAATCATTCTTTAAGATGATGTAAAGATAAAGTTGACACTGTTACCAATAGTTATAAAACTAAGAAACTAAAGTATAAGGAAGTTATCTTCCAGTATTGTAGAAAAATGCTGCTTTAATTGGTAGCACAGTAACCAGTATAATGTTTAAAGCTTCTGTCCTTAACATTTTTTCCTGTATTACTTTTATACTTTAACTAGTTTTAAAAATGCTGCTTTAATTCACTTTTACATAAATATCAGAATGATTTATACTTCTACTTGAGTAATAAACATGAATACTTTTGACACATCTTTTGAAAACATCGGAAATAAAGACTATTATTAGAATTTATAAGAAAATGAAGCAGTAATTTACTCTTTTTAAGAAATCTGCTCTTGATCCCAATACTCCTGAAAATTAAAGGCCATTATCCAAACTCTCAACAATCTTGAAAAAGTGGTTTAAAAAAACAACTAGATATTTTTTAGAAGAAAATAATGTTTGAGGTTTTTGAAACTAGTTTTAAATCTTTACACTGAAATTGCTGCTTTTAGAGTTTTTATACAACCTGAGTTTGAGCTAAAAATGGACTTTCATGTTTTTTCTCCACAGGCATGATTTATACAAGACCCAGATGGTTCATTGCAGTCCTGCCCTCTACTGATCATATTAAGCATCAAGTTGACAATTAAAAGACACAATCAGTGATCTTTAATAGTTTAATAATCAAAATACTTCAAATCGAAACATTTTTACAGATGATTAAAAAGAGCTATTCTCAGACTAAAGATGATTATGAACACATCCATCTCCACAAAAAGGCATGTTTGATATAATCAGAACAAGTTAAAGGATCAGAAAATGTTTGACAAAAGTAAATATGAAGCATCAAAGGTCATAAATGAAAAACATTTTACATTAAAGTCAATATGCAAAAAGGTCTCATCTGCTGAAATTAAACACGCTGAGTCGTTTTATACTAAGATGAAAACCTCTCAGTTTTTCTGGATGTTTGGATCTCAGTTTGTTTCCATCAGCAGACCTCTCCAGGGTCCTGATTTCTCCACTAACCTCACCTGTTCCCTGTTCATGATCAGCACACCTGGATCTGCTGTCAGAACCAAACTAAACTCCACATCATCCACTTCATGTCTTAGTTTTTAGCATCTGGACAGATTATGAAGCAGATCTGAAACTGACCTGAAAACAACCAGATGATCAGTCAGATCAGATCAGATCATCTCCAGTTTCCTGTTTCAAACACTGAGTTTCAATCAGATCAATAAGGTTTCATGTGGACTTTGTGTTCTTCATGCTGAGAACATCAGAGCTGCTGTTTGTTCACTGAGATCTTCATAGGTAAGATGTTTACTTTACCTACAGTGTTGAAGTATGGAAACATCTTGTCAGTGAAGGTGTGTGTGAAGGTGTGTATGTGAGTGTTAGTCTCCAGATCAGAGAAGGACAGCTTTCCTCTGTCCCAGTCCAGATTCACTCTGATCCTCTGGAACTTCTTCTGAACTGAGAGACATTTGGGAGGAGATGGTGGAGACCATGCCTTGAATTTACCTTCATTAAACCATATAACCAACCTTCCAGACTCTATATCCCCCTTCCTCTGAACAGACTCTTCTAACACACCAAGACTCCAGAATCCACTGTCTCCAACATCAACATCCCAGCTGTGGTTCCCTGAGTTAAAGCCCTCAGAACTCAGGACAGAACAAGACCAAGATCCAAACCTCTCTGGATTATCAGGGAGCTTCTGTTTCTCTCCGACAGTCCCGCTGGTCAGATCTTCAGACAGGATGAGTCTTGAACCAGCAGTGTTTGGGTCCAGGATGAGAGGAGTGTAGGACACCATGTTCTTCATGTTGCTCCAGATGTTGAAGGCCAGGTTGCCCAGATGTTTGGCCTGGTCTATCAGAGCTCCTGAGGGCAGCTGTGGATCCTCCAGCAGGGGGCAGCGCTGGACTCTTTCCACTGCAGCCTTGTAGTTGTGCAGGAATGAGACGTCTTCAGCTCTCAGCTCCTCCTCTGTGGCTCTGATTGTGTCTGAAAGAGCTGCTATCTCTCTGATCAAAGCCTCCATTTTCTTCTTTATCATCCCTCTCTTCTGCTCCTCTTCCTCCCTCAGTGCAGCCAGCCTGGCCTCCTCTTCCTCTGCTAGAAACTGATGAAGCTTCTTAAACTGCTCCTTAATCAGCCTCTCTGTGTGTCGGGCCTGGACCTTCATGTGTTCTGCTGTCTGATCAAACTCCTCTTGAACTTTCTTCCTGAGCTCCAGCTTCTTTTTCAAGGCTTCCAGAGTTTCCTGAAGTTTCTTCTTGTGTTGCTGAGCAGCTTCATAAATAGGTCTGAATCTGTGCTCGTTGTGTTTTTCTGAATCTCTGCAGACGAGACACACTGGCTGCTGATGGTCCAGACAGAAGAGTTTGAGTTTCTCAGAGTGCAGACTGCAGAGATCCTCTGAAGCTCTCTGCTCTCTCTGCTGTAAGAAGGTCTCACACAGATTTTTCAGAGTAAGATTTAATGGTGGTTCAGCCCTTGAAGATCTCCTCTTACAAACTGGACACTCTTTCACTGGTTTCTCCCTCCACCAGTTCTTCAGACACTCCTTACAGAAGCTGTGGCTACATGACAAAAGAACTGGATCTTTAAAGACGTCCTGACAAACCGGACAGCAGAGATCCTCCTCTAACCTGGAAGCCATTTAGTCTCTGAGTGAAGCTGAAAACACAGAAGGTTCAGTCAGTCATGGCTCCCCTCCCTCCTCTACTAACTTCCCTCAAAGTGACTCTGAGTGGTGTTCTTGGTCAAACTCACCTTCAGTTTGTGGAGTGTGAGCAGCTTGAAGCAGCAGTGTGTGGAGGTTTCCACTTTTCTCTCCTGCAGCTGGACTCACTCAGAGGAAGCTGCTAGTTTGGTCTGAAGGTGAATCTGATCGTCTGGGAGTCTCTTTGCAGGAACCAACAATCACAAACTGCCTTCTGCTTTAGTTCAGGTGTGGCAGGTAAAGGGATGGATCTTAAACCTGTTCAACCTGCTGCTTCACACATAACTGACATATTTCTTTCCAAAGTCCTGAATTCAACCTTGAGCTGCTAGAAAACTCACTGATTAACAGGTTTTATTTATCTTTGCTCAGATCAGAACATAACCTGTAACAAAGACTCCAATAATCTGTCCTCAGTGCTGCAGTCGTTCAGCTCTGACTGAAATTTCTCTCCCAGATGTTCGTTCAGGAATAATCAGCTGACCTCCACAAAGTTCTCCTCTTCCTCCAGACCTGCTGCAACAACAACTCAGTCTTTGGAGCTAAATGTGGTTCTAATGTGATGCTTTTTGTTTCATTGACTTCTTTTTATCACTTTTTGCTAAATATAACAAATATTTTTATTATAAAAATTCTTTAGTTGGATATATTTCATTCATTATTTCGAATTTTATCTCTTTCGCTTTTAGAGGCAGAGGGTTAGCTATATAGTTAATTGTTCCTTAATAAATCTGATCTTTTATTAGTTTGTTTAAAATGTAGTGTCTTCTAATTGAATTTAGAAAATATTCCTTTAAGAGGAACCTCCTTGACATATTATTGTTACATCTTATATCGTGGATCTAATACCTTCAATCTGTAGTGAACTCAGTACTGGGGAAGTGTCAGAGTATAACAAATAATTTTTAACTAGAGAACTAAAAGAGCAAGGTATAGATTTTTAGAAATATGCTGTTTACTTTATATTGGGCTTAAAAAACCCAGCATGATCCAAAAAGTTTCATTCTGAATCGATTAAGTGACTAACAGACCAGATCCCTTTAATATGCTGCTCTCTTTCGAATACTGACTTCACTACATATCTGTTGTTCCAAACTGTAATGTTGTTTGGAGTGAAGTTATGTTTGTTAATTAATTTCCAATAGATGAGTACTTGCTGATGAAATGCAAAGAGTTTGACTGGCAGAGAGTGACAACTACAGTTTTAAGCAACTGCTTTAACATTAAAAAAGCAATGTAAAATTAATTCAGTTTCTGATATCAGCTGGTGAAAAGTTTTGTCAGATCAACAGGGATTTCTATGCTGAAATAAAGCAGATAGATTTGATCCTAAAACGTGATCTTTTCACAGAAGAACATGCAGTGTATCAACAAAAGTATCTATTCAAATTTATGGAATCAGATGTTCTGATCACTTCCATCCCAGAGGTGTATGAATCAAGCACCTAGGCATGCAGACTGTTGTTAAAAACATTTGTGAAAGAATGGGTCACTCTCAGGAGCTCAGTGAATCCCAGCATGGAACTGAGATAAAGCACGCCGCCACTGGACTCCAGAGCAGTGGAGACGCATTCTCTGGAGTGATGAATCACATTTCTCCATCTGGAAATCTGATGGACCAGTCTGTCTCCTTGAACCCCAGTCGGCCTCTGCAGATGGCTGTACACACTGAGCCTGATCCGGTTGGAGGTTTCTTCCTGTTAAAAATGAGTTTGTTCTCCACTGTTGCTACAACATGCTTTGTGTGAGGGATTGCTTTTGAGCCAATGGCTGTTTCTCAATATGTGTAATTGTGCGTTCTTGTGTGCTCGTGAAATGTCATCAGTCTCAGCCCTAGTGCTGTTCCAATTCACAAGAACACAAGAAAGCCCCTCCTGGGCTGCCACCTTATCGTGGTGGTGGGGTTTGAGTATCCCAATGATCTTAGGAAGTATGCTGTCTGGGGGCTTTATGCCTCCTAGTAGGGTCACCCAAGGCAGACAGGTCCTAGGTGAGGGGCCCAAAAGATGCCTTACGATGTGTAAAACCAATGGACCTAGTGTCACAGTGGGTCACTGGGGCCCCACTCAGGCACGCTGGCGAGCGCCTGAGTGGCGAGCGCCAGGGATTGTCCATAACGAGCACCTTGTTCAAGCATAAGGTTGTCCATATGTGCTCTTGGCACCAGGACACCCTAGGCCGTAGTTCAATGATCAACTTTGTTGTTGTTTCATCTGACCTGCGGCCACATGTCTTGGACACTCAGGTGAAGAGAGGGGCGTAACTCTCCACTCAGCACTACCTGGTGCTGAGTTGGCTCCGATGGTGGGGGGGGATGCTGGTCAGACCTGGTAGGCCCAAACGTATTGTGAGGGTTTGCTGGGAATGTCCGGCGGAGTCCCCCATGAGAAGGAGCTTTAACTCCCATCTCCGGCAGAGCTTTGAACACGTTCTGAGGGTCGTGGGGGACATGGAGTCTGAGTGGACCATTTTCCATGCCTCTATTTTTGAGGCGGCTAGTCGGAGCTGTCAAGCTGAAGAAGGAGTCCTATCTGGCTTTATTGACCTGTGGGACTCCAGAAGCAGCTGATATGTACCGGCAGTCAAAGAGCCAGGTGACTCTGCTGGTCGCTGAGGCAAAAACTCGGCCGTGGGAAGAGTTCGGATAGGCAATGGAGAAAGAATTCCGTACGGCTTCGAAGTGATTCTGGTCCATGATGCGGCATCTCAGGAGGGGGAAGCAGTGCAGTACCACCACTATTCATAGTGGGGCTGGTGCGTTGCTGACCTTGACTCCTGAAGTCATATGTCGGTGGGCGGAGACCTCCTTAATCCAACCAACACGTCTTCCATTGAGGAAGCAGAGCCTGGGGGCTCCGGCTTGGGTCCTCCCATCTCTGTTGCTGAAGTCACCGAGGTGGTTAAAAAGCTCCTCGGTGGCAGGGCTTCAAGGGTGGATGAGATTCGTCCTGTGTACCTTAGGGCTCTGGATGTTGTGGGGCTGTGTTGGTTAACGCGGCTCTGCAGCATTGCGTGTACATTAGGGGCAATTCCCCTGGATTGGCAGACTGGGGTGGTGGTCCCTCTATTTAAAAACAGTGGACCGGAGGGTGTGTTCCAACTACAGGGGAATCACACTCTTAAGCCTCCCTGGTAAGGTCTATTCCTAGGTTCTGGAAAGGAGGGCCCGTCAGATAGTCGAGTCTCGGATTCAGGAGGAGCAGTGTGGTTTTTGTCCTGGCCGTGGAACACTGGATCAGCTCTATTCCCTCAGCAGGATTCTGGAGGGTGCATGGGAGTTTGCCCAACCAGTCAACATGTGTTTTGTGGATCTGTAGAAGGCATTTGACCGTCTCCCATGGGGGAGTGCTGTGGGGGTACTCCGGGAGTATGGAGTACCGGGCCCTTTAATAGGGGCTGTTAGGTCTCTGCATGACCGGTGTCAGAGCCTGAGTCGGCGTTGCCGACAATAAGTCAAACTTCGATTCCGTGAGAATTGGACTCCGCCAAGGTTGCCCTTTGTCACCCGATTCTGTTCATAACTTTTATGGATAGAATTTCTAGGCGCAGCCAAGGAGTTGAGGGGATCTGCTTTAGGATTGCATCTCTGTTATTCGCAGATGATGGAGCTCAGTTATTAGGGGAGGACTCAGAGTAGAGCTGCTGCCCCTCCACATCGAGAGGAGCCAGTTGAGGTGGCTTGGGCATCTAATTAGGATGTCTCCTGGACACCTCCCTAGTGAAGTGTTCCAGGCACGCCGCACCGCTGAGGGAGGCCCAGGGGGAGATCCAGGACACGCTGGAGGGACTATGTTTCTCGGCTGGCCTGGGAGCACCTTAGGATTCCCCCGGAGGAGCTGGCCCAAGTGGCTGGGGAGAAGGACGCCTGGGCCTCCCTACTGAAGCTGCTACCCCCATGACCCGATCCCGGATAAGCGGAAGAAGATGGATGGATGGATGGATGGATGGATGGATGGATGGACGGACGGACGGACCTGGACGGGGCGGACAATAAAGAGATCAGACAAAGTCCGGGGATGTTGTTCTTGCTCCTTCCTCTTTACCCAGCATGTATCAGAGCAGACTTGTCTGTTCTTGAGATTACCAGCTGTCCAAGCATGCACTGCGGCAGCAGCAGCTTCCAATGGAGTGCTCACAGAGGTCAAAGTGTTAAGTTTAAAGTTTTATTTTCTGTTGCTGTTGTTCTATAAAAGTATGTTTTAGACAATTTGAGGCGAGAACATTACACTTTTAAACTGCACTATATGGCTCATTTACTGAATAATGCGTACTTTAATAAAAAAAAGGTTCAGATTTTGAGAGCACCGTGGGAACCTGCGGAGCTCTGAGGCTTACAGCAGCCAGGGCTAACCTTTGCCCGTCTTCAGCAGCCCGTCTTCAGCAGCCCTCTCTCTGCATAGCTGGGTGTGAAGGACCGCTGAATCTGATGCCGTTTTTTTTCTATTTTGTTTGGCAAAATGTTGATCTGATTTTTGTTTATCTGATTGTGTTAATTATTATTCCCCTAATAAATGAAAAAGAAATAATTTATTTTTAGCTAGGCACTATTAATAACAGGAGGTGAAATGCAGGTCCAGGCGCTTCTGTTCCAATTGATCCATATTTATGCTGCGTGCTCCCGTTCTCCCACAGTCCAGACTTTTCTGTGTTCCTGTCAAGAAGATACTTGGAGAGGACATGAGTCCGTAATTGCATTCTTGTGAATTTATTAGTCGCCAAACAATAGATGCAATCAGCTGTTTTTTTCTTAGATAGAAAACTTTGAACCAATCAGACTGTAAGATCTCGTTGAATTGTCTCTAATGTATCTTGAGAAGACATGTGTTATGAATTGGCATTATATAAATAAACTAAATTGAAATTTAATGAACAAGTCTGGGTTTGTGGGTTGTCAGGAGAACAGTATTAGTCTGACAGGATTGTGCCAAGTGTAATGTTTGGTGGAGGGGGGTTATGGTGTGGGGTTGATTTTCCAGCAAAGGGAAATCTCCCTTTTAACAGGATGAAATCTCCAAAGCAGGCTCAGTGTGAGTGGCCTTTTGCTGAGGCCGACTGGGGTTTTAAGGAGACAGAAGGCGATGTACAAAAGAAAAACAGAAGCTGAAAACCATAAATATTTTTAGTTAAAAAATGAAACTTTAAACTAGCTCTATAGCAGCCTCCAGGGGTGCCAAAAAGGAGAAGCATTCTAGGGCTCCATGGTTGACAGTGGCCCCTAATACAATTAATACTGACAGAATAATATGACACTCAGTAGCAACATGACAATCACATATTTGATTTATAATGTACTGGTAAATATTTCTTTTATTTTGAGAACATTTCTCAAGGCTTAGCTCCCCTTTCCATTTACTAAAATGGTTCAGTCCATCTGCTCCTCTTAGAGCAGACAGCTTTTACAGACAGCCAGTCTAATATGAGGAGACGGTCTCCTCATATTAGCTCATAGTCCTGAAGAAAACTCTGGATTTGTACTTTTTACTGTCATTTTAGTTCATCAATGCAGGAAAACATTGAGCAAACGGCTCTGCTGAAAAGATTAAACATGTTTCTAACAGATAAGTGCAGCAGCCATATGTCAGCATCCTCTCCCCTTCCCACCGGCACAAGTACTGTCTCAGCAAGGAGGTACTGCATGAATCAATGATGATGGAGAGAAAGCATTACAGAGTAGAAAATTAAAGTTAGTGGTTAAAATAAAACCCCAATTAGCCAAAAACTAGTAAAGATCGTTTATATGTTGAAAGCCAGAGGTGTCAAGAAACAAAGTACAAATACTTTGTTACCTTACTAAAGTAGAAATATTAGATATCTATACTTTACTGGAGTCATTTTTTTTAGACAGCTTTTTACTTCTACTCCTTACATTTTTACCAATTATCTCTACTTTTTACTCCTTAACTATGAAAAGTAGACTCGTTAGTTTTGTGTCCTTTAGGCTCCTTTTCGTTATGGCCTGTTGGTATTTAAAAAAAATAAAGATCAAAATAATTTGCTTCAACCAGACAGTTCATTTCTTTGTGAACTCATTGCTGCACCAACTTGTTGTGTCATGATCTGGCCCTGTTTGCTCTCCCTTAATTAGTAATTTCTCTCACCTGCCCTCTTACTTCCCTGCCTCAATTATAATTTATTCCCTCACCTGCTTCCTCTGGTTTATATTCAGTTCAAGCCTGAGCATTCAGTGCCAGATCATTACTTGTTTTTCTGTTAGTCTGTTTGTCTGAGTTTTTATTGGGTTCATGTCCTGGATCCTAGCTGCCAGTGGAAAAGAGAGGGTTTTAGTGTTTGTCTCATCTCCTGATGATCGTCCACTGTTCCTTCCCCTTGGAGTCCTCTGGGTTTTTGGCTCATTATGGGGAGGGCTCAGCTTTTATCAAAAGTAAGCCTGGCTCCAGGGAGGAGACCCAGTTTAAAGTCCTGCTTCAAGTTTCGGTTCCTTCGTCCTGTCTCTCTCCGCTACCCTCTTCCACTCAGCCTGCCTGTCTGCACCTGATCCTGTCTGCTCCTGTGCATGACCACCTGGTCATGCTTCTGGTCCCAGTCTGACTCTGAACCCTCCTGGGAGCATGTGGATGCTTGAAAGTCTGGATCCTGCCTCCTGTTCCTGTTTCTGCCTGATCTGGATCCTGCCTGTTTCTGTCTGTTCCTGTCTGTTCTGGACCCCTCACCAGGATCAGCTTCCAGCATAACCTCTGGGACTGCAGCACTGGGGACACTCGTGGTCTGGACTGTTAAACAGGTAAGTGACCAACCTAGATAATCATATATCAGTTTATCGTGGTCACTTACCTGTGTTTCCTTCCTAGAGTGTCTGAGATTGGGACGGTGCCCCGCCACCCCCCTCCCCCCCCACACCCCCACCACCAGTTTTTATACAACCTGAGTTTGAGCTAAAAATTGAACCACATGTTTTTTCTCCACAGGCATGATTTATGTTGGGTTCAAAGAAATGTGAGGACGAAATGATCAGACACAGACAAAGATATGCAACAACATCCTCTCACAACCAGCACCTTTTTCTCCTCTGCTCCCTTCATAGTAGAGCCTTTTATTAACAGATCACAACAGGATGGGGTCGGTCTTAAGACAGAATGACCCTGTAATGACCAATCAGCTAGAGGCAGGTCATAAGACAGAATGACCCTTTAATGACCTTCTGGCTGGAGGCAGGTCTTCAATGTTTCATATGTACACAACATTAACTGTCTTCAATATTTCATATGTACAAACACTTACTGTCTTCAATAAACCTAAGATTTCCCCCCTGTTGTGCATATACACATCAGCATCTTTCAACTCATATTGTATGCATAGAAGTAAGAATATGAGTACAAACATAACAGTCTGTTTTGTTTAAATCTTCAGCAATGTGCTTGGAATGCTGCCACCACATATTGGCACTGTAGGATGACTTGCTGTGGATCCATCAAAAACCATCCTGTTCTTCCTTTGTCTCAGACAGTCAGTTTGAGTCCGTAGGAACACCAGTTCAACGGTCACCAACAGACAGCAGAACGTCTTTAGTTTTTGTTCAGCTCAACTTCCGGTTCCGGAGGCTAATTTGCCTATCAGATCAGATCCCAGTCCGTCATTTCTGGAATTTCGCCCCTTACTTCCGGAAAAATTCTCTGGCTTACCAAGTAAGTGCAAGGGATTTCTTTTTCAATGTAAGCTGATTCTTGAACACTCTCCTGCCAGTTTTCCCAACGACAAGAGAAAAATAGCCTATATCATATCTCAGTTATCTGGAAGAGCCCTTGATTGGGCAGAAGCCCGATTTCTTTCTGAATCCAGTTTTTCCTGCACATTCAAGCAATTCTTAAAGGAATTCTTGCTAGTTTTTAACCATGATTCTGACCAATGTACTGAATCTCGTGGTTTATTAGACCTCAAACAAGGAAATAGGTCTGTAGCCGATTTTTCGATTGACTTCCGGGTCAGAGCCGCTGCTTCCGAATGGAATAAACCCGCGCTTAAAAGCTCTTATTTCAAGGCACTAGATGAAACGATAAAGGATGAACTGGCTACTAAAGATGAACCAGCGACCTTGGAGGATTTAATAAGATTAACCATTCGTCTGGATAATAGGCTGCGAGCCAGACAAAGGTCTAAAGTAAGATCTCACGTTTGTTCTGTATCTGCCCCTGCAAACAGCTTTAATACCACGTCTGTTTGTTGCTTGTCCTCTGAACCTGACTCCAGATCAAGGAGCCGAAATTAGCCTGCTTCTGCTTTTTCTTCTACAACTCATCATGTCTCTCCACCCACAGAGGTCTCCGAAGTCGAGCCCATGCAAATCGGTCACACCAGACTCTCGACAGAAGAGAGACAAAGGAGAGAGTTAAGGGGAACCTGTTCATGTACTGTTGTTATGTGCTTCGGGCACATTATGATTTTTGTCCATTTCTTTTCTTTGTTTTCTTATAGACTTTAGTTGAGAAAGGATCTTTTGTTAATATATTTTGGGATTCTTTTAGCGAGTTAATTATGTTAATTGGTGGTGCTGTCGTCCGCCTATAAATAGGCAGCTTTCAGCATGTTGGCGTTGCCTTCTTCCGGCTTCTCGTTTGGACGTTCGCCTTCCACCTCTTCATTTGCTCCATCGTGGCAGCGGTAAAAGAGACTTGTCTTGTCGCTGCGGCCTGCAGCGGACGTTCCAGCCTGAACAATGTGTATTTTTGTTAACTTTTTCTTACTTTTTCTTGAGGTTTTGGCCTGGCGGGACCGGTAGTCCTTGTTTTTCGATTTTTCTTTTTGCTTAGGTTATTTTGGCCTTAGTCCCGTGCCAGTAGGGGCCGGCGGCTTCTGTAAAGACTTTTCACCCTGACCCGTTTTATTCTGTTTGATCGGGCCTGCCAGGTCCAACTTTCTGTTGTTACTTTGGGTTTCTTTTTTTTATTTTTTTGGGGCACGGGAGTTTGAGGGCCGTTAACTATTTTTCCCTTAGCAGAAAATCTGAAGAAGCGAGAAACAAGAACAACTAAAACGGAGAGAATTTATTAATAAAATATCTTTTTTTGAACCCTCATTTTTGTCTCGTGTCCTCAAATATGTTGTGTCCTTGGTGGGCGTAACAACTGTGGAGAACCCGGCCACTTCGTTTCAACCTGCCCAGCTAAGGTAAAAGCCGGGGTCCGCCAGAGGATATGAGGAGTCTGGCGGATCCATCTGCAGTCTGAAAAATCTCCTCATCTGCTGTTACCTGCTACTCTTTTTACATCGGATCAGTCTCTCACCTTATCTGCCTTCATTGACTCTGGTTGTGAGAGAACCTTAATTGACTCTAACCTGGTTCAACAACTTAACATCAAGATCACTCCTTTGAAAAGTCCTCTCAGAGTTTCAACCCTGGATGGGAAGAGATTACCTCAAGTAACTCATCAGACTCAACCACTTGAACTGCTGATCTATGGTAACCACAGAGAGACAGTTTCATTTTTTGTTTTTCCATCTGCCTGTTCTCCTCTAGTTCTAGGATATGAGTGGCTGGAGCGTCACAACCCACACATAAATTGGGCTAAGAAACATGCCATGCCATGTCTCAGGTCTCCGCTCTGCAGCTCCATCTATTCACTCCCCAGCCAGTCATCAGGAAGCTGATACGCCTGATTTATCCAATGTACCTCCTGACTACCATGATCTAGCGTTTGGTTTCAGTGTAGTGCCGCGCTTTGTCACTTCTCACAGACCATAATGACAGTTATTGACCTTTTACCTGGGGCTCCATCTTCCCTGTAGTAGTCGACTCTTTTAATATCTCCAAGGCTGAAAGAGAAAACCATGGAGACGGTGATATATTAATGAGTCTTTTAGTCAGCCGCAGTATTATTCGGCCCTCCTCATCTCCCTCTTGGTGCCGTTTTTTTCTTCGTAGTGCAAGAAGGATGGATCTCTCCGGCCCTGTATTGATTTCGATAGAGAGGAGACTCAAACAAATAAATCCATTAAGAACAAATACCCCCTGCCTCTGCTACTAGCATCCGCCTTTGAACCTGTTCAAGGGGCCACCGTCTTCACAAAATTGGATCTAAGAAATGCCTACCATCTCCCCAGAATCAGAGAGGGAGATGAGTGGAAGACGGCTTTTAAAACTTCTCTAGCCCAGTTCGAGTACCTGGTTGCGCCCTTTGGTCTGACTAACGCTCCTGCCTGTTTCTCAAGCTCCTGCTTAACGATAAAGGTATGTTTTTACAGATTTTCTCAACATTTTCGCTCTTATATTGACTTATATCCTGATTTACTCTTAAGAATCTGTCTGACCATAAGAAACATGTTTGTTTGGTTCTCCAAAGGCTTCTGGAAAATAAGCTCTTCGTTAAGGCTGAAAAATGTGAGTTTCACCAACCCTCTGTTACCTTCCTAGGATTCGTGCTTGAGGGCGGGCAGGTGAAGCCATCCGAGGACAAGATTAAGGCGGTTTTGGACTGGCCTACCCCCGAGAATCGCAAGCAGCTACAGAGGTTTTTGGGCTTTGCTAATTTTTACAGACGCTTCATCAGAAATTACAGCTAGACAGCCCAGCCTCTCACAGCCCTGACCTCCGTCAAGAGAACGTTTCACTGGTCTGAAGAGGCTGACTCCACATTTAAAAAGCTCAAGGCTCTTTTTTCCAGCGCACCCATTCTCATCCAAGCTGATCCCTCCAAACTATTTATACTGGAGGTGGATGCATCTGATTCTGGAGTGGGAGCAGTTTTGTCACAATTATCGGACTCTGATCATAAAACTCACCCATGCGCCTTTTTCTCCCGCAGACTCTCTCCAGCTGAACAAAATTATGATGTCGGTGACAGAGAACTTCTGGCAATCAAACTCGCACTGGAAGAGTGGCGGCATTGGCTAGAGGGTGCAGAACATCCTGTATTGGTATAGACCGACAACAAGAATCTGTCATACATACAATCAGCTAAAAGATCAAATCCCTGTCAGTCCCGTTGGTCTCTGTTTTTCTCCCGCTTCAATCTGATTATTTCCTACAGACCTTGTTCAAAGAATGTCAAACCTGATTTTCTCTCTCGCCTGTACTCATCTGACAAGCCCAAAACTGACCTGATTAATGAAGCCCAAGCTTCAGAACCTGACCCTGGATGTGGACCGCCCAATCGGACAAGTACCAAGCACTGAAAAATGGAGGTTTACGGTAAACTTACATTTTCTAGGCAACGTGATGCTATTTTTGGTTTTTGAGTTTTCCTTACTTAAATTTACTGTGGTTGAGTTTACAAAGATTTTGTTCTGCCAACTTAGGTTTTTGGAGTGTTACATAGAAATTTTGTTCTACCAACTTAGGTTTTTGAGTTTCACCTTTGGGTTCTGAGTCTCTATCAACTTTGTTTTATGAGTTTGACATATAGATTTTGAGTTCTACAAACTCAGATTTTGTAGTGTTATCTGCAAGTTGAGTTCTATCAACTCAGTTTTTTAGTCCTACCAATCGCCTTCTACCACTCAACATATTCAACACACAAAAAATTATTTTAATACAACAACAACATTTTTATTGCTTCAAGCCAAACATTGCATCAATAGATACAGTATAAAACCATGTTCAACAACAATACACCCTAACCGCACAGATCAAAGTAACCTGATGGACCAGAATGTTCTAGATTCGTAAGGGGGATGATGATGGAAAATACAGTAAGACACCATTTTAGTAAGAGGAAAGTCTCTTTAAATTGGGTGCACCCTTTTAAAAAAAAAAAATGTAAAATGAAATAAAATGTCTTGTTTCCCAACGGAAAAAGAAAAAGGTTTTCCCTTTTTATCTCTGAGTTTTTCTTTTTAGTCCTACCACTCCGACAGGACGATGAATGCAAGAAAAGAAAGTCCTCTTCAGTCCAAATCCTTCTCTTCACTCCAAATCCAGATGTTCACACGGTTGGCTCGCCATCTCCATTTAAGGAGAGAATCCAGAATCCAGGGTATCCAAAAAACCCTGCCTGCATAGCACAACAGGGCTTAGTTAAATCCATTCACTTCTTGTTCTTAACTGTACAGTTTATATCTCTCCAAGTATGATAAATTTCAGTGTGTAATGTAACTTTTCTAACTCATTACGAATTAACTGCTGCATTACAGGGTTAACATATAAAATGTTAATGTCACTGTTTTTCTTGTAAAGCAAATAAAATCATGAAAGCAAAAAATCCACATGTAAATAATGTAAATAACAGTAAATACCCACATCGGATTAAGAAAGTAAAATAATGTAGTCTTGTAATATTCTGTGCCTGAGTGCAACAACACTGCACTACATAAAACAATTTAGAAATTTAATAAGTTATTACACTCAACTTAATGTCTCTTTTCATTTGTACAATGAAAATAACAGGTACACTCTTTTCTCTATGCATAAACACTCACCTCGCACATGCGCGGCATAAACACGCACGCGCACACGCGCATTATAAACGCGTACGTATGCTGCTTTTCCTTTTCAATGAGGAACGTGAAAAACATGTGAACTCATGCTTCAACTCGGTGGCAATACACCACAAGGGAATGCTAACTCACGGAGCTAACCGCTAACTGTCTGTACTTTGCAGCACTCACCGGGAAAACTGGTAAGGTCCCAGGGTCGTTCCTCCGTGGTTCTCCAGATGCATAAAATCACAATGTCCGCCAATCTTCTCAAACACGAGGGAAAAAGGCTGTGCCCTTGAAGAAAGGGATAGGAAACCCCGTACCGTAGTGGGCGTGTCCATGAACATAAGCAGTGCGCATGCCCATGAGTTTACAGTTGAGGGAACTCAAAAAATCTTGTATAGGCGATTTAAAACTCCTTGTTAAACCAACTTCTGAGAATTTGAGTTGGGCAAACGTGTATTTATTTGTTAGATGTCAAATTTATATTTCTGAGTCGGATTACAATACAATTGTGTGTTAGAAACAACAATTGCTATTTACTTTTTTAACAGTGTACCTCCGTCATCCAGATCTCGCTTCTGATCCACTCGGATGCATTCTGCCAAGTTTTCAGCCCATCCTGGTGTGAGCAGAACTATTGCCCTTATTACTCGTCGTTTCTGGTGGCCGCCCTTCATAGAGACGTAAAAGAATACGTTCTAGCATGTCCAGTTTGTGCTAGAAACAAAGCCTTCTCATCAGCCTCCATCAGGTCTCCTGCATCCGTTGCCTGTTCCTTCTCGTCCCTGGTCCCACATTGCTGTGGATTTTGTTACCGGCCTACCAATCTATGACAACAATCCTTACCATTATAGATCGCTTCTCTAAAACATGTCATCTTGTCCCTCTCAGGAAGCTCCCAACAGCCTTCCAAACGGCTCATCTGTTGGTCAAACATGTTTTCAGGCTCCATGGCATCCCCCAGGAGATCCTCTCTGATAGAGGCTCTTAGTTCACCTCTCAGGTATGGAAACACTTCTGCTCAGCTCTGAACACCAAAGTATCGTTGTCTTCAGGTTATCATCCTCAGTCCAATGGGCAGACTGAACGTATGAACCAGGAAATGGAATCCACTCTTCGCTGTTAGACGTCCACCAATCCCACCGACTGGAGTCAGTTCCTTGCCTGGGTAGAGTACGCTCACAACACTCAAATTTCATCCGCTACTGGTCTGTCTCTGTTCCAAATATCGCTAGGCTATCAACCACCCCTGTTTCCAGAAGATGAAAGAGAAATCTCCGTACTCTCCATTCATCACCACATTCGCCGCTGCCAGAGACTCTGGAAAGAAACCATCTCAGCACTAAATCGAACTTCAGCTCAGAATAAGAGATACTCCGATCGCAAGCGACATCCAGCTCCCATCTACTCACCCGGTCAACAGGTCTGGCTATCTACCACGTGACATTCCTCTCAGATCCATGTCCCGTAAACTCTCCCCTAGGTTCATCGGTCCCTACAAGATTGCATCCATCATCAACCCGTCTGCCGTCCGCCTGCATCTGCCACCCTCCCTCCATATCCACCCGACCTTCCATGTATCCCAAATCAAGCCCGTTCTCACCAGTCCTTTGTGCCCTCCGTCCAACTCCCCTCCACCCGCCCGGGACATTGATGGTCACCCTGCCTTCACCGTCCGCCGGATCGTGGACGCGGTTGGCAGTACCTGGTCGCACTGGGAGGCTACGGGTCCGGAGGATCGCGCTTTCTGGGTCCCTGGGTCGCTATCTTGGACCCCACCTTGATTGAAGCGATCTACCGTGAGTCTCTGCGGTCTACATCTTCTGGACGCCAGGAGGCGTCGTTGAGGGTACTGTTGGGATCTGGAGGTTCTGTCCACCTTTCTCTCCAGCAGAGGGGAAAAGTTCTAGGTCTCCTGGGGGCTGAAGCTGACCACCACACCTGCGGCTCATGAGCTCATCAGGAGGAGACCAGCATTTAAGGATGATGGCAGAGCAACAATCCGACGCCAGAGTGCCGCTGTGTTGCCAAGTTATGGTTAGCGAACCTGAGCCAACCTGCCTGTCTGGAATCTCTGACTCCCCTGAAGCCTGAAACCTGAACCTAATCTGCTTTTTGTACTCTCTGCTTCTCAGGAAGAACCTGCTCTGAAAACCTGAAGAGAACCTGGAAATCCAACCTCAGTCGGGAAACCTGCCTGCTCCTTCTCAGCAAGAGCTGAGAGAAGCTCTGAACCCTGCTCTGTAAGATTATCTGCTCTGCCCCTGCCTTGCCTAGCCCCTCTGCTCCGCCCTTCAGCCTCTGGACCTCCTGGTTTCCCCTCTTCTACCGCTTCTGCTCATCTCAGATCAGTGAATACCAGTCGTGACCAGACCCAGACCCAGTTATCCCCAGAAATCATTGCTCATGATTGTGATTTATCTTCAATACATTTGTGAACTTTTACCCAGTCTCTGAGTGTTCTGCATGTGGGTTAGATCCCTGAAAGCCAACATGACAGTTTTCCCATCTTCACCAGCTCCTCCAAGGAAGCACCCATTAACTAGGACTCTAAAAGACTGGGTTAGGTTGGTTTCTTCACCAGCGTTGAGAAAAGTGGTCCTATAAAAGCAAACCCCTTTGAAGCTGGACTTCACCACAGATCCCTATCTTAGTTATGGGGTCCCTGTGAAGGTAACTGGGCTTCTCGCTGAGGAAAGTCTTTAATTAGCTTACAATGACTCTGGTGGATCCAAGTGTCTGCTTTCCTGGATTTTCACAGCTGTGGGGGTTGCTACTTGCACAGTGTAGGGGGTCGCTTCCTAACTTCGGAGCTGTCCAATTTTTCCGTTTTGATGATTTTAGTCAGCACTCGGTCTCCAGGCTTCACAGGCCTTCCATGTGAATTGAAACAAAAGGAGCACCGGGCAGATTACATATTCTTTGAACAGTTCTGTATCTGAAGACAAGCTTCAGAAATTCACTTAGTTAATGGGTCAATGTCATCTTGTTCTTTTTTCTGCCCATGGCTGTCCTTCCCATAAAGGTAGAACAAAAAGGTCTCCCATTCACTATTTCAAAAGGGGTCAACCCATCAGATGTTGGAATATTCCTCATCTCATGAGTAATTTTACCAACTGCAAACACTCTGTTTATGGTTTTCCTGTTTCTGCCATGAATTTTCTCAATCTATTTTTAATTTTTCCATTAATTCTCTCCACTAATCCTGCACTCTGTGGATGGTACAGTAGGAACAGTGATGTTTCAAAGTTATGTTTAAATGTTTGGGGCATTAGTGATACCACTTCATTCACAAAATGTGTTCCATTATCACTTTGTAAGATTTTTTGGATACCATGCTCAGGTATGATATGTTTACACAACGCTTTTGCTACTGTCAGAGCATTTGCATGTTTTGTGGAAACAGTTTCTAGCCATTTAGAAAAATTGTTCACTAGGACTAGGCAGTACTTGTACTGTCCACTTGGGGTCCATGCTAATTACTTCAAATGGAGCTGTACCTCTTGGTCCCTGTCCTCACTTAGTTCTCTGATTTCCTTGTGAATTGTATTAACAACAAGTGAGACATGCTAAAAATTTTAAAAACAGTAGTAGTCACACCTGTGTGTGTTACTACACTATATTCATTACAACTCCGCCCTGTTGAGTCATGATAATTTCATGGATCAAGATAGCTGCTGGTTTTAATCAGAATCAGAAATTAATGCAACTAATGTTTCCATGGGTCTTTTTAACCCTTAGAGTAAGACACTATAGGTTTAAGCTTATCACCATGAGTCTGTAACAACACAGAGGTTAAACAGAGGTCAAACAGGCAACTGTTTGGATAACAGTGAGATAAGCTCTGCTCTAAGCTCTGTGTAGTCGTTCTGTTTCCTGAGCCCAGTAAATTGTGTCTGACATGGCATTAGTGTGTCATAAATTAGGCTTAAAAGAAGCTGAGTTCTTTCTCCATAATGTGGAATCTAAGTTCTATAGTAATTGCACAATTCCAAAAATACATTATTTGTCTTGTAGTTACTGGCTTAAGCCAAGTTTTTCACTCTCCCTGTATCTTTTTACTTTCTTGTAAAATAATATGTCCAAAATAACAGACTTGTTTCTACACACAATACATTTATTTTTGCTGGCTTTATACCTTCCTCTGCTTCAGCCGATTGTGTTTTATCCGCAGTCTGTATTGCGATTTAAGAAATATTTGAACTGATTCTACAGCCCTACATCAATTTTTCCTGTAGACCACAAAGCATTTAAAAAATCTTTTAAATCATTTTCATCAGATTGTGATAGCAAAGAATGCTGAGTTATTTTATCTCATGCTCAATCTTGGACCCAAGCTTCTGCATTGAACAGAGTTTTATAAGGCTGTTTTCATAGTTCTGTGTTAGGGCTATAGAGCCAGCCTGGTTTGTGCGGTGCGGACATAGATAGAAATCAGATGCGCCTTCTGCAGCTTTTAAACGCAGGCCTGTGTCTTTCCACTGTGCTTCACTGGTCTTAAACAATGACAAATGATGTATCCATGATAAGCGGCACATTCCTTACATCTCTGTAGAAAGCATAACAGTAACTGCCACTATCGAACCCCCATCTGTGTACATAATTTGTGTAGCCATCATAGTAATGTCTTGTTTCAGAAACTGTTTTGCAAACTTTTCATCTGGGGTTAAGCACAAATTCATAGTGGTCTACTGTTCAACTAACAGAGTTTCATCCTGTGGATCTGACAATGTGCTTCTAGCATAGTGCATATAAACACAAGAAGATTTTGTTGAAACGCTATTTACATGTTCCACACATTCAGCCTTCATGCCCCCCTGTTTGGGAAAAAATTGCTTAATTTTCCCATCAATTCCCATCCTAAAAGATTAATGGGGTGAGTTGGTGATATTACTACAGAAACATAGAACCTTGCAATCTTTTTCCTGTTTGAAGGTTTTCTATTTTTAAAGGCATTCCATTTGACTATTTGCTGATTTTACAAAAAATAGCATTTTAGATGGTTTTAGTCCTACATTATCTTTAATGCAAATTTTACAGGCTCCTGAATTTTTTTACTCATCTACAATTGTAAAAACAACTAATTTCTTTCTGGAAACTGACTCATCCACGTACAAATATTTATAACCCCTCCTATGGTTCATCTTTTCCCCTGCATGGTTAGATCCAGGTAGTAAAATGTTTTGGGGATGAGCCTGAATGTATCACGTGTATCAGCTGCTTTTAGCTCTGGAGTCCTGATAATGGATTCCTGATATTTTACCCACGACTGAACCATATCAGTCACTGGGTGGATTTGAGTCTTTTTGTTTTTAGTTTCTCTCAATCCTGAGCATGCAAAGCATACTCCATCAATGTGTGTTAAAATTTGCAGTTTTCCATCCAACCAAATGTTTTTCCAAATGACCTCTAATTTCTGGACGGAGTAAGAACGGGAGGTTGTCTCCACAGACGTTGGCCTGCCTCACAGACTGCATTAACCTATCTTTCTAGGTCCCTATGCCCCAGAGGCAAAATTTGGATTTCCTCCGGGCCCCAGTATATTGTTACTTCCCACTTGAGCCCAATTATGGCCCAAACTACACTCATAGCTTTTTCTATGTTTAACTTGCACAATCCACTATTATTTATCCTCTCTATTTTTTTTATTCCTTATGTAGCTTGCATGACTAAAATAATTTTCTGGTGGGTTATTTATTTATTTATTTATTTTTTTTCAGTTCCGAACCTAATAGTTTTGGAGACCATGCAGTCGCATTAGGAAGGCCGTTAGATGGATCAATGCTGCAGTCACTGATTCACCTGACATACTCCCCCACTGCTGCAGATTCAAGCTGTCTCCCTCTAAACTGTGTTTCATTAGCTTTTGGACACACAAACAACTTAAAAAACCCACAAACATAACTTTAAAGACGGAAACACATAACATTCAAAGATGGACAAACACAACATTACATCTATTTATTTAGGTTTTCTTCGTATCTACTTTGTGCATGTATCATACCTACACCTCGCCATTTGGAGCCTCATCTTATCTATCTATCTATCTATCTATCTATCTATCTATCTATCTATCTATCTATCTATCTATCTATCTATCTATCTATCTATCTATATTTATTTATTTATTTAATTTTTGCTACTTCCACACACCATCTATTTCATACTTTTACTTCCACTCCTACAAGTATTTTAAATTACTTAGATCAAACTTTTCATCCCTTTTATGATCTTCTCTATACTCTTTCCTGAACCCATCCTTTTTATTTATTTAATCTCCCTTGCACTCTTTAGTTATTTTATTCTTGAGGTCCATTATTTATTATTTTGGAATAGAGGCGCCCCTCAAATCTGTTTTTTTTTTAAAACCATATATTCAAGCCTTTATTTTTTGTTTGGATCCTGCGCTTCTACAAACTTCTAATCGTAGATTCTAAATTATCTCTAATTTTACTTTGACCTTTACCCATTTTAAAGAATTTAGTTCAGTACAAACACTTAGGGTATTCTACGCACTGGATTTTTATTCAGCAAGACAGTACCCAAAAACTGTTGTGGTAATTTCTGCTTCTACCTTTTCAGGTGAGAAATTCTTGCCTCTGCATCCACAAGAGCTATACTGTATTAATTCCTGCTGTTTTAGTATGAAACAACTGAACCTAAAGGTTCGATTGTTTCCTCACACACAGTCACACTTTTGAAGGCCTATTTTAATAATAATTATTTTTTTAACCAATATACCTAATGCTATGTGTACACTTTGGAGTCCCATACTCCGCACGCGCAGGCCCCCCCGGAGTCCTCAAACTCCTCGCACTCAGCGGATACCCAGATTTCAGCTCTGTCAACAAACATCCATGCTGCAGCAGCTGCAAACCTTACTTTGCTGTGTTCTTATCTAAAAGAACACAGAGGGTCCCAGACCCAAATGCACAGAATACCGATCCTAGATCTATCACAACAAAACCCTGTTTGTCAAATATTCTTGCGACTACAACCAGTTATAGCTTTCACATGGTCCCAGACCAACTTTTGATCAAAAGCTTTAGGCCTACCCTTTGTCGTGTAGATCAGTCCTCAGCGAGAGTCGTCAACAGGATGCCCAGGGCAGGGCTGGACCAACCTATTGGCCCCGTCCGGCGAAGGGGGGACAGCTGTCGACAGTTTCTTGGCCTTGATCCCGCACGGTCCTGGACAATTGGATCTTGACTCCCGGGTTTTGGCACCAATAATGTTGGGTTCAAAGAAATGTGAGTTTATAGAGGACGAAATGATCAGACACAGACAGGGATTTGCAACAACAGCCTCTGCAGAAGGGAGAAGAACTGCTAGCTCACAACCAGCACCTTTTTCTCCTCTGCTCCCTTCACAGTAGAGCCTTTTATTAACAGATCACAACAGGATGGGGTGGGTCTTAAGACAGAATGACCCTGTAATGACCAATCAGCTGGAGGCAGGTCATAAGACAGAATGACCCTGTAATGACCTTCTGGCTGGAGGCAGGTCTTCAATGTTTCATATGTACACACATTAACTGTCTTCAATGTTTCATATGTACACACACTAACTGTCTTCAATAAACCTAACAATTTATACCAGACCCAGATGGTTCATTGCAGTCCTGCCCTCTACTGGTCATATAAAGCATCAAGTTGACAATTAAAAGACACAATCAGTGATCTTTAATAGTTTAATAATCAAAATACTTCAAATCAAAACATTTCTAAAGATGATTACAAATAGCTCTTCTCAGACTAAATATGATTATGAACACATCCATCTCCATAAAAAGTGATGTTTGATATAAACAGAACAAGTTAAAGAATCAGAAAATGTTTGACAAAAGTAAATATGAACTATCAAAGGTCATGAATGACAAACATTTTACATTAAAGTCAATATGCAAAAAAGGTCTCATCTGCTGAAATTAAACACGCCGAGTCATTTTATACTAAGATAAAAACCTCTCACTTTTTCTGGATGTTAGGATCTCAGTTTGTTTCCATCAGCAGACCTCTCCAGGGTCCTCATGTCTCCACTAACCTCACCTGTTCCCTGTTCATGATCAGCACACCTGGATCTGCTGTCAGAACCAAACTAAACTCCACATCATCCACTTCATGTCTTAGTTTGTAGCATCTGGACAAATTATGAAGCAGATCTGAAACTGACCTGAAAACAACCAGATGATTAGTCAGATCAGAATCAGATCATCTCCAGTTTCCTGTTTCAAACACTGAGTTTCAATCAGATCAATAAGGTTTCATTTGGACTTTGTGTTCTTCATGCTGAGAACCTCAGAGCTGCTGTTTGTTCACTGAGATCTTCATGGGTAAGATTTTTACTTTACCTACAGGAGATGGTGGAGACCATGCCTTGAATTTACCTTCATTAAACCATATAACCAACCTTCCAGACTCTATATCCCCCTTCCTCTGAACAGACTCTTCTAACACATCAAGGTCCCGGAGACGACTGTCTTTACCATCAACATCTCAACTGTGGTTCCCTGAGTTAAAGCCCTCAGAACTCAGGACACAATAACACCTATACCCAAACCTCTCTGGATTATCATGAAGCTTCTGTTTCTCTCCAAAAGTCACACTGGTCGTGATCTTTCAGACAGGACGAGATCTGGAACTAGCAGTGTCCAGGATGAGAGGAGAGTAGGACACCATGTTCTTCATGTTGCTCCAGATGTTGAAGGCCAGGTTGCCCAGATGTTTGGCCTGGTCTCTATCTCCTGCTCCTGAGGGCAGCTGTGGATCCTCCAGCAGGGGGCAGCGCCTAACTCTCTCCACTGCAGCCTTGTAGTCGTGTGCAGGGAATGAGACGTCTCTCAGCTCTCAGCTCCTCCTCTGTGGCTCTTTGCTGTGTCTGAAAGAGCTGCTATCTCTCTGCTCAGTGCCTCCATCTTCTCCTTTCATCATCCCTCTCTTCTGCTCCTCTTCCTCCCTCAGTGCAGCCAGCCTGGCCTCCTCTTCCTCTGATAGAAACTGATGAAGCTTCTTCTCCTTAATACTTAATGACAACAAAGGACTGCTCCATCATGGCTACGGAGAGACATTTTATTAGAAATTAAATACATAAATATTCCTCTAAAATTGTACAAAATAAACATGCTTAATGATTTGTATGTATTAATTTATTATTATACATACATTTTGTATTTATTCAAAGCTTTATTATTACTTAATTTATTAATTTCATAATTGAGTATTATTTTGTAACACTTTCATTTTGTAAACCTACTTTATGTATTCAGTGAATTATTTTTGTACTCAGTTTTTTATTTTTAAGCTCCTTTTATTTCATGTTCTTATATTCAAATAAGGGGGCGGAGTTTTATCTGTCGGGGGCCGCTGGGATTGTATGAATATATCTTTTTTATTATCATAAATATTGTAAAAAATATCAACATTTAAAACTCAACTCAACATCACAAACAGAATAATTTAGTGATCTGTCAAAGATAGGAGCAAATACAGTTAAATAGAATAGATATTAGGCAGCAATAAATAAAGATAAAAACTATAAAATGAATGTAAATGAAAGAACCAACCCATCTTCAGATGTCATGCAGTTTAAAATAGTTAAAGATTTTAAATATTTATGGGTAAACATTTTCTCAAATCTTGATCAGGTTTTTGGATCTGCCTCTTGAACTGGAAGTGGTGCTGGTTCCGCTCTAGGAGTAGCTTCTTGCGAGTAGCCGGCTAATTCCTGTAGGGTTTGGATTGACTGATCCAAGCGTGTGTGAAACTCCCAGAGGACGGTGTTGTGGTCTTGAATTAGAGCTCCTTGATGCTCTAAAAACCTCCGGAGTGTGCCTGCTGGGTTAGTCTGTTGGCCAGAGTGTTCTGTCATGTTTGGGTTGTGATTCTAGCCCAAATGCAGAACACACTCTTAGACAGGGGAAAAAGTTCAAAGGTTTATTGAAAACACACGGGTTAGAACACAGAACAGGTTCTGGGGGAAATCTGGCCCAGGACTGGTCACGACTGATTTTCACTGCAGAGGGGGACAGAATGGTTAGCTGAAATCCAAGTAATCTTGCTGGTTGAATGAACGCAGGTTTGTACCTGTTCAGAGGTTTGAGCAGAGTGGCAGAGGGGGAAACCTGGAGGGTCCATAGGCTTACGGCAGGCTGAGGGCTGACAGGTTTGATTCTCCAGGGTTCTTCCTTGATCAGACCGACTGGTTTCAGACAGAGAAACTCTTCCAGAGTTTCTGATCTCCAGGATTCTTCAGGAATCAGACAGATTGGTTTCTGACAGAGAAACTCCTCCAGAGTTTCAGATTTCTGACAGGTTCTTACTAGAAGCAGAGAGGACAAAAACAGGTTAGGTTCAGGTTATCAGGGAGTCAAGATTTAGGCAGGCAGGTTGGCTCAGGCTTGCTAACCATAACTGGCAAAACACTCTGGCACTGGAGTGTTGTCCACAGCCCACTTAAGTACTGGTCTCCTGATGAGCGGATGAGGAGCAGCTGGTGAAGTCATCTCCAGCTTCAGGAGATCCAGTACGCCCTCTGGTGGAGGAAGGTAGACAACACCCCAGATCCCAACAGAAGTACAAACCCACAGGAAGGGATCCTCGGTGCCCTCTGGTGGGCAAGCCTCTGGATCCCAACATTACCAGTCAGTTTATTTTAAAAAGATAGCACCGCTAAATCTTTGGGATTGTAACTAACTAATATTACTAATATCAAAACGTTAATTAAACGGTTGCCTACCTCTTAATGAAGTATAAAACTGTAGCAATTTGATGTGTAGTCTCAAAGCTCAAAGCTCTTGAAATTTGTTATGTTAACTGCAAATTTATCTCTATTTTATTTTTGGGTTATTAAACAGCTGATGAAAACATTGGCTTTTGTGAAATAAAATTTACTAGTCTTCATGAATAACATTTTTACTTTTAATCAACAGGTTCTATGCCTTTTTCACTATTAAATGTATTTATATTTGACATACAAATGTACCAATGTACCTTAATATATTAAAAAATATGTAATATGTTTTTAAACTTTGTTATAAAGGTGCAGTTTGCCGTGTCCAAAGGTTTTCACTGGATTGTCCTGCACAGATGAGCAGCGCCACTGGAATTCAGGGACACAGCACAATTTAGTCCCTAAAAAGTTAAAGAATATACGTTTCAAGCACCACAAAGAAAGTTCTGATTTCTCTAAGAACACCCAGTCCATCTTGCCTTCTCTACTGCCAGGGGCGGAGCTAGATGGGGGCCAGGTGAGTAATGACAATGGACAAGATGTTTGCCCCAGAACTAAAACCCAAAAGAATTGTATCCACTATTTATTTTATTTAGAATGCACGGATGTTTAAATATATGCATCAATTTGTTACCAAAAGTTGTAGGAAAGTATAGTTTGTCTTATCTTTGGCTTGACCCTTAGGTTCTGGTGCCTATCTACTTTCGGTCCATGAATTTTAGAGATAAGAAGAGGTGGCAGAGTTCCTTCTGAAAAGTGGGGAAGGATGGTTTGACTTTAAGAAAGCAACATTTGTGAATGAAAAACTTGCCAATGATGATTATTACATTTAGTACTCTTTTAAATTTCTTTTCTTTTCTCAGAGTCCAAAAAATAGTGCCTTTCTCAGAGAATTCAGGTGAGTAGAAAAGATGTTCAGTTAACTCAATATCACCATCACAAAATAAACGTGAAAGTAAAGTGTTGTTATCATAAGCAAATCGAGTCTAAGGAATTCCTTAGAGGGGTAAAAACCTAAAAAGATTTTAAAGTGGACTTCCTTGGGTTTTGGAGGAATGGGAAGAATTAAATAATTTGTTCTAATTTAGACCCTTTCAGCCTTTGAAAAGAAATGCAATATAAAATTTGGATTTGATACTGTTTTGGTATTTTTTTTTACAAGTATTCACCCCAGTTAAATAAACGGAGATCAATGGATTTCACTCAGTCGGCACATTATTTTCTTATCATTGCAAAGAGAGAACAGTTCATCATACAGCCATTACAGCTTGGTATTTCAACTCCTGTTCTGCCTGGGTAGCGTTCCTTCCCCTTACTTACAAATAATGGAAAGTTTTCAGTCCAAACAAATTACAGACACTTTGGTTAAACAGTAACATGTTATTAATAAACTTTGAGAAAGAATCTGGTTTGTTATGGGAAGAAGGTCTTGTCTAAAAACACGCTCATGCAGGGGAATTGTGTGGCCTTGCAGGTGAAACAGACTGAGTGAAAGCTTTTATGGTGGAGTAAATAGGATAAATGAATATATGAAATGACAGAAACAACATTTTCTGAATTCACAGATACATAATACTGTAAGGACACAAAGTACTAGTAAAGCATTCCCTAATTTTTTGTTTTAGTTTATTATCTATGATACTGTGCCCATCAATCAGAAGTTCAGGTAGCACAGGGTTCTGTAAACAGGGTTCTCAGTGAAAATACTTAGCTGTGATCAAAAACATTTTGGGAATAGCTCTAATAATTTTTTTGGAAATTCACTAGTTATTTGCAGGTTTTATTTAATACTGGAATGCTGGGATCTGGAGGTTTCAATCCACTTTCTCCACCAGGAGGGCGCACAAGATCTCCTGGGGGGATGAGCTGACTGCAACACCTGTCTTCAATCTGCTCGCCAGGAGAGGCTCCTTCCAAGGAGGCGGAGACGGACACCCCAGTGCCAGAGTGTTTGCCAGTAATGGTTAGCAAAGCCTAAACCAGCCTGCTTCTCTGAACCCTGTGAATTTGTGAACAGGCCTGATCCAGTCTTTTTTATGTCTCACAGATATTCCTGCCTGACAATCTGAAAGCTGGGAGAAGTTATCCCCGAATCCGCCTGTCTGTTTCCTCAGTGAAACCCCCTGGAGGGTTATTTCTGCCCTGGAATCAGCCTGCACGCTCTCAGAGAAACTGAAAGGGAACTCAGTCCTAGTCTGGAAAAACTGAGAGGCACCTCAGCCCTGCCTGCACGCTCAGTTTTCTCTGAGAATCTCAGTCTTGCCTGCCTGCACTCAGTAAGCCTCCGCCTTCAGCCCCTCTGCCTGTTTACTAACCTTCTGACCCTGAAGGTTCCCCTCTGCAGCTCCACTCCAACTTCAGAACAGGTACTCCCCTTTGTACATCAGAAAACCAGCAAAACTTGGATCAATACTAACCTTCTCTGTCCCCCCCTCAGTGGAGAACCCCGCGTGACCAGTCAACCTACCAAGGACCAAGTTCATGATATATTGTGTGCTTCTTTGTAAAAAAACCTTTGAACTTTTCCTCTGCCTCTTGAGTGTTTCTGCATGTGGGTTAGGCACCTTAAACCCATCATGACACTGAAGTCTTCTGATGGATCGGGTTGTTACAGGGAGCATGCAGCATGAATATGGGTCTTTTTTATAACCTTTATTTACTATTAAAGGATATACAATTGCAGACAGTAGTATGCTTGAGGTGCTGGGGTAACAAATCCACAGGATTCCATAACAAAAAAAAAAAAAACAGTTTACAAATTAACTTCATCACTTAGGGTTATAAGTTTCATAGCTTTAGAGGTGGTCCAAAAACATCTGAACATAAGCTCTGCAAAACAGTGTGAGGTGTTGGGTTTGTTTTTAGCAAATTTATAGACATGTATGTGGAGCAAACAGAATAAGAACATTTATAATATAAAAATTGGAAATGCCAAAGAAAAACATGTTTAACATTCAAAGTAATAAGTATATTACATTTCCGACTAAAGAAAGTATTAAAATCACAACAAAAAATGTTGCTGAAAGAGCATTCACAAAAAAAGTGAGTTAATGTTTCTTGTTCGATGTACAAAAGCAACGATGAGGATCAATATTTCGAATATATTTATTCAATACTGAATTAACCTGCCGGGTAAAACCTGTGTAGAATTTTAAAGGACACCTCCCATACTTTATTTGACTAAAGACTAGAGACTAAAAACTTTCTTGGTAAGAACCATGTTTGTTCCCAATCAATATCTGAATAAAGATTGTTCCAAAAAAGATTGAGGCAGGTTTGCTAATTGTAGTCCTCTGGATTATTTCTCTCATTTGTTTATTTCCAGTTTTAATACTAAGGAACCGACCTGAATTATCTGAAATTACCTGAAATCTGGGATATTGGACACGGGTCCTACCTGAGGTTGAGATAAGAAATTTCAAACCTGCTGGAATATCATCGAAAACAACAGCAAATTCTTTAGGGGTCACATAGTATTTTCATCAGTTAACTTTTTTTTTTTTTTTCCAGTGGCCCCAATCCTATTCCGTAGTATCTTCTACGTGGCCTGATCAGCCAGTATTTAACTTTCCCCTTTGTCTCATGCAGGCGTTCTGTTTGTTTCAGTAGGTCTTTTTGTTAGCCTGAGTAGAATTCTGTTACTTTGACCACTTTTATGAGCCCAACTTTGTAATTTTTTTATTGACCCAAGTTCTTTGTTTTGGGTTCAATAAAAAGAATACTTTTTGAATCTAAACCTGTGCCTGAATTTCCTTTGACTGCTCTGACCATTACACTCCCAACGTCCAAAAACATGACTTAGATTGATTGACTTCTCTAAATTCTGCTTAGGTGTGAGTGTGTGCATGAATGGTTGTTTGTCTCTGAGTTGCCCTGTGATGGACTGGTGACCTGTCCTGCTGGACCCCACCTCTCACCCCTTGACAGCAGGAGATGAGCACCAGCACCCCTCGCGACCCCACTTGGGATGAAGTGTGTCAGAAAATGGACATTAAAAACTGCAATTCAAAATGTATTTTCAAATCCTATTTCTAAATTGAGATTTAAATACCAAAATCCAGAGATCTGATTATAAATACCTTTCCTTAGTAAACATTTTCAAAGATATTTCCTTTTTTTAAAACCATGTTCTTTTTCAATTGCATTTTTTATTCCTTCTGCTGTTGTGTTTTCCTTTTACTTTTCCTGCCCCTTTTATGATTTCCATGACTGTTCTGGTTCCTTTACGTTCTACAAACAGTTTGCCTTTTCCTTTTTGCTTTTGTGTGACCCTTCTGGTCTCTGAGCAAACTGAAGACCAAATTAAACCAATCACAGCTGCTCCTTGGATGTAACCAGTTCTCTCATTGGTTAGACAGCCACACTTGGATCACAGAAAGTTGACTAGGAACTGCTTTGAACTTGTCAAAATTCATCCTAGTGCATCTGTTGTTGCTTTGAAAGGTCGTCACACCTCTATTCAAATGTGGAGTACTTGGTGTTTAGTTAGTAGATAAATCAGAAATAAAGCTCGCACATGGAGGACGATGCAGCAAGTAATATTTGGAGCATCACAATGGATAACTTTATCACTGTGGAACCACAAACAGGCTTAAATTGGAAGGTAACCAGACTTTCGCTCAGTTTTTTCGAAGACTTTTCAACACCTATCCAGGAGTCTTTATCAATTCTGTCGGCTCACACAGAGCAGTCTCTAGTTGGAGCTCTGATGTATTTAAGCAGCATGGAGGTTTATCCTGCTAAGAACATTAAAAGTCAGATGGAAATCAAATAGCCGCTGCTTGCTCTTCTAGATGGTTGGAGTCTTTTATTGTGCATGGAAGTGACATGCCATGATCCTGATGACTGAGATTTACACAGGTATTAATCACTTTGGCAAACTACATCAACAGATTAGGTGCCAATGACGCAAACACCTTAAAGGAGACTTCTGCATATAAGGCAAAACTTATGAATCATCCATCAAGCACTTAGAAGATACGTTTCTCTCAAATCTGATCAGATCAAACTGTAATTCTGCCTAATAGGAAATGTTAGTGTGTTTTCACTTTGTCTGGAGTTACAAAGGGAGCAGGTGGAGCAGTAAATCAGTACCTCCTGTGGTAGCCATCATGCTAAGATCCAGTGTGGCTGTCTAACCAATGAGAGAGCTAGTTACATCCGAGGAGCAGCTGTGATTGGTTCAACTTGGTCTCCAGTTTGCCCAGGTTAATCGAAATGATAAATGGAGATGATAAAGTCAAAAGAAAATGCAACAGTCAAAATATTTGAAAATGTAAGGTGAAAAAGAAAATGAGATGGGGAAAGGGCATTACCTTTTAAAATGTTTAATGGATTTTAAATCTGTATTTAGAAATAGGATTTGAAAAGCAAATTTAAATTTCAGTATTTAGTAATGGATGAATAAATACAATTTACAATTACAAAATGCTTTTGTGTTTGGATTTGTAACTGTATTATTTTAATGTTTAATTTGAAATGTTTTTATTTCTTTTTCAGTGATTCTCCTGGTCCTGCATATCAAGACACATCAGAGAGACAATCCAATCAAATAATACATACAGATCATTAAAATTTTTCTATCTCAGGAAACCAGGCTGATAGTCATAGTCTTTGAGGGAAAAAGAAATATTTGATGAGCAGTTTAGATGAGTAGTGACAGAAGACATTAACTGCCTAGTTTTATTGACTCTTCAGCAATCTCTCACACCAAACATCCATACAGTGACAGTAGAGAAGAAAAAATATTTTAACACGAAGAAACCTCCAGCTGAACCAGGCTCAGTGTGAGTGGCCTTCTGCTGAGGCCGACTGGGGTTCAAGGAGACATAAATACAGAAAGAAACAAAGAAGCACTGATCTAAAAAAAACTTTCTATAAAAATGTAACAGTAAAATGGTTCCATAGAAGGCTCTGTCTAGGAACAAAAAAAAAATAGTTAAGCAGATGATTCCCTAAGCTTGTTGTCATGTCAACAAGGATGAAAGAGAACACATGCCGTTAGTTAGAGCAAAAGCTGAGCCCATATCTAGGAGAGAAACAGGACTAAGCACTGAAAAAACGCCAAACTCAAGATGAAATCTACTGAGATGTTCCTGAACTACACATGAAAACCCCTAAGAGTGTATCTGCAGCGTTCATCAGTCTGGATGTTTGGATCTCAGTTTGTTTCCATCAGCAGAGCTCTCCAGGGTCCTGATGTCTCCACTAACCTCACCTGTTCCCTGTTCCGTGATCAGCACACCTGTGATCTGCTGTCAGAACCAAACTAAACTCCACATCATCACACTTCAGCGTCTTAGTTTGTAGCATCTGGACATGATTATGAAGCAGATCTGAAACTGACCTTTTGAAAACAACCAGATGATCAGGGTCAGGATCAGAGATCATCAGATCTCATCTCCAGTTTCCCTGTTTCCAAACACTGAGTTTCAATCAGATCAATAAGGGTTTCATTTTGACTTTGTGTTCTTCATGCTGAGAACATCAGAGCTGCTGTTTGCTCACTGAGATCTCTTCATGGGTAAGATTTTTACTTTACCTACAACGTCTGAAGTATGGAAACATCTTGTCAGTGAAGGTGTGTGTGAAGGTGTGTATATGTGTGTTAGTGTCCAGATCAGAGAAGGACAGCTTTCCTCTGTCCCAGTCCAGATTCACTCTGATCCTCTGAGCTTCTTCTGAACTGAGAGAAGAGTGGAATCAGATGGTGGAGAGAATGCTGAGTATTCACCTTCATTGAACCCTATAACCACCAATCCAGACTCTATGATTTTCTTCCTCTGAACATACTCTTCTATCACACCAAGCATCCAGTATTCACTGTCTCCAACATCAACATCCCAGCTGTGGGTTCCCCTGAGTTAAGTGCCTCCCTCAGAACTCAGGACAGAATACAACCAAGACCCAAACCTCTCTGGATTATCAGGAAGCTTCTGTTCCTTATCCTTTAGTCCCACTGGTCAGATCTTCAGACAGGATGAGTTCTGAACCAGCAGTGTTTGGGTCCAGGATGAGAGGAGTGTAGGACACCATGTTCTTCATGTTGCTCCAGATGTTGAAGGCCAGGT